>CAKXYN010000012.1:600000-1055000 GCA_935064755.1 Tragelaphus eurycerus
GATGATCCAGTGGCTAAGACTCCACACTCCCAATGCAGGAGTCCCAGGTTCAATCCCTGGTCAGGGAACTAGACCCCACATGCCAGTGCTAAAGATCTCACATGCTGCAACTAAGATCCGGCAGAGTGAAATATATAAATAAATATTTTTTAAGGGTGAAGGAACTCTCTCTCCTCTTCCTCTCCACATGCTGTATCTCTTGGGCCCTGGAGCAACACCTGTCTGTGACCTGAGCCCCACAGAGTTCTCTGACCATTGAGCCCACAGTCCTTCTCTGTGGGCCACACACTTGCCTCCTTAGAGTGAACCAGGGGACATAATAGATCTCAACTAACTCTGTCCTTCCCCCACCATCTGTTACCCGCTGCCCAAGCTCCTGCCCTACCAGCAGACCAGACATAAACACCTACTATCATAAGTTGACTTGTCACCAAAAAACATATATACTGAAGCCCTAACCCATGGTGCCTGTGACTTTACTTGGAAATAGAGCCCTGGCAGATGTAACCCTGTTAAGATGAGGTCATTAGGGTGGGCTCTAGTCCAATATGGCTGATGTCCTTACAAGAAGATGGAAACACCATATGGAGACAGACACTCAGGGACAACACCATGTGACAGCAGAGGCAGAGACGGGCGAGATGCAGCTACAAGCCATGGAACATCAGGGTCAGCTGGCCAGCACCAGGAGCTAGGAAGAGGCAAGGAAGGAGTCCCAGAGTCTCAGAGGGAGTGTAGCTGCCAACACCTTGATTTTTAACTTCTTGCCTCCAGAATTGTGAAACATTAAGTTTCTGGGGTTTTTTTAAGTCACCAAATATATGATAATTTGTTACAGCAGCCTTAGGAAACTAATCCAGGAACTTCCCTGGGTGGCTCAGTGGATAAGAATCTGCCTACCAATGCAGGGGACATGGGTTCGATCCTTGATCCAGGAAGTTCCCACGTGCTGGGGAACAACTAAGCCTGTGCACCACAACTACAGAACCTGCGCTCTAGAGTCCATACTCCACAAGAAGAGAAGCCACCGCAAGGAGAAGCCCACCCTCCATAACGAAGAGGAGCCCCCACTGACCACAACTAGAGAAAGCCCTGTGCACAGCAACAAAGACCCAGCAAATCAAAAAATAAAATAAACTAATCTGCCCACTTCGGCTGTTCTGAGATGGTATAAATTCACTTCATCTCATTGTGCTTCATTTCCCTGACCTTATATTTGCTAGCCACAGAAAGTTACAAGGCAAAACAGAAAATCTTGCTCACTCTAAGGATCGGGGAGGAGGCCAGGAGACAGACTTATTTTCTGCTATGTTTTCAAAATCCACCAACATTGATGTTTAGCAGCCTCGTTATCCTAGGAGATAAAAAGCCTTCCATCCTTCAGTGCTGGATAAACTACAATCAGGATGCTGGAGTGGGTTTTGGGTAGAGGCACGGGGCAGGACAAGATGTAGAGAAGATATGGCCCATTCTGACACCTCTGGAGTGATGCACTCAAATATCATCTTGATATCCAATCCAAATCAGCTGGGAGGTCTCATCCTTCTCCCCATGTGTTCACAGAAAAACACACATTTTCCATTAACTGCCGAGGTCACCGGCAGGGTGTTCTGGCAGAGCCGTGTGGAGAAGTTGTACAGCACCTGCCTACATATGTTTGGCCCAGTGCCCTCCCCTCGCTTCCCCTCTGATCAGAAGCACATTTATCTGCAACGTTTTTAAAGTCAGAAAAATAAAGAATCTCTCCTAGACTGTTTTGATTTTTAAAACCAATTCCAGACTGTGCATGGTATTTCGGTTGACTTTCAATTATAACATCCTATTGCATTTATTCTGTTCTTCGAGAACACAAAGAGAAATCACCTGTGAATATCTATCGCTGCAAAGACGAGCTCTTTCCTCATTTCTCTTCACTTCCCTTTCTTTGCAACTTTTCTCTCTCCTCTCGTCCCCCTGATCTGATTGTTCTCTTTTCTGATTCACTCAGTTTTTTCCCCGTTTCCTCCCCTCAACCCAGACAGCCATCAGAGCCAATCTAAGCAAATCCTGAAGTTGGCAAATTTGTTCTTTAACACATCATGTTCCCTTTTCTGCACTGTTTCTGCCCTCAGCTCACAACTGCTGAGTATCTAAGGGTTCTGGATATCTTTCTGTGCCTTTGTTTCCCTATTTGTACGAAAAAACTTGTTCTTTCCATTTGTAAACTAAAGGAAGTCATGCCATCTTCAAGGGAGTTGCGGCAAGTATTAAAACGTACTAGAGTACAAAACTGACAATATTCCGTAAGTTTTACCACTCTCCTGTGTTTCAGCCTTCTCAGGCTGGGCTTCCTCTGAACTTTCCCCCTCCCGCCACCCCCTCCCCCGCCCCCACCCCATCCTGACACTAGACACTGATCCATAAAATTTTAAATAAAAGTGAAACCTTGTTCAAGACTGCTCTTTTCTTTATTTACAGTTGATGAAGAGAAATCTTGAATACTAGGTCAAAGCATTTTAGCCTTAGAGGAGGGATCAGAAAAAAAGAGAGGCACCTCCACTGCCTAGAGAACAATGCCAGCCCCAATGATGTCACAACCCAACCTGCTTCCTCCATGTTGAACTGTCTTCTTGTGAGAGAGAGAAAACAAGAGACAAAGAAGCAAAGACAGGCACACAGAAAGCTACACTCCAGGGATCCAAAGGTCCACTAGCTGCTCTGACCTTGTGCCCTGCACCTCACCCCTAGGAACAGTGGTTAAAGATGTCCTTCTCTGCTGACTTTACTCAAACATGCCCTAACTTAAGATCCAGAAAGAAATGGTTGAGAACTTCTGGTCCCTCTCCCTGTCAAGTTCAAGCCTCCCTATCGAAGGAATAATGGGTTCCATGTATTCATTCCACAGTGACCAAAGCTTCTTTGCTTTGAACAGATTGACTTGTATACCCCAGGTGTCATCTAAGGCTATCTCAACCCACAAGAACCTATACACACTTGACTTGAGCAATCAATTCTGTAGTCTATGACAGTTCAAACCCTCCCACGGGTTCCAAACATTCCTTAGGCTTATTTCCATGAGGTCTCTTTTAACTTAGCCTTCAGTGCTGAGCAAAACTGCCTCTCTTTTACTCACACAAAGTCAGAAACTAACCCTCTTCTCTCTAATTTAGCACAGAAAAAAATCTGTTCTTGACAAATGAAGTCTGAATTAGCGTCACTGACACTAGGGGTGTCCCATCATGTACTGTACAGCATCTCATGATCCCATGGCCCTTTCCTCTTCTTCCTCCACCTCTTTCCAGCCATCCACAGATTTCTCTTTCTGCCTCACACAGAGTAGCATCACTCTCTTCTCTCAAGACTTGACGTCAGCCAACACCATGGCCTTGAAAGAGTGTGCCTCTGCCCAAGAGAAATGACTGTTGACAATTTCTAGGAGAACAAGTATCTCCTAATCACACACATTGAAGAATTCAGCAAAGGAGACCTTGTGTGAGGGAAGAGGAAAAATCAGGAGCTTTAGCAGCCAGAGTTGAAAGCCATGCATCTGTCACAGACACTGGCCCAGAGTGTGATAGGAATTCAGTGGAGCAAATGTAGCTAAAACCTGGGAAAGAGAAAGGTAGAAAGGAACTCTGTGACTCAGTTAGCTAAAGATGTGTTCAGAGAACTCAACGAAGACTTTGGCCACCTCTCTGCCCTGTTTCCTTATCTGAAAAATGTTATACTCAGGATTGACTGGGTCCTCATTCTTACTTCCTTGATGAAGATACCAAGGATGAAACAAACCAAATAACTCTCCCAAGCAGAGATTTTATGTTATGTGTTTGGTATTTGGAAAGGAACATCAGCTTTTTTTTTTTTTTTTTAACTACACTAAGGCATTACTTAGTCAACTGAACTAATGTACCAAATAGAACACCAGAGTGAATGTCAAGACAATTTATCTCTGTCAATGGTCAATCCACTGATGGTCCAAACTTATTCGGCTGGTCAAGTTGGCTTCACATGGGAAGGAAAGATGGAAACCTCTGAAGGGAGAGGAGGGCAGTTCCCTGATTGTGAGCCCATGAATAGCTCTGTTTCCTTCCAGAATGCCTTCATGATCTGCTAAAGACAGAATGTACACATTTATCTTGGAAGAGAGAAGGTGTTTCCCAAAATCCACGTACCCAAATTGTTAAGTCTAATACCCATTTCCCCTGCCACTTCCCTTTTCTAATAAAGCCTCTATACCATTTCCAACATGGTTAACAGAAGTCAATGAGCATAAGGGTCATAGCATAGTTACATCATGTGCTAATGTTGACCTGGTTTGACTTGATGGAGGGGGCTACCTAACACACTGTCATTTCATTTTCACCTCTGTGATCCTGGCTTCTGCTAAACATTAACAAAATGTTAAAGAATCAAATCAGTGACTGTTTATGCTATTTGGGATTAATACCCTGTTTCAGATTAACATGAATCAAAGGAACAAAATCAAAAAACAACTTAGAATTTGCAAAATAATAATAAAGTAAAGGAGAATACACAATTTCAAGTTGACACAGAGTCTAAAGGAAGTAGATAGCTTCAGTCCTGGACTGTATGTCTTTCAAGTCTCTGGTTTCCTTGGGGGTTGAAATCCATAGGTTTCTGTTTACTTCTTGATAAAGAATGATGAGTTGATAAAGCACAGATTAAGCAAAGATCCTCTTCCACATGTCCGTAGCCAAAATGTCAATCAAGGGACCCAGTATGTAAGTAGAACACAGTACATGTAATCTAAGGCCTCCTTCTCAGGTGTCTAAGTCATTAGTGGGACCATAAGCCATTTAGCAACAACCTTTCTCGCTCCAAGGAGAGAATAGGGGGCTGACAAGTGACTCGTAGGCTCCCTACAATCAGGCTTTTTATATGTGAATTTTCAATGTGGGTAGGCTCCCTACAATCAGGCTTTTTATATGTGAATTTTCAATGTGGGTTTTCTGTGAATGCTTCCTTGATTAAAGCGGGGCCTTAAAGAGGAATAAATGAGGAAATTCCAAATGTCAATTTCAAATGAGTGATTAGATTATTCTTCATGTTTAATTTATCTTTATAGCATGTACACACACATGCCACCAATACAAATAATCTAGAACTGATTTTTTTTTTTTTTTTAAAAAAAAGAAAACATAAGACCAATGCTTGGAACTTTGCTTTAGAAAAAAGTGTCAAGTGAGAGACCTTTCTCCATCAACCATATCCATCTCTATAAGAAATACAAAAATGACATCTGAAAAGACCCACAGAAAAGTCTAGACCAACTTAGCTCCAGAGCCCCCTAAAACAACATCGTCCAAATTATCCAGGCTGGAAAGATACACCCCAGGTCCTGCCAACTGGAACCATGACTGCAGCAACGGAGCTGAAGAGTGCCGAGGAAGCAGGTAACAGGGAGAGTGCAGCCTGCTGCCAGACCAGGGTTGCCAAGAACAATTACCAGAAAATTCCATCCTGCCACAGACTTGGGTGGTTTGATGGCAAAATATGCACAACTTCCACATTTTTGAAGGGCTTTGTTCTCAGAGAAACCCCTGATTGTCAGTAATGTGTCTGCCCTCATATCAATTACAAAGGCAGATCCTGATTTTTCAAGCTGACTGCACTTAGGCGTAAGGCTGGCCATTTTCTGAGTCTCTTAAAAACAGGCATCAGCAAACTTCTTCTGCAGAGGTTAGAGAGTAAATATTTTAGGTTTTACAGACCACATAGCTTTTATCACAGTTATTGAACTCTGCTGCTGTAGCCTGAAAGCAGCCACAAATTATATATAAATGATTGATCACAGCCATGTTTCAATAAACCTTTATTTACATGGACAAATATGAGTTGCAGGCTGTAGCTTTCTGAGTCTTGTGTTAGACAGTCAGCTTGCACCTTCTACATGCCCCTAGGAAGGCTAATCCCTAGTTCACAGTGGACGTGAATGCAGACAAAATGCTGTGTTGGTGCCAAGCTCGTCCTCATATCCACTCTCCACATAACACTCTAGGAGACTCAGGGTGACTGCAAATTCTCTGCAACTCTTCTGATATAAGGGGTAAGATCTTTACTCTCTCCTCTTTAATGAGAACTGTCTCTCTTGTATGCAGTGGAGTATTACTCGGCCATAAAAAGGGATGAAATTAGGTCATTTGTGGAGATATAGATGGACCTGGGGACTATCGTACAGAGTGAAGTAAGTCAGAAAGAGAAAAGCATATATATTACTGCATATATGTGGAATCAAGAAAAATGGTATATGTGATACTATCTGAAAAGTAGATATAGAGACACAGACATAGAGGTCAAACATATGGACACAAAGTGGGAAAGCGGGGAGGGAAAGAATTGAGATTGGGATTGACATATATACAGTATTGATACTATGTATAAAATAGATAACTAATGAGAACCTACTGTGTAGCACAGGGAACTGTACTCAATGTTCCGTAGTGATCTAAATGGGAAGGAAATTGAAAAAAGAGGGGATGTATATATATACATACATATACATATATATACACATACATATAGCTGATTTATTTTGCTGCACAGTAGAAACTAATATAACAATGTAAAGTAACTATACTCCAATAAAAACTAATTAAAAAAATTTTTTTAAATACTGTTTCTGTACAGAGATGTAAAGAACAGACTTTTGGACTATGTGGGAGAAGGCAAGGGTGGGATGATTTGAGAGAAAGCATTGAAACATGTATATTACCACATGTAAAATAGATGACCAGTGCAAATTTGATGCATGAAACAGGGAACTCGAAGCTGGTGCTCTGAACCACCCAGAGGGATGGGTTAGGAAGGGAGGTGGGAGAGGGGTTCAGGATAAGGGGACACAAGTACACCCATGGCTGATTCATGTCAATGTGTGGCAAAAACCACCACAATATTGTAAAGTAATTATCCTCCAATTAAAATTAATTAATTAATTTTAAAAAAATACTG
The DNA here is from genome assembly GCA_935064755.1 of Tragelaphus eurycerus. NCBI lineage: Eukaryota > Metazoa > Chordata > Mammalia > Artiodactyla > Bovidae > Tragelaphus > Tragelaphus eurycerus. Next base: position 606,949 of record CAKXYN010000012.1, read on the forward strand.
TCTCTGTGATTGCCTGACCAATAGAATATTACACAAGGGATAATATGCTGGTTTCCAGGCTGGTGGTTTCTCAAGCATGCTTTTTGTTGCACTTGCTTTTGGAATCCAGTTACCATACTGTGAGGAAGTCCAAGCAGCCCCTCAGAGAGATCCACATGGAGAGGAGTCAAGGCTCCTGCCAATACCTCCAGCTGAGCTTCTAGCCAAGCCCCCAAAGCACCCCTTACATGGTCCTCCACACATGCTACTGTCTGCTGCTCTGATGCAGAGGGGCAGTAGGATGCTGTAAGGTGTTGGGGAATGAAGCCTCTAGATGAGGAGCCTGGCTCCCTAAGAAGATGAATGGGGCAGTTCTTCTCCCCTAACCTGCATCCCACCAACCTGTAGCCATTAATCTGCACTAGACTCCAACAAACCTATGCTTATTAAGCCACTGGGATTGTTACGGTTGTTACATACTCCCTACAGTTGGCATATCCTAAAAAAGAAGGACAAACGGAAGATATATGCCACTCTGGACAAGTATTACAGCAGAGTACCAGATATTTCTAAAGCCAAATCAGTAGGACTCTATGATTGACTCTCACTGTGAATTACAGCTTTCTGTGTTCTAAAACCTATGAGAAGCGTGGGTTATTTATTCAGGGAAACCTACTGAATTGTGGAGCTTATTTATATGGGGCTGACCAGATGCACTTGAAAAGACAAGGCTTTTTCCACAGCTGGTCTTCAGGAAGCAAAAGGGAAAGGTGGTGGGTGGGGAGAAATGAGCCGGTTGAGACTAACATATACATACTACTATTTATAAAATAATCAACAAGGATCCAGGGTATAGAACAAGGAACTCTACTCAATACTCTGTAATAACCTATACAGGAAGAGAACTCAAAAAAGAACACAGATATGTCTGTGTTGTTGTACATCTAAAAAAGAAAAAACCCTGCAACACTGTAAATCACCTATTCTCTAACACAAAATAAAAGAGAGAAAGAGACAGTGGTCTCTGGGCTGTGAGAGCTGGTGTGGTGAGACCCCTCACACACACAATGACTGGTCATTATTCATTACCTCTCTGGTTAAAGAAATTTTATTTCCCAGTATATATGGAAAAATGACCTGAAAGGACTTATCCTTCAGACCTGGAGTCAGCAAACTCTGGCCCCAGGACCAGTCAAGCTTGTTGCCTATTTTTATACAGTCTGTGAGCTCAGAATTTGTAAATAGTTGGAAAAACTCAAAAGAAATATCTAGATCAAATGGAAATTATACGAAATGCATGTTTCAGTGTTCCATGAATAATGGCTTATTGAAACACAGTTCAGCGTGTTCTTTAAATATTGTCTAAAGCTACTTTCTCATGAAAACAGCAAAGTCAAGCAGTTGTGATAGAAACACCAGGCCTGCAAAGCCTAAAGTATTTACTATCAAGCCCATTAAAGAAAAAGTTCACAGCCTTCCTTTGGACAACTTTGGTCCATGAACTCTTTATTCTGAATTAATTTACTGGATTGGCCCTTGTCCTAACAAACTCTGAGGAGCTTATCCTAACAGTTTAATAAGGAAGCAGGAGGTAAACTGAAGGAGAAAATCAAAGCGCTCTGTGCAGGACACACCACCCAGGTAGGGATGCACAGGGAAGGGTCCCTGAAAGTCAGGAGGTGTCACCAGACACCTGGGATAAGGATGTCCAGCCCAAGGAAGCAGTCAGGGAACTAAAGGAGAGGTAAAAGGTGGAAGACAAAAAAATGTTCCTTGAGTTAGTCTCAACTCCCCCAAGGTGTAAACAAATCCAGTGGTTTTAATGTTTTATTAAAGTGAAACAAATTGATCAAAAGAATCATGTATAAAGTAGGGATTAATATCAAAAATACATACAAACAGATCATGCAGTTCAATATTGAAAAACAAACAACCCAGTCAAAAAGATGGGCGAAAGACCTAAATAAACATTTCTTCAAAGAAGATATGTAAATGGCCAAAAGGCACAGGAAAAGATGCTCAACATCACTAATTATCAGCAAAATGCAAAACAAAACTACAATGAAGTATCACCTCACACTGGTTAGAATGGCCATCGTCAAAAAATCTACAAACAACACGTACTGGAGAGGGTGTGGAGAAAAGGCAGCCCTCTTTCACTGTTGGTGGGAATGTATATTGGTACAACCACTACGTTGTTGTTTAGTCCCTAAGTCATATCTGACTCTTTTGTGACCCCCTGGACTGTAGCCCACCAGGCTCCTTGGTCCATGGGATTTCCCAGGCAAGATACTAGAGTAGGTTGTCATTTCCTTCTTCAGGGACCACTACTGTGGAAAACTTAAAAAGCTAAAAATAGAATAACCATATGACCCAGCAATCCCACTCCTGGGCATATACTCAAAGAAAACCATAATTCCAAAAGAGACATGCATCCCAGTGTTTACTGCAGCACTATCCACAATAACTAGGATATCGAAGCAACCTAAATGTCCATCAACAGATGAATGAATAAAGTATATTTTTAAAGTGTTTTAAAAAAGAAACCCAAAGGGCAGACTCTTTTCACTGAAACACAATATATTCCACATTTGTGAAAATTATTAATTCAACATTAATACCACCTGTCCCCAGATCTGTTCTTTCAGTGATAGAGTCGCTAGTCCTGCCCATGTATCCAGCTGACCTCTTTTCTTACCTGCTGCTTTATGGGGAGCTGGGGTCTCACCCTGGGCCTCCAGTGAGTAGAAACAATAGAAAAATCACACCAAAACTTCAAAGGGCTCTTCATTCACGCCAGCTCTGAAGCCACATCCCTTAAAACCTCCCCAAATTTGGCTCTGGTGGGGCCTAGAAGGGCCAGTAAGGGATTAGGAAAAAGAGAAATCTCTGTTCTTGCTCTGATCTCCAACCTGACATCAGCCCAGAGTTACAGCCTGGACAGTTGGCACAAATTCGCACTGGGACGCAGGTGGATTAACTTCGAGGAGATTTGTTCTCAGGAATCTTTCTTTTCAAATGGTTGGGAAACGCTTCAAAGTAACAGCCGACATGTACACACTGCTATATTTTAAATGGATAACAAACAAGAACCTACTGTATAGTACAGGGCACTCTGCTCAATGTTATGTGGCAGCTTGGATGGGAGGGGAACTGGGGAGAGAGTGGATACACGTATATGTATGGCCGAGTCCTTTTGTTGTCCACCTGAAACTGTCACAACATTGTAAACTGACTATACTCCAATACAAAATAAAAAGTTTTTAAAAAAGTAACAACCACGATTCATGAGCTTTTCCTTAAAAATAATAACACAGATTTTGCATCTGTGTGGATTTCAAGTGCAAATAGAGTCAAGAAAAAAAGCCTTTAAATAAAACCTCACCCACTTCTCCCTTCTTCTACACGTTTCCACATTCTTTGCACTTCCTACCCCCTTAATTTTTCACTAACTCCTTCCTCCCTTTAAAATTCCCCTGACCCACAGTGCCCAGCCCCTTCTCAGGTGTCTTGACAAGACTGCAAGAAGCTTGCTTTTATTAAAAAAAAACAATTAATAATAACAATCCTTTAAAGACCATCAGTGTTTTAAGATGACCATCTTAAGGCCATCAGGACTTAAGATCGTATAAATGCTGGCTGTAAGCATGATGCCCTGATCTGGCACAAAAACAAAGATGTCAAAAATGGTAGTGAGCCAAAACCAAGACTGTCAGGCCTGGAAATAAAGTGAAGCATAGCCTTGCTCAGTCATGTCACTTCACGGATCAGATCAGATCAGATCAGTCGCTCAGTCGTGTCCGACTCTTTGCGACCCCATGAACCGCAGCACGCCAGGCCTCCCTATCCATCACCAGCTCCCGGAGGTCACTCAGACTCACATTCATCGAGTCAGTGATGCCATCCAGCCATCTCATCCTCTGTCGTCCCCTTCTCCTCCTGCCCTCAATCCCTCCCAGCATCAGAGTCTTCTCCAATGAGTCAACTCTTCGCATGAGGTGGCCAAAATACTGGAGTTTCAGCTTGAGCATCATTCCCTCCAAAGAAATCCCAGGTCTGATCTCCTTCAGAATGGACCAGTTGGATCTCCTTGCAGTCCAAGGGACTCTCAAGAGTCTTCTCCAACACCACAGTTCAAAAGCATCAATTCTTCGGCGCTCAGCCTTCTTCACAGTCCAGCTCTCACATCCATACATGACCACAGGAAAGACCATAGCCTTGACTAGGTGAACCTTTGTTGGCAAAGTGATGTCTCTGCTTTTGAATATGCTATCTAGGTTGGTCATAACCTTCCTTCCAAGGAGTAAGCGTCTTTTAATTTCATGGCTGCACTCACCATCTGCAGTGATTTTGGAGCCCAGAAAAAGAAAGTCTGACACTGTTTCCACTGTTTCTCCATCTATTTCCCATGTAGTGATGGGACCAGATGCCATGATCTTCGTTTTCTGAATGTTGAGCTTTAAGCCAACCTTTTCACTCTCCACTTTCACTTTCATCAAGAGGCTTTTGAGTTCCTCTTCACTTTCTGCCATAAGAGTGGTATCATCTGCATATCTGAGGTTATTGATATTTCTCCCGGCAATCTTGATTCCAGCTTGTGTTTCCTCCAGTCCAGCATTTCTCATGATGTACTCTGCATATAAGTTAAATAAACATGGTGACAATATACAGCCTTGACGTACTCCTCTTCCTATTTGGAACCAGTCTGTTGTTCCATGACCAGTTCTAACTGTTGCTTCCTGACCTGCATACAGATTTCTCAAGAGGCAGATCAGGTGGTCTGGTATTCCCATCTCTCTCAGAATTTTCCACAGTTTATTGTGATCTACACAGTCAAAGGCTTTGGCATAGTCAATAAAGCAGAAATAGATGTTTTTCTGGAACTCTCTTGCTTTTTCTATAATCCAGCGGATGTTGGCAATTTGATCTCTCGTTCCTCTGCCTTTTCTAAACCCAGCTTGAACATCAGGAAGTTCACGGTTCACATATTGCTGAAGCCTGGCTTGGAGAATTTTGAGCATTACTTTACTAGCGTGTGAGATGAGTGCAATTGTGCGGTAGTTTGAGCACTCCTTGGCATTGCCTTTCTTTGGGATCGGGATGAAAACTGACCTTTTCCAATCTTGTGGCCACTGCTGAGTTTTCCAAATTTGCTGGCATATTGAGTGCAGCACTTTCACAGCATCATCTTTCAGGATTTGGAATAGCTCCACTGGAATTCCATCACCTCCACTAGCTTTGTTCCTAGTGATGCTTTCTAAGGCCCACTTGACTTCACATTCCAGGATGTCTGGCTCTAGGTCAGTGATCACACCATCATGATTATCTGGGTCGTGAAGCTCTTTTTTGTACAGTTCTTCTGTGTATTCTTGCCACCTCTTCTTAATATCTTCTGCTTCCGTTAGGTCCACACCATTTCTGTCCTTTATCGAGCCCATCTTTGCATGAAATGTTCCTTTGGTATCTCTGATTTTCTTGAATAGATCCTTAGTCTTTCCCATTCTGTTGTTTTCCTCTATTTCTTTGCATTGATTGCTGAAGAAGGCTTTCTTCTCTCTTCTTGCTATTCTTTGGAACTCTGCATTCAGATGTTTATATCTTTCCTTTTCTCCTTTGCTTTTCGCTTCTCTTCTTTTTGCAGCTATTTGCAAGGCCTCCCCAGACAGCCATTTTGCTTTTTTGCATTTCTTTTTCTTGGGGATGGTCTTGATCCCTGTCTTCTGTACAATGTCACGAACCTCATTCCATAGTTCATCAGGCACTCTATCTATCAGATCTAGGCCCTTAAATCTATTTCTCACTTCCACTGTATAATCATAAGGGATTTGATTTAGGTCATACCTGAATGGTCTAGTGGTTTTCCCTACTTTCTTCAATTTCAGTCTGAATTTGGCAATAAGGAGTTCATGGTCTGAGCCACAGTCAGCTCCTGGTCTTGTTTTTGCTGATTGTATAGAGCTTCTCCATCTTTGGCTGCAAAGAATATAATCGATCTGATTTCGGTGTTGACCATCTGGTGATGTCCATGTATAAAGTCTTCTCTTGTGTTGTTGGAAGAGGGTATTTGCTATGACCAGTGCATTTTCTTGGCAAAACTCTGTTAGTCTTTGCCCTGCTTCATTCCGTATTCCAAGGCCAAATTTGCCTGTTACTCCAGGTGTTTCTTGACTTCCTACTTTTGCATTCCAGTCCCCTATAATGAAAAGGACATCTTTTTTGGGTGTTAGTTCTAAAAGGTCTTGTAGGTCTTCATAGAACCGTTCAACTTTAGCTTCTTCAGCGTTACTGGTTGGGGCATAGACTTGGATTACTGTGACATTGAATGGTTTGCCTTGGAAACGAACAGAGATCATTCTGTCGTTTTTGAGATTGCATCCAAGTACTGCATTTCGGACTCTTTTGTTGACCATGATGGCTACTCCATTTCTTCTGAGGGATTCCTGCCCACAGTAGTCGATATAATGGTCCTCTGAGTTAAATTCACCCATTCCAGTCCATTTTAGTTCGCTAATTCCTAGAATGTCGACATTCACTCTTGCCATCTCTTGTTTGACCACTTCCAATTTGCCTTGATTCATAGACCTGACATTCCAGGTTCCTATGCAATATTGTTCTTTACAGCATCGGACTTTACTTCTATCACCAGACACATCCACAGCTGGGTATTCTTTCTGCTTTGGTTCCATCCCTTCATTCTTTCTGGAGTTATTTCTCCACTGATCTCCAGTAGCATATTGGGCCCTTACTGACCTGGGGAGTTTCTCTTTCAGTATCCTATCATTTTGCCTTTTCATACTGTTCATGGGGTTCTCAAGGCAAGAATACTGAAGTGGTTTGCCATTCCCTTCTCCAGCGGACCACACCCTGTCAGATATCTCCACCATGACCCGCCCATCCTGGGTTGCCCCACGGGCATGGCTTAATTTCATCGAGTTAGACAAGGCTGTGGTCCTGGTGTGATTAGAAAGTGAAAGACCAGTTCCTGGCTGTCTCCCCAGTTTCCAGGTGAGGGCTGCCTCTGAGATACCCTACTCCCTCCAGGTTTTCCTTCTGTCCTCCCCAACCCTCCAGGTCTGTCACCTTCAGAACTAGCCAAGCATTTCACCTACTAATCAAGATACATATCCATATGAACCATTTTTGTTTTACGTAAAATTGTAGGGAAATTTCTCATGGAACGCCGCATGAGTACTCCTTGTAGAAGCCAACCAATAAGCTAGCGTAATCCTCTGAGAATGTGGGTCTCACCTTAAATACCTAAGTAAAATGGATCCCTAAAGAAAGCCTGTGATAATCCCTTTAACAAAGTAGATAATAGGCCCACAATATATCCAACTTGTTGCTGATTATTAAAGTTTACAACTGACTTTTCTAAGAATATTTTCACAACTTCAGATCTACCAAAGAAGTAGCTCTACCATATAGGGAACTAAAGCAATTTAGCCGGTAGGGAACAAAGACTATGACATTATAAGCTAACCTCATACAGGATTAGTTCAGTAAGCTAACTTATCGTTTCAACTTCATTCACAAAATATGGTTTACATAAACTGTATCCTATAAAAGGGCATATGTATTCAGCCGAAGAAATGGGAGTGCAGACAGAGAAAGTTTTAGGTAAAGATATGGTTTGGATCTTTTCACCATAGAATCGCTCAACTCCACAAGCCAGACTTTACCTTCATACAGTATGTACAATACGTACCAAATTTTATTTCACATACCACTGCTGCTGCTGCTAAGTCACATCAGTCGTGTCCAGCTCTGTGCGACCCCATGGACAGCAGCCCACCAGGCTTCCCCATCCCTGGGATTCTCCAGGCAAGAACACTGAAGTGGGTTGCCATTTCCTTCTCCAATGCATAAAAGTGAAAAGTGAAAATGAAGTTACTCAGTCGTGTCCACATATCACTGACTGACTGTAAATCAACGAAGCCAGAATGTAATTCATAGCATCAGAGAGAAGTTAATCTGACCCAAATCAGCAGCCAGAGTGGCTCAGTCCAGCTAATTGGGGCAGCAGAAGTGGCACTTCACAAGGGATGCAGATGAAATGAAAATGGGAACTAATAAAAGAATAATGCTATGCCTATTCCAAAAATGGGTACTAATAGGAAAGTCAGTGATAAGGGCAGAAAAATTGAACTGAGTTTTGAAAAAGGCCAATTGCAAGTGACTATAGGAGAAAGCACCCGTTAAGTATGTCACTGTCCCCTGGGTCTTGGTAACACACAACTGTCTCTGTGGTTTTCAATGCGGACAGCACAACAATCATCATCTTAAAATGCACATGGGTCGGTCCCAACTCAAATCAGTTGAATCCTGAGTAAGTTGCAGCATCTTCATTTTTAAGAGGCTCGTCAGGAGATTTGAACATGAGCCAGCATTGAGAACCACTGCCTCTCCTCAAGGCACCTCCAATGTCCAAAATACCTAACTGGGCAAAGAGCAAAACCAAGATGGCTTACAAGGTAACTTGGAGGTAACAGTTTAGCTGTTATGAAAACTGATTACAAATTCTTCTTTGCTCTAACAACCAGCCTTCCCAGAGAAGACATCCTGAGTCTTCTCCCAGTCCATACACAAGTTTCAACTGGCTCCAGGGCCCTGCTAAGGAGATGATGACCCAGACAAGAAGAGAAAGTGCATGGTGCAGAACTGAGAGTCATCGGAGCTCAACAACTTTGCCTGCACAGTGATTACAAGCATACTCTTATGCTGGCATACTGCCAAGGCTAATGGGGCTACTCAAATGTTCTTATATTGCTGAGTTTCCTACAGGTGTTGTGAAGGTTGATGGAATTTTTTTCGTGAAATAGCTCTAAAAGTTTTCATAAGTAAGTCAGGAAGACCCATTTCTAACAGATTTTCCTTTCTACCTCTGAATCAAAGCTATATTCCTTAAATATACAATATTTTCAGTCTTTTAGACATGTTGAAGATCTGTTAACCACCAGCAGATGTGTTATATAATGGTTTACTTTGGACAAAATTAAAACTATTCATCCCGCTAAATCCCTCTAGCTGCTTCAAGGTGTCTTGAATCCAAAGTGTAGTTAATTTAGCACGTGTTCCACTGTGGCTAATTAAAATATGCTTTAGGTAGTTCAGCATATTTTCCCATGCAATTTTCCCCCTGAGCTGGTCTACTTCTTTCCTTTCTTTATTTCTGTGATGCACCCAAGGATTACATTATTTGAGAAACCATAGTGCAAAGAATAACCATTGGCCAATTCTAGCTCAAATGCAACATTAACCCCTAATTTTTTCTTCTGAGAAAAATCATGCTCCACCATCCTTTCATTCATTTTCCATTCAAAGCTAAGCTTTTAGCCCATACTGCCTTAATGGTAGCTTCCCAGATGGAATCCCAGCCTACTTTCCAACCCAGGCACCATAGGGATGCAGGTGGAGGAGGAGAAGCTAAATCTGAATTGTCAGAAGCTTCTGGACATTCATTTCACGAAATCATCTTGCAGCAAACCTATCTAATGAAAATCAGATCTCATCCAGAGGAGGAAAATTTGCTTTCCTGGATAAAACCTAATTGGTCCCATAAGATCTATTATGCCAAGAACTAAAGGTCCTGTCTACACAGCACTAAATGAAGTGGTCAATGAATTTAGCCAAAATCCCTAATAAAAAAATATATTCTCTTGGAATTCAAATCCTTTTAGGGAACATATTGGAGAGAGTGACTCATATTTATTAATGGGTTTCAGGCACACTTGTTCCTTGATCAAATAAATACATGGTTAATCAACAGATATATTTGAAGGTTTCCTATGTGCTCAGTCAGAACTGTGCTAAGTCAGAAAGGAGATCTGGAAGATGCATAAGGCCAATGCAAAAGAAATGAGGGTTTTGCATGACTTCTGCTTTCAATTACAGGTTATGAAGCAACATAACACATATAAGTTCTGAAATTTTGGAGTTTTTCTCTTTTGCTACTAAAAAAAATTCAAAGTCATCTCCATTTTAGCTACCAGAATGTAGCATAATGAATGGCACATAGTAAGTAGTCTTAACAAATACATGTGGCATGAACAAATAAGTGAATATAAGAATAATCTTCTGAGCATACAGAGTACTTTAAAAGCTGAGCAGTTACAGTAACAAAACAGTCTCTTAAGTGCTAGCATACCTGTTAACAAGAGACTGCTCGATCTTTACTAAAAATCCGTGCCGTTTCCTTCTTCCTCTCCCTGAACACACAGCTAATCCCCATTTTGCAGCTCTCCTCATAGTGATGAGTTCTAGCCAACTGAGTCCCCCTGTAAAATGGATGAGCCATTTCTGCGGCTCTTTTCCATACTCCTCCCCTTCTGGCTAACTGGGTTGGGACGACCACCGTGAGCTTGAAGGCCTTGTGCTTGTGGTAGCAGCGCCCCCGTCAGGCTGTACCCCTGCATGACAGCAAAGGTTTCCCACCAGCCCAGACAATACTGGTATTATTAAAATTATTCCATTTTTACAGGTGAGAAAACTGAGTCACAGAGAAGTTAATCGTAGATAAAGAAGTGCAAGGAATATGAACTGAAACACATTTCTATCTCAACACATTTCTTGCTCCAAATGCTTCAAGAAGCTTCTGAATCACGAACCTCTAACCTCTTTCAGGTGACCATTCCCACAACCTAGAATAAAAGCAATGATCTCTCCCCATGTGCCATTCATGGGGTTTGTCCTTCAACTCTTCCCTTACCTCTCATAGCTGCGACCACCCTTGTGGGTGCACATCATCACGGGACTGACCGCCTTAGTAAGTCTATCCCACATCTACCATAGCTTTCTATCTGACACTAGCTATTTGTCCACCTCTCAAATAATGCTATACTGCCTGTTCAGTAATAGACTTACAGCAGCATAACAGAGTTTGAGCATGCAGGAGCCTTTTCTTCATTTAAAACAAAAAAGTCTGATCACACAAATCTTATAGAAGGTCAGCAAGAAAACTGCTGAACACTTTGCTGTCTTGCTATTAAAATGTTCCCACTAAAGTGTTCAGAGGTGGGGAGGTAATACCTACAGAATTCATTGAAAGGTTACATATAGTAATCCTCAAATATTTCCATAATTTACAATAGTATCAAAGGTGACAGGCATGATTTACAAATCAGAATGTTCTCTCTATCTGAGATGTCCAGTTAGCTGAGGGTTAATTCATGTAATCAGTAAAACTCCCCAGGGCAGAGAGGCCTCCGAGCTGGGGAATGACCTCAGGAGTACCGCCAAAGTACACAAAACTTTAAAACAGCCCCATACAAAGGGAATATTATTGCCAATGGTTTGATCACACCCAATCCACCTAGAAGGGAAATACATATCTTGTCCCTGAAACATCTCACATACATAGGATAGAAACTTCACACACACAGAGAGAGAGAGAGAGAGAGAGAGAGAAGAGTCATGCATTTCAAAAATCAAGTGCAATTTAAAATCCCAGAGGCCACAGCTGGCTCCAGAAAGCAAAGTAGGAAGACAGTCAACCACATTTTCCAACCCCTGCTTTGTGTACCTTGCTAACCAAAATCAATACATCAAATCCATGTGGTGACTGTGTAAGCATCCTCTTTCCTCTGAGGACATCCAAGCTGATATTCTGTCATTTGGGCAAGTGTTTACTCCAGATTCTGGTAATGTTCTCAAGGACACTGGCTGTTCTAGAATCCCAATACTACTGAAGCAAAAACACAAACAGCTGCTCCCATCTAAATCTTCTGAATGACACTGGGTGTACTGTTTTCTTAAATTAAATTTTTGAACCGATGCCAACTGCTACAAATATTGATATTCACTATATCATTGTTTTATAAAAGTCTTTCAGTTCAGTTCAGTCACTCAGTCGTGTCCGACTCTTTGCGACCCCATGAATCACAGCACACCAGGCCTCCCTGTCCATCACCAACTCCCGGAGTTCACTCAAACTCACGTCCATCGAGTCGGTGATGCCATCCAGCCATCTCATCCTCTGTTGTCCCCTTTTCCTCCTGCCCCCAGTCCCTCCCAGCATCAGAGTCTTTTCTAATGACTCAACTCTAAAAGAAGGCCAAAATAAGAAGTTAGAGTGATCATAGCACTAGAAGACATTCTCCCCTTGACCCTCAACTATATGCAATTATAGGAATAGGAAATGGCCAGGACACTGGCTTCTAAATTTAAAGTCATTTTATTTGCCATTGTAATGGATTTTTAAGTATCATTTGGCACTATTGGGCCACTTCTGGAATACATAAGGAAGAGGTATTAGAATGGACCTAATAAGAGAAGGATGGATCTGATCAGTTCACCCTTGGAAAACTACTAACTGTATGCCAACTTACAGGTGGAAAAATTAGAAACAATTAGAAAAATACGGTAAGTTTTTCATAAGGTTTAATTTATTCAGTTTAAAGGACTGCATAATTATAAAATTATGTCATTTCCATTCTTTTGATGTGTCAATGTCCTTTTTCAGAAAATAATATGACTAATAGATGAGATAGCTGGTAACTTTTTGTCCACAATTGGCAAAATTTATTTTTTTAATATAAATTTATTCATTTTAATTGGAGGTTATTTACTTTACAATATTGTATTGGTTTTGCCACACATCAACATGAATCTGCCACAGGTGTACACATGTTCCCCATCCTGAACCCCACTCCAGCCTCCCTCCCTGTACCATCCCTCTGGGTCATCCTAATGCACCAGCCCCAAGCATCCTGTATCATGCATCGAATCTGGACTGATGATTCATTTCATATATGATATTATACATGCTTCAATGCCATTCTCCCAAATCATCCCACCCTTTCCCTCTCCCACAGAGTCCAAAAGACTGTTCTATACATCTGTGTCTCTTTTGCCATCTCCAATATATGGTTATCGTTACCATCTTTCTAAATTCCATATATATGTGTTAGTATACTATATTGGTGTTTTTCTTTCTGGCTTACTTCACTCTGTATAATCGGCTCCAGTTTCATCCACCTCGTTAGAACTTATTCAAATGTATTCTTTTTAATGGCTGAGTAATACTCCATTGTGCATATGTACCACAGGTTTCTTATCCATTCATCTGCTGATGGACATCTAGGTTGTTTCCATGTCCTGGCTATTATAAACAGTGCTGTGATAAACATTGGGGTACACATGTCTCTTTAAATTCTGGTTTCCTTGGTGTGTATGCCCAGCAGTGGGATTGCTGGGTCATAAGGCAGTTCTATTTCCAGTGTTTTAAGGAACCTCCACACTGTTCTCCATAGTGGCTGTACTAGTTTGCATTCCCACCAACAGTGTAAGAGGGTTCCCTTTTCTCCACACCCTCTCCAGCATTTATTGCTTGTAGACTTTTGGATCCACAGCCATTCTGACTGGCATGAAATGGTACCTCATTGTGGTTTTGATTTGCATTTCTCTGATAATGAGTGATGTTGAGCATCTTTTCATGTGTTTGTTAGCCATCTGTATGTCTTCTTTGGAGAAATGTCTATTTAGTTCTTTGGCCCATTTTTTGATTGGTTTGTTTATTTTTCTGGAATTGAGCTGCAGGAGTTGCTTGTATATTTTTGAGATTAGTTGTTTGTCAGTTGCTTCATTGCTATTATTTTTTCCCATTCTAAAGGCTGTTTTTTCACCTTGCTTATAGTTTCCTTTGTTGTGCAGAAGCTTTTAACTTTAATTAGGTCCCATTTGTTTATTTTTGTTTTTATTTCCAATATTCTGGGAGGTGGGTCATAGAGAATCCTGCTGTGATGTATGTCGGAGAGTGTTTTGCCTATGTTCTCCTCTAGGAGCTTTATAGTTTCTGGTCTTATGTTTAGATCTTTAATCCATTTTGAGTTTATTTTTGTGTATGGTGTTAGAAAACAAGTGTTTTCTAGCAAGTTTCATTCTTTTACAAGTGGTTGACCAGTTTTCCCAGCACCACTTGTTAAAGAGTTTATCTTTCCTCCATTGTATATTCTCACAATTGGCAAAATTTAAAGTCAACTATTCTTCCTATGGCCAAAAAGATGTTACTGAGATTCTCCTGGTCCATGGAATCCAAATTCTAGGAGCTAATTCAATCTCCCTCCTGAAACTTGCAGTTAAAATATAGCAATAGCAGATGATGAGATCGCCTTGATGACTCCCAACATGAGTGAATGATCATGGAAACCAGAGTTTTAAAGACTAGAAGTATTTTCTGACCATCTTCTGTGGACATGGTTATCTATTTTACGCATATGTGCATTCCCAGTCGCTCAGTTGTGTCTGACTCTTTCCAGCCCATGGACCATAGCCCACCAGGCTCCTCGGTCCATGGGATTCTCCAGGAAAGAATACTGAAGTGGGTTGCCAGTTCTGATTCCAGGGGATCTTCCCAACCCAAGGATAGAATCTGTGTCTCTTGTGTCTCCTGAATTGGTAGGAGGATTCTTTACCAACTGAGGCACTTGGGAAGCCAATTTTATGTGTAGTAGTGTGTTTATGTTATTTAGGAGTTTGGGATTATATCCCAAATTAGGAGTCTGGGATTAACATATACACACTACTATACATAAAATAGATAATCAACAAGGACCTATTGTATAGCACAGGGAACTCTACTCAGTACTCTGGGAAAGGAATATGGGAAAGGAATCTGAAAAGGTATGCATTAATACATATGTATATATATAAGTGAATCACTTTGCTGTACACCTGAAACTAACAACTTTGTAAATCAACTGAACTCCAATATAAAAAAAAAAATAAATTGAAAAAAGAAGACTTAAGAAGAGAAAGATGATATGTATAGATGTGGAAGAAAGTGAAGTGACAGGATCGGCTAATACAGATGAGTCCTGAGAGCCCAGAGGAATTAGGTGCCAGGCAGCCCCTTGACAGAGGCCTAAAATGAGATGCTAAGGGATGTAGGCACAACTCTGTGACACACTCATGACTGTCATCCTTAATCCACGTATAAGGCCAACCTGGAATAAAATGACAAGGAAATGTCAGAGAAGATCCCAAAATTCATCCAATCCCACAAGACTGAAACCAAAACTAAGCTCCATCCAAAGTCCTTTGGTCTGTAAATCAACTTAAAATCTTTAAAGGTATCAAGCCCAGTGATAAGCCCATCACAATAATCCACATGAGAGATGAGGCAAATATAGCCTAGTTTATATATTAAAATGGTTTATAATATTATTTATGACAATAATGTTTGTGACAAAATACAATTTTTAGTATTTTATTTTTTATTTTTCTCATTAGAAAGAAATTAATTTTTAAATTTAATTTTGTTTTCTCCCTAAAGAGGTGACAATTAAAAAAGGTCCAGAGACTATAGTATCTATCTAAAAAGAACATCAGATTCAGTTTTGTTAATGATATTTCTCTTACATGTTTAGTCATGAAGATTGTCTTTAGTATCTCAAGTTCGCAGTTTTAACACTGTTTCCCCTTTCTGTTCTGTCCTTGGTCCCAGGTTTTGGTACACAATTTTTTTGTACTGAGGAAAATATTTGGCATATGAGTTGTATATACCTTAGAAAAATGTTAAGGCAAGATCTGTCTTTTACAGGTATATTTGCATTTTAAGGGTTTTATCATACTGTGGAATCAAAGGTATTGATCCATCACACACATTCACCCCTACTTGGTACAGAGAGGTCTTTGTACAAAGAAGCAGGCATTATTCCACATAAAATATTTAAACTAGATTTTCTATAAATATTTAAACTAGATTATACAAAATGCTGAAGCCCAGGTTCCAAAGAGCACTGTGGCCAACAGGGATTGGCCACACTAGCAGTAAATAAAACTCATCAAGTTTTTGCTATGTTCCAGGCATGTTCACCTAACTACATATGACCAACTCCATTAATATTCAAAACAATTCTATGAAGCAGTTACTGTTTTACAGATGAGAAAACTGAAGTGAGAGAAGTTATTTGACATGCCAGGTCACAAGTATAGCATATGCCAGAGCCAAGGTTTAAACCCTGCTGGTTTGATACCAGGGCTTGTGCCCTGAAGCACCTATGATACAGCCTAGGAAGCTGGCTCAGAGCAAGGACTCTGAGCCTGGCAGCTGCTGCTGCTGCTGCTGCTGCTAAGTCGCTCCAGTCGTGTCCAACTCTGTGCGACCCCATAGACGGCAGCCCACCAGGCTCCCCCGTCCCTGGGATTCTCCAGGCAAGAACACTGGAGTGGGTTGCCATTTCCTTCTCCAATGCATGAAAGTGAAAAGTGAAAGTAAAGTCGCTCAGTCGTGTCCGACCCTCAGCGATCCCATGGACGCAGCCCACCAGGTTCCTTTGTCCATGGGATTTGCCAGGCAAGAGTACTGGAGTGGGGTGCCATTGCCTACTCCAAGCCTGGCAGATCTGCACTCAAATCCTGTCTCTACTATCTCCCACCTGGTGACCATGAACTAATTACCCAGCTTCTCTGAATCTCAGTTTGCTGTTTGCTTGTCTCACAGGGTTATTATCAGTTGTAAATGAGCCCATACCTGGCTGAATGTACCCAAACGTAAAAAATAAACAGGATCAAAACTGTCAAAATGTCAGTTCTTCCTGACTTGACCAATAGATTCCACAGATTTATAGGTTCAGTCAAAATCCCAACAAGTTATTTTTTGGATATCAACAAATTGGTTGTAAAATTTATATGGAGAGGGAAAAGACCCGAAATACTAAACATAATATTGAAAGAGAAGGAGAAAGTTGGAGGACTGGTGCTACCCAACTTGAAGACCTATTATAAAGCTACAGTATTCAAGACAGTGTTCAGTTCAGTTCAGTTCAGTCGCTCAGTCATGTCTGACTCTTTGCGACCCCTTGAATTGCAGCATGCCAGGCCTCCCTGTCCATCACCAACTCCCAGAGTTCACTCAGACTCACACCCATTGAGTCAATGATGCCATCCAGCCATCTCATCCTCTGTCGTCCCCTTCTCCTCCTGCCCTCAATCCCGACCAGCATCAGAGTCTTTTCCAATGAGTCAACTCTTCGCATGAGGTGGCCAAAGTACTGGAGTTTCAGCTTTAGCATCATTCCCTCCAAAGAAATCCCAGGGCTGATCTCCTTCAGAATGGACTGGTTGGATCTTCTTGCAGGCCAGGGGACTCTCAAGAGTCTTCTCCAACACCACAGTTCAAAAGCATCAATTCTGCGGCGCTCAGTCTTCTTCACAGTCCAGCTCTCACATCCATACATGACCACTGGAAAAACCATAGCCTTGACTAGACGGACTTTTTTTGGCAAAGTAATGTGTCTGCTTTTGAATATGCTATCTAGGTTGGTCATAACTTTCCTTCCAAGGAGTAAGCGTCTTTTAATTTCATGGCTGCAGTCACCATCTGCAGTGATTTTGGAGCCCCCCCAAAATAAAGTCTGATACTGTTTCCACTGTTTCCCCATCTATTTCCCATCAAGTGATGGGACCAGATACCATGATATTAGTTTTCTGAATGTTGAGCTTTAAGCCAACTTTTTCACTCTCCACTTTCACTTTCATCAAGAGGCTTTTGAGTTCCTCTTCATTTTCTGCCATAAGGGTGGTGTCATCTGCATATCTGAGGTTACTGATATTTCTCCCAGCAATCTTGATTCCAGCCTGTGCTTCTTCCAGCCCAGCGTTTTTCATGATGTACTCTGCATATAAGTTAAATAAGCAGGGTGACAATATACAGCCTTGACACATACTCTTTTTCCTATTTGGAACCAGTCTGTTGTTCCATGTCCAGTTCTAACTGTTGCTTCCTGACCTGCATACAGGTTTCTCAAGAGGCAGATCAGGTGGTCTGGTATTCCCATCTCTTTCAGAATTTTCCACAGTTTATTGTGATCCACACAGTCAAAGGCTTTGGCATAGGACACCTTGTCAAAGAAGATATGTGCTTAGTCACTAAGTTATGTCCAACTCTTTGCAACTCTTTGGCCTGCAGTCTGCCAGACTCCAGTCCATGGGATTCTCCAGGCAAGAATACTGGAGTGTGTTGCCATGCCCTTTTCCAGGGGAAACCAGATATACAGATGGAAAACAAGCATACGAAAAATCACGTATTAAATGTCATTAGGGAAATGCAAACTAAAACAATAATGAGATACCACTACATACTTAATGCTATGCTAATGCTAAGTCACTTTAGTCGTGTCCGACTCTGTGTGACCCCATAGACAGCAGCCCACCAGGCTCCCCCATCCCTGGGATTCTCCAGGCAAGAACACTGGACTGGGTTGCCATTTCCTTCTCCAATGTGTGAAAGTGAAAAGTGAAAGTGAAGTCACTCAGTCGTGTCCGACTCCTAGTGACCCCATGGACTGCAGCCTAGCAGCCTCCTCTGTCCATGGGATTTTCCAGGCAAGAGTACTGGAGTAGGGTGCCATTGCCTTCTCTGACACACCTAATAGAATGGCAAAAATCCAGAACTCTGACAATAGCAAATGCTGACAGTGACATGGAACATGAAAACATTCATTCATTCTTAGTGGGAATGCCAAAATGGTTCAGCCACTTTGGAAAACAGTTGGGCTAAGTATACTCTTTCTATACAAACTAGCAATCTATGCAAAGGAGTTGAACATTTATGTCCACACAAAGTACACGATGATATTTATAGTAGCTTTATTCATAAATGCCAAAACTTGAAATCATCCAAGATGTCCATATAGATAAATAAACTGGTACATCCAGGCAATAGAGGGTTATACAGTCCTAAAAAAAAAAAAAAAATGAAGCCTGGCTTGGAGAATTTTGAGCATTACTTTATTACTGTGTGAGATGAGTGCCATTGTGCAGTAGTTTGAGCATTCTTTGGCATTGCTTTTCTTTGGGATTGGCATGAAAACTGACCTTTTCCAGTCCTGTGGCCACTGCTGAGTTTTCCAAATTTGCTGGTATATGGAGTGCAGCACTTTCACAGTATCATATTTCAGGATTTGAAATAGCTCCACTAGCTATTTGAAATCACCTCCACTAGCTTTGTTCGTCGTGATGCTTTCTAAGGCCCACTTGACTTCACATTCCAGGATGTCTGGCTCTAGGTGAGTGATCACACCACCGTGATTATCTTGGTCTTGAAGATCTTTTTTGTACAGTTCTTCTGTGTATTCTTGCCACCTCTTCTTAATATCTTTTGCTCTGTTAGGTCCATACCATTTCTGTCCTTTATCAAGCCCATCTTTGCATGAAATGTTCCCTTGGTATCTCTAATTTTCTTGAAGAAATCTCTAGTCTTTCCAATTCTATTGTTTTCCTCTATTTCTTTGCATTGATCACTGAGGAAGGCTTTCTTATCTCTTCTTGCTATTCTTTGGAACTCTGCATTCAGATGCTTATATCTTTCCTTTTCTCCTTTGCTTTTCACTTCTCTTCTTTTAACAACTACTTGTAAGGCCTCCCCAGACAGCCATTTTGCTTTTTTGTATTTCTTTTCCATGGGGATGGTCTTGATCTGTTTGTCCTGTACAATGTCACAAACCTCATTCCATAGTTCATCAGGCACTCTATCTAACAGATCTAGTTCCTTAAATCTATTTGTCACTTCCACTGTATAATCATAAGGGATTTGATTTAGGTCATACCTGAATGGTCTAGTGGTTTTTTTCCTATGTGAACCATGAACTTCCAGATGTTCAAGCTGGTTTTAGAAAAGGCAGAGGAATCAGAAATCAAATTGTTAACATCCACGGGATCATGGAAAAAGCAAGAGAGTTCCAGAAAAACATCTATTTCTGCTTTATTGACTATGCCAAAGCCTTTGACTGTGTGGATCACAATAAACTGTGGAAAATTCTGAAAGAGATGGGAATACCAGACCACCTGATCTGCCTCTTGAGAAACCTATATGCAGGTCAGGAAGCAACAGTTAGAACTGAACATGGAACAACAGACTGGTTCCAAATAGGAAAAGGAGTACCTCAAGGCTGTATATTGTCACCCTGCTTATTTAACTTATATGCAGAGTACATCATTAGAAACACTGGGCTGGAAGAAGCACAAGCTGGAATCAAGATTGCCAGGAGAAATATTAACAACCTCAGATATGCAGATGACACCACCCTTATGGCAGAAAGTGCAGAGGAACTCAAAAGCCTCTTGATGAAAGTGAAAGAGAAGAGTGAAAAAGTTGGCTTAAAGTTCAACATTCAGAAAATGAGGATCATGGCATCTGGTCCCATCACTTGATGGGAAATAGATGGGGAAACAGTGGAAAGTGTCAGACTTTATTTTTGGGGGCTCCAAAATCACTGCAGATGGTGACTGTATTCATGAAAATAAAAGATGCTTACTCCTTGGAAGAAAAGCTATGACCAACCTAGATAGCATATTCAAAAGCAGAGACATTACTTTACCAACAAAGGTCCATCTGGTCAAGGTTATGTTTTTTCCAGTGGTCATGTATGGATGTGAGAGTTGGACTGTGAAGAAGGCTGAGCACCAAAGAATTGATGCTTTTGAACTGTGGTGTTGGAGAAGACTCTTGAGAGTCCCTTGGACTGCAAGGAGATCCAACCAGTCCATTCTGAAAGAGATCAGCCCTGGGATTTCTTTGGAGGGAATGATGCTAAAGCTGAAACTCCAGTACTTTGGCCACCTCATGTGAAGAGTTGACTCATTGGAAAAGACTCTGATGCTGGGAGGGATTGGGGGCAGGAGGAGAAGGGGACAACAAAGAATGAGATGGCTGGATGGCATCACTGACTCGATGGACGTGAGTCTGAGTGAACTCCGGGAGTTGGTGAGGGACAGGGAGGCCTGGCGTGTTGCAATTCAAGGGGTCGCAAAGTGTTAGACTCGACTGAGCGACTGAACTGACTGACTGAAAAAGAAATGAACTATCAAGTTCTGAAAAGATATGGAGGAAACTTAAATGCCTATTACTGAGTGGAAGAAGCCAAGCTGAAAAGGCTGCATACTGGTGATTATGAATGTATAACCTTCTGGGGAAGGCAAAACTATGGAGACCTTAAAAGAATCAACGGCTGCGAGGGAATAAGAGGGAAAGAAGGATGAAGAGGCAGAATTTTTAGGACACTGAAACTAAGCTGTGATACCATAAGAGTGGATATGAAACAGGAAGGAAGTGGGCAGGAAACAACCTTTAAAAGAATAATATAGCCATACTGCTGCTGCTGCTGCTAAGTCACTTCAGTCGTGTCCGACTCTGTGCGAACCCACAGAAGGCAGCCCACCAAGCTCCCCCGTCCCTGGGATTCTCCAGGCAAGACCCACGGTGTGGGTTGCCATTTCCTTCTCCAATGCATGAAACTTAAAAGTGAAAGTGAAATCACTCAGTCCTGTCTGACTCTTCTTGACCCCATGGACTGCAGCCCACCAGGCTCCTCTGCCAATAGGATTTTCCAGGCATAAGGCACAACAAAAACTGGTTAGAAACAACTAGGTCCAAGATGGCAGAAAACTCAACTTCCAGTAGACCTTGACCCTAATTACACATTCTTTTAACACATTAGCTAAATAACATACTCACAGGCACCCTGACAATTCTGAGACTAACCATCAAAGATCAAAAAGTGAGCAGTGACCCAATTCCTGGAAATCTCCACTCCTTTCCCAAAACAGTTGGAATAACCCTCACACTCATTAGCCCATGAAATTACCCAGTCTATAAAAACTAACCACACTATATTTCCAGGGCCTCTTACCTTCTGAGGTGGCCCATACTCTGTGGAGTGTGTTTCTCCCAAGGCCATTTTCACCTTTTGAGACGGATCACATTCTGACTATGGAATGTGTATCTTTGTGGAATGTGATTCTCTCTAAATAAATCCACTTGTTACCTATCACTTTGTCTCTCCCTGAATCCTTTCTGCCACAAGACATCAAGAACCTGAGCTTCATTAAGTCCTGAAACCAGTCCTTCATTATTTGATCTCAATTAAAAGATGAAGGTTCAAGTCTCAATCGGGTTCTGGCCAGGTTAAAGTCCTGGCAAGTCTCAATCTGGGTTCAAGTTTCAACCTGAGTTTTGGCTGGATTTGAGTATCAAGACATGGGTTCAAGTCCCAATCTGGGGTGTGTGGTTTCAGATATATTACTGTACATTTGCCAAACTCACAGGATTTATAACACCAAGACTAAACCCCAATGTACATTATGGACTCTGAGTGATAACGATGAGTCAATGTATGTCCTCAACTGCAACAAAAGTACCAATCTGGTGGGAGACGTTTACAGTGGGGGGAGGTGGAGGGGGGATGTACAAGAAATTTCTGTACCTTCTGCTCAATTTTGCTGTGAAATTGTTCTAAAAAAATAACGTCTATTTAAAAGGGAAAATTTCAGGATAAGCTTGGAGATGGAAACCAGAAAACTGGAGGAAAAAGAGTCTTCTGGGTTAACAATCTTCTGAACCCAAAGGTCCAGGTCAGCAGACAAGGGGCAAATAAAAGCTGAATAAAAAGCAGAGACATCACTTTGCCAACAAAGGTCTATATAGTCAAAGCTGAGAGTTGGACCATAAAGAAGGCTGAGCACCAAAGAATTGATGCTTTCAAACTGTGGTGCTAGAGAAGACTTTTGAGAGCCTCTTGGACTGCAGATCAAACTAGTCAATCCTAAAGGAAATCAACCCTAAATATTCATTAGAAGGACTGAGGCTGAAGGTGAAGCTTCAGCATCAATACTTTGGCCACCTGATACAAAGAACCGACTCACTGGAAATGACCCGGATACCAGGAAAGATTGAGGGAAGGAGGAGAAGGGGGCAATAGTATAGGATGAGATGATGGTTGGATGACATCATCAACTCAATGGACATGAGTTTAAGCAAACTCCAGGAGATAGTGAATGACAGGGAAGTCCATGGGATCACAAAGGGTTGGACACAACTGAGTGACTGAACTGAACTGAAGTGACCCAGATAAGGGTAGAAAAGAGAAGTGACTCTGTCTGGACTGACTGGATATGCTGGTGACTGGAGCCTGCTGAGACTGCCCCTTCCTAGCCTGGGTTCCTAGGGCAGGGTCTCCACACTTTCGCCTACTGAATATATGAGAAGGTATGTCCCATCACTTCATGGGAAATAAATGGGGAAACAGTGGAAACAGTGTCAGACTTTATTTTTTGGAGCTCCAAAATCACTGCAGATGGTGACTGCAGCCATGAAATTAAAAGACGCTTACTCCTTGGAAGGAAAGTTATGACCAACCTAGATAGCATATTCAAAAGCAGAGACATTACTTTGCCAACAAAGGTTCGCCTAGTCAAGGCTATGGTCTTTCCTGTGGTCATGTATGGATGTGAGAGCTGGACTGTGAAGAAGGCTGAGCACCAAAGAATTGATGCTTTTGAACTGTGGTGTTGGAGAAGACTCTTGAGAGTCCCTTGGACTGCAAGGAGATCCAACCTGTCCATTCTGAAGGAGATCAGCCCTGGGATTTCTTTGGAGGGGATGATGCTGAAGCTGAAACTCCAGTACTTTGGCCACCTCATGTGAAGAGTTGACTCATTGGAAAAGACTCTAATGCTGGGAGGGATTGAGGGCAGGAGGAGAAGGGGATGACAGAGGATGAGATGGTTGGATGACATCACTGACTTGATGGACATGAGTCTGAGTGAACTCCAGGAGTTGGTGATGGACAGGGAGGCCTGGCGTGCTGTGATTCGTGGGGTCGCAAAGAGTCAGACACGACTGAATGACTGAACCAAACCGAACCAAAAAAGTGTACTAGTTACACTCTTGTTGAATTCCTGTAACAATATCGGAAACAATATATATCACTTCAACATAGACAAATGGCTAAAAACCACTGAGAGGGGTACAGGGAGGAATGTTCTAAAACAGCCTGGAACCAGGAAGGTCTGCTTCCTAGAATCAAATACAGGCCAAAAGGCAGTCTCACCTGGTAGCCTCAAGCATATCACATGACTCAGGGGTGCTGCCAAAAACCCAGATTAAAAAAAAAAAAAAAAAAAAGAATTAAACAGGAGGAGAGTGAGGAAGAGAAACCAGAATTTCTCCCTAGGACCACACTAAAGGCATTTATTAGCCTGACCCACCCTATAACACCTTAGAAACAAAACGTCCCCATCCAAATGCAAACAGACTTCTTTCCTTGCTGTGACTGCATTTCATAACTCTTGCCCTTCCTAACATGGAGCCACTCCAATCGATGAGGTCATTTGTTTTCCTGAGAACTCAGTTACGGAGCTTGCCAATCATTCAAATTGCAAGCTCTGGCCAGGAAAGCCCTATGAAGAAAGCAAAGCATTAAGTCCTTACTGTTCTTTCTTGGGTCAGTTAGAGCATTTGAATCCCATATGACTGTCTTTTCAAAAAACAAAAAACTATGCTTGCAAAGATAACAAGTTCCAAATGTTGTCTTTTCTTAAAGGTATATTTGTTTCAAATCATATGTTTCTAATCTATAACAAAACAGCCTGAGTTATAATTATTCCACTCCACACACCATTCAAAAGCCAAGAGATAACATGGAGAAATGATTAATGTGTTATCAATGATATATAGAGTCAATCCGTTGATTCAAGACATAAACAGTCACACAGAAAGAGAAGAAATGGTGAACAACAGATCCAATTTGCACTATGCCTGCTCCTAGAACAGACCACTTTCAGGCCCTCCAGATGAGAAGCAAAAGGATCCTGCTTTGTGGAAAGATTCTAGTGTTAGCCATTTACACTTCAGTTTGAATTTTAAATACTTGACCCCTATACTCTTTCTGCATTTGAAATCTGAGCTATAATTCAGAAATAAAAGGCCTTATCTTTTTATTAAGGGGATTTGAACTTATCAAACATGAAATAGATGTGAAAGAAGGAGAGACTGGGGAATGCACACTACGCTTAAGAAGAAAGGATTTCCAAAGAGTATTTTTTATTGCACACTGTTTATAAATGCTAGCATGAGTGACTCCTTTCTATTGTAGGATTTCTTTCTTCTGTCAAATCACATAAAGCATCAGGTTCTAAAAAGGTGGGGTTGCTTATTTGCTTTGCTTTTGGTAAGTATTGACCAATTATCAATGCATATTTTTAAATGGAGAAACTGAAGCAGTAATTGGGAAGACTTGGACCTATCCAGTTTCACCATTGAGGTTTATGTCATTTCACTAATAACTGAAGATAAATTTACAGACACACATAAGCTTCTGGACTTAATGAAGTGCTGTAAATAAATAATCTTATAAATGTAGTACAATTCATTGAAATTCATATTTTAGAGAAGATCTTAAAGAAGAAAGTCTCAAAAATGTTGTCCAGATGGAACTCTTGAAATCTTGGAGATCTCTTTCTCCAGGGCTGACAATTTCTCTCAAACATGAACCCTCTGTTTTTGTTGTTCAGTCACTCAGTCATGTCTGACTCTTTGCAAGCCCATGGACTACAGCAGGCCAGGCTTCCCTGTCCTTCACTATCTCCCAGAGCTTGCTCAAATTCATGTCCATTGAGTCAGTGATACCATCTAACCATCTCATCCTCTGTCATCCCCTTCTCCTCCTGCCTTCAATCCAGCATCAGGGTCTTTTCTAATGAGCCGGCTCTTACCATCAGGTGGCCAAAGTATTGGAGCTTCAGCTTCAGCATCAGTGCTTCCAATGAATATTCAGGGTTTGATTTCCTTTAGGATTGATTGGTTTGATCTCCTAGCTATCCAAGGGACTCTCAAGAGTCTTCTCCAACACCCCAGTTCAAAAGCATCAATTCTTCAGTGCTCAACCTTCTTTATGGTCCAACTCTCACATCCGTACACAACTACAGGAAAAACCATAGCTTTGACTATATGGACCTTTGTCAGCAAAGTGATGTGTCTACTTTTCAGTATACTGTCTAGGTTTGTCATAGCTTTTCTTCCAAGGAGCAAGCATCTTTTAATTTCATGGCTGCAATCACAGTCTGCTGTGATTTTGTGTGTGTGTGTATGCTCAGTTGCTTCAACCCAAGAAAATAAAGTCTGGCACTGTTTCCATTTTTTTCCCCATCTATCTGCCATGAAATGATGGGACTGGATACCGTGATCTTAGTTTTTTTGAATGTTGAATTTTAAGCCAACTTTTTCACTCTCCTCTTTCACCTCTTTTCAGTTCCTCTTTGCTTTCTGCCATTAGGGTGTTACCATCTGCATATCTGAGGTTATTGATATTTCTCCCAGCAATCTTGATTCCAGCTTGTGATTCATCCCAAATTAAACCACACTGATCATGCTGGAATCATTTTACATTTGTTTCTAAAAAAAGTATTCCTTTTCTCCAAAGAAAGGAAACAGAAATAGTCAAATATATATATATATATTTGACTATATATATATATATCTATATAGATATATATATATAAAGCAGGGGGCTTGATCAAGATCACTGAACAATATCACCTAGAATGGAACTAAAAGATTATATGAGAATGTTCTCCTTTGATTTAACTCAAACAGCCTGAAATGTACTCTGAACTGTGAACAGGTCTGGCATTTTCTTCCTTACAAGTGAGCTTCTGATTGGTAACCTCACATAGGAAGCCTACAGTTGTCTCTCTTTTTCATTCTGTTAACTAAAGCCAACACCACAGTTGTGAAAAGGGAAATCCATGGTGAATTGAAAAACCGTTTTAGGAATCCATTTTCTTTCAAGATGCTTACAAAGCTTAGTGTATTTCAGATTGACCTCAAAACATATCATATCTCACAGAGTTTTTTGGAGGAAATGAGATGATAAATGAATATTCCTTAATAGGAAACCCAAATCCTCCATGAGAAGAGAAACCTGACTTGTGCCCCTCATAAATATAAGAACCACAGTCTGATGCTAAGCATCAGGTTTCCTAGAACACTGTGCATAATGAATTAGTCTATTCTCTGGGAAAGAAAGGGAAATAATCTGTAGATATATGTTCCAGAAGAAAATGAAACCATTAATTACAGTGAGATATCCTGACAGTAGATAACTAAATTAAATACAAAAAATGTTCCAATAACAGCATGAAATAATTTTTAGCAGTACAACTCAAAATAATTTTCTAAATCAAGTACAATTTTTCTGCTATAGATTATACATACAAACAAATACAATTTTAAGGCTTAATGTCTTGTGGCTAGCCACATTGGGTTAAATGTTAGTTAGTAGACATTCTGCACTTCAACAACAGATTTAAATGTGCCCTAATTATCTTCCTGTTTGCTTTAGTTTACATGGAATTCAATCATGTGTAGGTAAAAAGTTTCCTCAAAAGGTAAAAGCTTTCTTAAGTGGGTACATATTTTCTTTTAAAGATACCTGTAAATTTTATTTTGCTTTTTCTTACAGCTCAGAAGTAAATATAAACTTATTATAATTATCATAAAATTTAAATTACTGAAGCCCTGTTGAATAAGTTGCCATTTTCATTAAGATTACATGTAAAGGTAACTACCAAAACTAGAATAAAAGTAACAATTAACTTTTTTTTCTGAACTTATATGTCAGCTACTATGCTTCTGTGTATGCTGATCTCATTTAATCATTAAAACAACCTTTTCAATAGAATGGAACTTCTTCTCAAAAAACTAAAAATATAATTACCATATGACCCAGCAATTCTACTCCTAGGTATATATCAGGAAAAAAAAAGTATTAATTCAAAAAGATACATACATCCCAAAGCTCATAGCAACATTATTTACAATTGCCACAACACGGAAGCAAATGAACAGATAAAGAAGCTGTTTTATATATATCCATATGTGGATTTGATCCTTGGGTCAGGAAGATCCCCTGGAGGAGGACATGGCAACCTACTCTAGTATTCTTGCCTGGAAATCCCATGGACAGAAGAGCCTTATGGGCTGCAGTCTATAGGGTCTCACAGAATCTGACCCAACTGAAGCAACTTAGCATGCATGCAAGCATATTTATATATATATATAATATATGCATATATTATATATAATGGAATACTACTCAGCCATAAAAAAGAATGAAATAATGCCATTTGCAGCAACATGGATGGATTTGGAGGGTATTATGCTTAGTGCCTTGGACTACAAGGAGATCCAACCAGTCCATTCTAAAGGAGGTCAGTCCTGGGTGTTCTTTGGAAGGAATGATGCTAAAGCTGAAACTCCAGTACTTTGGCCACCTCATGCGAAGAGTTGACTCTTTGGAAAAGACTCTGATGCTGGTCGGTATTGGGTGCAGGAGGAGAAGGGGATGACAGAGGATGAGATGGCTGGATGACATCACCGACTTGATGGACATGAGTCTGAGTGAACTCCGGGAGTTGGTGATGGACAAGGAGGCCTGGCATGCTGCGATTCATGGAGTTGCAAAGAGTCAGACACGACTGAGCGACTGAACTGAACTGAACAAATAGGTGTGATTTTAAATAATACCACCATCATGTCCTATTCTATTTTGTTATTTCCACGCCTCAGTCAACCTAGAAGCACATATCTCTGGAAACAGTCCAATTGGAGATGACAGCATCATCATGTGCCAAGTCTCCCAGCCTTGGAGAGCCGTCCTTCCTAATGTCCTTGCTGCTTTTTTCTTCCTTCCTATTCCCTGTTGTCACTCTGGTTCATGCAAT
This sequence comes from Tragelaphus eurycerus, assembly GCA_935064755.1. NCBI lineage: Eukaryota > Metazoa > Chordata > Mammalia > Artiodactyla > Bovidae > Tragelaphus > Tragelaphus eurycerus. The sequence continues at coordinate 635,425 of CAKXYN010000012.1, forward strand.
CACAGCCCCACACCTGGACCATCCCAGCAGGACCTTCATGGCTTCATGTTCCAAGCTCCCTTTGCTCACCCACTTTCTGCCTATTCCCTTCTAACCACCATTTCTCTCCCCAAATCTTACCAGCCAAACTTTTCAAAGATCAACCACACTGGTTTTCCTCCCATTAACTCCCCCTCCCTGTGCTCTGGTCCCTGCCACTATTTTCATTTTTTCTCATGCTCCTTCATGTCTCGTCTTTCTCCTCCCACCTTTAAAAATGAGTGCCCCAGGGCCCATCCTGTCCCCCCATTCTCCACACCTCCCAGGGCCAGTTCATTCACACACGCCAATAACCCCGAACTCCTATCTCAGTCCAGACTGCTCCCTCCAGCTCCCAACTCAAGAAGACATCTCCATCTGGATGTCTCAGTGGTTTCTCACACTCAGGATTCTCAGCTGGATTCTGCCCATTCTCCTGTGCTCCCCAGGTCAGGAAAGGACACCTTATCATGAGCCAAATCACTCATATCACCCTTGACCTTCAGTCACTAATTAGAGCAGGTTTTTCCCATCAAGTAGCTACCCCACGACCGAGGTCAGGAAGGGTGGCGGTGAGGAGATACCCCTCCTCCAAGGTCAGGAAGGGCGGCGGTGAGGAGAGACCCCTCGTCCAAGGTAAGGTGCAATGGCTGTGCTTTGCTGGAGCAGCCAGGAAGAGATACCCCACGCCCAAGGTAAGAGAAACCCAAGTAAGACCGTAAGTCTTGCAAGAGGGCATCAGAGGGCAAACACACTGAAACCATACTCACAGAAAACTAGTCAATCTAATCACACTAGGACCACAGCCTTGTCTAACTCAATGAAACTGCCCCATGCCCGTGGGGCAACCCAGGATGGGTGGGTCATGGTGGAGAGATCTGACAGGGTGCGGTCCGCTGGAGAAGGGAATGGCAAACCACTTCAGTATTCTTGCCTTGAGAACCCCATGAACTGTATGAAAAGACAAAATGATAGGATACCGAAAGAGAAACTCCCCAGGTCAGTAGGGGGCCCAATATGCTACTGGAGATCAGTGGAGAAATAACTCCAGAAAGAATGAAGGGATGGAGCAAAAGCAAAAATAATACCCAGCTGTGGATGTGTCTGGTGATAGATGCAAAGTCCGATGCTGTAAAGAGCAATATTGCATAGGAACCTGGAATGTCAGGTCCATGAATCAAGGCAAATTGGAAGTGGTCAAACAAGAGATGGCAAGAGTGAATGTCGACATTCTAGGAATTAGCGAACTACAATGGACTGGAATGGGTGAATTTAACTCAGAGGACCATTATATCTACTACTGTGGGCAGGAATCCCTCAGAAGAAATGGAGTAGCCATCATGGTCAACAAAAGAGTCCGAAATGCAGTACTTGGATGCAATCTCAAAAACGACAGAATGATCTCTGTTCGTTTCCAAGGCAAACCATTCAATGTCACAGTAATCCAACTCTATGCCCCAACCAGTAATGCTGAAGAAGCTAAAGTTGAACGGTTCTATGAAGACCTATAAGACCTTTTAGAACTAACACCCCAAAAAGATGTCCTTTTCATTATAGGGGACTGGAATGCAAAAGTAGGAAGTCAAGAAACACCTGGAGTAACAGGCAAATTTGGCCTTGGAATACGGAATGAAGCAGGGCGAAGGCTAATAGAGTTTTGCCAAGAAAATGCACTGGTCATAGCAAATACCCTCTTCCAACAACACAGAGAAGACTATACATGGACATCACCAGATGGTCAACACCGAAATCAGATCGATTATATTCTTTGCAGCCAAAGATGGAGAAGCTCTATACAATCAGCAAAAACAAGACCAGGAGTTGACTGTGGCTAGGACCATGAATTCCTTATTGCCAAATTCAGACTTAAATTGAAGAAAGTAGGAAAAACCACTAGACCATTCAGGTATGACTTAAATCAAATCCCTTATGATTATACAGTGGAAGTGAGAAATAGATTTAAAGGCCTAGATCTGATAGATAGAGTGCCTGATGAACTATGGAATGAGGTTCTTGACATTGTACAGGAGACAGGGATCAAGACCATCCCCAAGGAAAAGAAATGCAAAAAAGCAAAATGGCTGTCTGGGGAGGCCTTACAAATAGCTGTGAAAAGAGAAGCGAGAAGCAAAGGAGAAAAGGAAAGATATAAGCATATGAATGCAGAGTTCCAGAGAATAGCAAGAAGGGATAAGAAAGCCTTCTTCAGTGATCAATGCAAAGAAATAGAGGAAAACAACAGAATGGGAAAGACTAGGGATCTCTTCAAGAAAATCAGAGATACCAAAGGAACATTTCATGCAAAGATGGGCTCGATAAAGGACAGAAATGGTATGGACCTAACAGAAGCAGAAGATATTAAGAAGAAGTGGCAAGAATACACAGAAGAACTGGGCAAAAAAGATCTTCACGACTCAGATAACCATGATGGTGTGATTACTGACCTAGAGCCAGACATCCTGGAATGTGAAGTCAAGTGGGCCTTAGAAAGCATCACTACAAACAAAGCTAGTGGAGGTGATGGAATTCCAGTGGAGCTATTCCAAGTCCTGAAAGATGATGCTGTGAAAGTGCTGCACTCAATATGCCAGCAAATTTGGAAAACTCAGCAGTGGCCACAAGATTGGAAAAGGTCAGTTTTCATCCCAATCCCAAAGAAAGGCAATGCCAAAGAATGCTCAAACTACCGAACAATTGCACTCATCTCACATGCTAGTAAAGTAATGCTCAAAATTTTCCAAGCCAGGCTTCAGCAATATGTGAACCGTGAACTTCCTGATGTTCAAGCTGGATTTAGAAAAGGCAGAGGAACCTGAGATCAAATTGCCAACATCCACTGGATCATCAAAAAACCAAGAGAGTTCCAGAAAAACATCTATTTCTGCTTTATTGACTATGCCAAAGCCTTTGACTGTGTAGATCACAATTAACTGTGGAAAATTCTGACAGAGATGGGAATACCAGACCACCTGATCTGTCTCTTGAGAAGTCTGTATGCAGGTCAGGAAGTGACAGTTAGAACTGAACATGGAACAACAGACTGATTCCAAATAGGAAAAGGAGTACGTCAAGGCTGTATATTGTCACCCTGTTTATTTAACTTATATGCAGAGTAAAACATGAGAAACACTGGACTGGAAGAAACACAAGCTGGAATCAAGATTGCTGGGAGAAATCTCAATAACCTCAGATATGCAGATGACAACACCCTTATGGCAGAAAGTGAAGAGGAACTCAAAAGCCTCTTGATGAAAGTGAAAGTGGAGAGTGAAAAGGTTGGCTTAAAGCTCAACATTCAGAAAACGAAGATCATGGCATCTGGTCCCATCACTACATCGGAAATAGATGGGGAAACAGTGGAAACAGTGTCAGACTTTATTTTTCTGGGCTCCAAAATCACTGCAGATGGTGATTGCAGCCATGAAATTAAAAGACGCTTACTCCTTGGAAGGAAAGTTATGACCAACCTAGATAGCATATTCAAAAGCAGAGACATTACTTTGCCAACAAAGGTTCTCCTAGTCAAGGCTATGGTCTTTCCTGTGGTCATGTATGGTTGTGAGAGCTAGACTGCGAAGAAGGCTGAACGCCGAAGAATTGATGCTTTTGAACTGTGGTGTTGGAGAAGACTCTTGAGAGTCCCTTGGACTGCAAGGAGATCCAACCAGTCCATGCTGAAGGAGATCAGCCCCGGGATTTCTTTGGAAGGAATGATGCTAAAGCTGAAACTCCAGTACTTTGGCCACCTCATGTGAAGAGTTGACTCATTGGAAAAGACTCTGATGCTGGTCGGGATTGGGGGCAGGAGGAGAAGGGGACGACAGAGGATGAGATGGCTGGATGGCATCACTGACTCGATGGACATGAGTCTGAGTGAACTCCGTGAGTTGGTGATGGACAGGGAGGCCTGGCGTGCTGCAATTCATGGGGTCGCAAAGAGTCGGACACGACTGAGCGACTGATCTGATCTGAGCTCATGAATATATTCCCCACTTTCTAAACCTATGACTACTCAACCTGTGGTGACCAGGAACAATCATCCCCTGGACTAGTACCACAGCCTCCTTGTGGGTTTCCTGCCTCCAGACCCACTCCAAAATACTGTCTTCCGAGTCCACCATCCAATTGTTTCCTAACATGCAAAGCCTGACTGCATCAACCTTTTGCCTTCAAGTTTCTGAGAAGGAGCCATCATCCTCCATGTCCAACAACATCCCCATCATTTCACATGATACCCATTCCATATCCACAGAACCGCATCCATGGAGACTCTCCTTGCTCCCTGGTGCTTTGTCTGTGCTGCTCCTCCCACATCGAGTGCCTTTCCAATTCTTTTCCCAGAGGAGACTGGCAATAGGGTCAAGGAGAGCTTCCTGAAGAAGCACTGCACCCAGAGTCCTGGACATTGATCCCATGTTGGCACAAGCGAGACTCACCCTGAACAACAGTGATTTCAATGGACTCTTTGCATCAACTGTCTTGTTCTTAAAAAATGTCTTTTATGGGCCCATTTTATTGCCATGTTTCTAACTTCCTCGGAGGCAGACCATGATTTCAGCCACTTCATATTCCTGCTGTCCATCCCAGCACCACATTTCATACATGGCAATTGGCCTATAATTGCCCAGTGATGTAACCTGACAACATCTACTGACAAGAATATTCTGAAACATGTCCTTTCACCTGTGCTCTGTCTGCGAGCAGTCAGTCAATCTTATGACTATGATGCTGCTTGGACATCATCTTTGTCAGAAACAAACAAACAAACAAAATGTGTGTTTGGATTTGCATAGAAGGCAAGGCTTAATGATTAAGGTTCCACTCTCCAGCCCAATTCTCCATATATGTCAACTCATTTTATCCCCACGACAACCCTCCAAGGTAAGGTTATTGCTGCCATCTCTCAAAAGAGGATGTTAAGGCAGAGATGGGTCCTGGGGTGGCTCATTAAGAGAAAATCTAGGATACAGAATCAGGCAGTCTGGCTTCAGGGTCTCTGGGTGCCCCAGTGGTCTAAGGGCATTTCAGACAGAGTTCAGAGCAACTACTACACATTTACAACGTTACAGTTTTTATCCTGAATTTCATTAGCTATAAAGCACTAACCCCACCACTCAAAAAAATACCTTCATCTCAAAAGGACCAACTTGAAAAATATGCAAAATTAAAGTTATGTTTAAATTCAATTTCTGCTAAAGAATTTAAATCAGAAGTTTATTTCTTTCGTATTTGATTTTTTTCTTCCAGTTTTATTGAGATATAATTGATCTACTATATAAATTTAAGGTTTAAAGTATAATTGACTTATATACATCATGGAATGATTATCACAATAAGTTTGGTGAACATCCAACATCTCATATAAATACAAAATTTAAGAATATAAAAAATTTTCCTTATCTTCTTGATATATATATGATCAATATATCTAATTGATCATAGTTAACAATAATATGTGTTGGAGAAGACTGTTGAAAGTCCCTTGGACTGCAAGGAGATCCAATCAGTCCATTCTAAAGGAGATCAGTCCTAGGTGTTCTTTGGAAGGAATGATGCTAAAGCTGAAACTCCAGTAGTTTGGCCACCTCATGTGAAGAGTTGACTCATTGGGAGGACTCACCTAATGCTGGGAGGGATTGGGGGCAGGAGGAGAAGGGGATGACAGAGGATGAGATGGCTGGATGGCATCACCAACTTGATGGACCTGAGTTTGAATGAACTCCAGGAGTTGGTGATAGACAGGGAGGCCTGGCATGCTGCAATTCATGGGGTCGCAAAGAGTTGGACACGATTGAGCGACTGAATTGAACTGAATGATAATATGAAGACAAAAATTTGATTGCACCCTTGAGGAGACTGGAGGAATAAGTTCGTCCACTATCAAGTTCACAACATGAAACTACAGACAATGAACCATCAACTCTTACATGATTTTGACCTCTGATATATGGTTTCCTGGGCTTCCCAGGTGGCTCAGTGGTAAAGAATCTGCCTGCCAATGCAGGAGACACAGGAGACGCAGTTTCAAAATCCCTGGGTTGGGAAGATCCCTTGAAGGAAGGCATGGCAACCCCCTCCAGTATTCTTGCCTGGAAAACCCCATGGACAGAGGAGCCTGGTGGGCTACAGTCCATGCGGTCACAAACAGTTGGACATGACTGAGCAACTGCATATGTATGCATGCACATGATTTACTAGAGCCCAAAAGTACTGATCTGTCTTTTTCAAAGAAGGATTTGATTGTATGCAGTCATGGATGCATTGTGTATATGTTTAAATGTATGATGTTTCCAAATTTCTAGCACTCAGGCACCCAAAACTTCACTTTGTAACCCATTTGTGATAAACTATGAAGAGTTTGCAAGGGGACTGAAATCAGAAAAACTGGAGCTGAAATCCCAGGCAGCCACTGACCTTGAAAAGCTTACACTCGAGAGAGGATGACAGATACATACCACAAAATTTCAATACAGTGTTGTGAGTGCTTTGACAGACATAAACACATGATGTTATGAGAGTAGAAACAGAGGTGTTGGGGGGCAGGAGGTGTCTAGGAATGACCTTTACAGAGAGGATGCCTGAGCCAAGTCTTAAAAGAGAAGTAGGAGCCTGCCAGGCAAAGAAAAGTGCTTATTAACTGCTGAACAAGGAAGATCAGTTACACCATCCACATGGCTCCGCAAGGAAAACACACATCATCAATCGCTGTGAAACGGGCAAGAGAATCAATTCTGAAGAAGCGTGTTTCTGGTGCTTTTGATGAAAACTGTAGTAGAGATCTCAGGGGGAAAGATGAAAGATCAGAGAGACCTATAGGTATAAGAACCTTGTCTCTCCACACCATCCATCCACTCAAACTATTTTTATTGGACAGAACTGAAAGAAACATTGTTGGCAAATAAAATACCTACCAGAACATTCTGGACTGCTTCATGCTGCATACACGCTTGAACTTCGACCTGTACAGCACAAATCCATATTCAAGTGGTTAAGGGCCCATATAAGATGAGCGCTTGTTATGAATGAAACTTTGGTGATTACATCAGCTATACTAACCCAGAACAGCTGACGACCATCGCCAGTATCATGTATTCAGCAATCAGCAACATCTTTGGTACAGATGTCTGGGAAACCATTGTGCCAATTATGCCGTAATGATGACAGTAGAGAGCTTAGCTAGGGAATTCTCATTTCATGTCTTCTTTGAAAATGCATCTCTTAAAAGAGGGCAATAGACAATATATACTGTGTATCCTGTCACTCTTTTTGGCTTGAGCTGTGTTCCATTTGACTCTGCGGATCATTGAACTTTCTGATCTTGGAGTTGGGATGGTATAAGCTAAAGGGTTTTGGCACACGCAAAACCCACTACATTTTTGAATGCTCAAGACAGTTTTACAATGTCTCAAGCTACATCTGAGCAAACCTGTTTCTTACTAATACTGTCAGTCTTTTTGAATGTTTTCTCTACAAAGGAGAAAGGGAGAAAAATATCATTTGTTAGAAACCAAGACCCATCTCAGCTTCACACAGTTTAACCGGATGCTCTTTTCTGTATGTCACTTTTAGAAAAAAAAAAAAAAAGAGAGAGAGAGAGAGAGAATAGAAGACCATTGTTTATAGGAAAATAGGCAACAAGTGACCTGGTGTCAGTGTAGACTTAAGTCTTTTCTCACATCTTTGTAATGGCAGTACTGTGTGATTAATGGCAGTACTGTGTGATACAATCACTTTGTTTCATCAAATATTCACTAAGCACTTACTGTAGGCTAAGGACTGTTCCCAATGAGAGTTAATGTTCAGAGATGTGAACCTCAAGCACAATAATATTTTCGATAATCAGAGAAAGTTTATCTTATGTTCTCTATATAGAACTTAGTAAGGTTAGGAAAATGTTCAAAAGGATTTTCATCAACAGGAAGGAAAATAAAATGCATACATTGTTAGGCCTTAGTTAATCAGATAATTCCATTATAAGCCCCACCCTCTTCCCTAACTTCCCTAACTCTTTTGGTAATTCTAGGACATTTTTTTATTTGAATAAGCAGCTGAGCATGTGCTCAGTCACTTCAGTTGTGTCCAGCTCTTTGTGACCCCATGGGCTGTAGCCCATTAGGCTTCTCTGTCCATGAGGATTCTCCATGCATGAGTGCTGGAGTGGATTGCCATGCCTTCCTCCAAGGGATCTTCCCAACCCAGGGAACGAGCTCATGTCTGCCTGAGTCTCCTGCATTGCAGGAGGATTATTTACCCACAGGGCATTTATTCAAATAAAGGGGTATTAGATTAAGCATAAGGTTTTTGTTCCTGGCCAAAATAAATGAATGCAAGCCCACAGAAGAGTGGGGAAGAAGGATTTGCTACGAGTCAGATCTTGAGATCATGAAAGGGATGCACCTTCACCGGGCTGTGTAAATTTAAACCCCAAGCACACTATTGCTTCCAGAAACTGCTTCCAATAGAAAATTTTATAGACATTTTAAAGTCTCATGGGTGAGTTCCTGAAAATATCACAGTTGTTCAAAAAACATATGTGTTTCAAGTCTTTCTAACTTGCTTTGGTGTTAGCTTATAAAAGCTCATAGGTGTATATTGGACTCATTAAACTGAGGGACTCGTAAGCACCAGCTCGATCAGGGCAGGGTGCTGACAGGCCTTATACATTATGCAAGCTTCCCCACATCATTCTGCCAACATGCTTGCATTTTAATCCAAAACATTCCCAGCTTGTCAAAGACTAGGCCTCCCTGGAACACATAAAACCAATCATGCCACCTCATGTAGAGGTTCTCTGATGTGGACAGATTTCCACTGGAGACTGGAAGGAACCCATGACCACATTTTCACATATTACTTCATATTAATCCAAAATCCTCTCTCCAGAGCTAAGGTAATACTAAAACAGTAACACAGGGAAAGTATGGAAAAGAAGATGGAACCCAAAGCATGCTGGCATGACAACTGTCAAGTCCCAGGTTCATTTATCACTGAATAAAGGCAGTGAACATTCCTGACTCAGCTACAGACATTTCATCTGAGAACCCACTAAAGATAAACATGTGCTTCTATGTGTTTGCACATGCATGCTAAGTAAGTCATTTCAGTATGTCTGACTCTTTGCGACCCTATGGACTGTAGTCTGCCAGGCTCCTCTGTCCATGGGATTTCCCAGGCAAGAATTCTGGAGTGGGTTGCCATTCCCTCCTCCAGGGGATCTTCCCAACCCAGGAATTGAAACTGTGTTTCTTCTGTCTCCAGCACTGGACCACTAGCACCCACCTGGAAAGGTGTGTGTGTGTGTGTGTGTGTGTGTACACAATTTTGTAGAGTCTCCCAGGGTTGTCAGGATCATATTGAAGTTGAACAGGAAAAAAAAAAAAAAAAAAGATGCTTTCAAATCTCTAAATTTTCTAAAGGGGCCAGGGAGAAAACTTGCATAAAATACTTTATAATTTCATGTTGACAAATTAGCATGTCAAGACAATCAGCCTCTTTGTAGCAAGATGGTGGACAGATGCATAGAAGACTTATGACTCTGATTGTTCTACAAAAGTCAGTAAGGTTGAGTCTCTGACAGAGTTAGTATGTGAAAGAAGGAAGAGATAAGAACTGGAAATCTGAGGGAAAAGAGTCAGGGAGCAAAAAACAAAGGGAAGCATATAGAATTGTGGTTGAAAATAGTACGAGTAACTTTTGTTCTACAATGTGTGTGGAGCTGGAAGCAAGACACTCGTGAAGAGTGGACTATGAACCACAAATAAGTGGGTTATGACAACCTGAACAGTGAAAAGCTGGTGGGGAGGAGAATCCTTCATGATGGAATGTGAGGTTCTACAAAACCTCATGAGAAGTTCAGAGAAGAGGCAGAAGAGCTCTGAATTCAGCAGATGAATTCCCTCCTGAAAAGGGAGTGGTTAAGTGAAAAAAACAAATAGTGATGTGCTTCCTTCAATTAAAAATAAAAGATAGAAATGCTACAAAAATTTGAGATCAGTCTAATATCTAGATGTTCAAAGGATATTCACTAGCTGCCATATATCTGAACACATGGTCATTCACACCACTGATTATCTGTAGTTAATGTAGTTCGGTCTCTGGGTTAGGTGCGCCTAAGATAGATGACTAGTAGAAGTGTATGTAAAATGTCCAGGCAACTCAGAGGGAGGACTATACTATGCCAGGTCCATTTAGTTTTTTCTTCATAAATGATTGATGCTAAAAATGAAAAAAATAAGCAACAGTTCACAGAATATGATTTCGCCAAATCTGCCATTCTTATCAACAGATGAAGCATGTGTGGCCTAGATCACATTTCTCATGTGTGAGCACACAATCAACTTGAGAGCTAAACACCAAATTTGGTTACACTCAGCATCAGTTTAAGGGATGCCATCGAGGGAAGTAGTTGGCACTCACTGATGGCTTTATCAGCAGCTTAAGTGACAGGATGCAGCACAATGTCACTGGAATCCTTAACAACCAATTGAAATAAAGGGGACATAAAAGAAAACTTGGTTATCTCAATGTATCAGGCTAAAAGTAAATATAGGAAGTCACTTACATGCAAACCTTCAAGTTGCAGACTTTCAAAGATGGAAACATGCATGCCAGCCCCTGTATGTCAGTTGTTTTAATGGTCTACTGTACTTTTCAATATACTGTACTGTAAGATTTAAAACATTTTCTCTATTTTTTTGTGTTTGTTCTTATGTACATATTATTTATGTGAAAAGTACTATACACCTATTACAGTACACTATTATATAGCTGATTCAGTTAGTTGGGTAGCTATGCCAACGTTTTTGGACTTACAAATAAACTGAACTTAAGAATGCACTCTTGGAATGTAGCTCTTCCTTATGTAGGGAACTCACTGTAATGTTTTCTAGGAATGCTTATGGATTGAAAGCAAACACACAATTGGGTTAGGCAAAGATTTCTTATGTATAACACCAAGGCACAGTTTGCAGTTTTTTAATTTTAAAAATTAAAGTGAATAAATTTCATCAAAATTTTAAAAATTTCTGTTCTTCAAAAGATAACATTAAGAGAATGAAAAATAAGCTATAGATTGAGAGAAAACATCTATAATCCATATATCTGATATAAATTTGTATTTGGAATATATGAAGAACTCTCAAAAGAACTCAGTAATAAGGAAAGAAGCCAGTTTTTTTTTTAATGGACAAAAGATATGAACAGATACTAAACCACAATGAGATGCCACTGTACATCTAGTAGAATGTCTAAAATTGAAAAGATTGAACATAACAGGTGTTAGCAAGGATATGGGTGAATTGGAACCCTCATACACTGCTGGTGGAGAATACAAAATGCTGTATCCATTTGGGAAGATAGTTTGGCAACGTCTTTAAAAATTAAACATACATTTACCATGTGATCCAGTCATTCTGGCCCCTAAGTATTTACCCAAGAAAAATAAAAGCATACATCCAAACAAAGATTGGCATACTAATGTTTCCAGCACTTTTATTTGCAGTGGCCAAACTGGAAACAACCCAACTGTCCATTGCCAGGATAAAGAAACTGTGGCATATCCATACAATGAAATATTACTCAGAAATTAAAAGGAATGAACTGTTAATACACAGATGGAATGAACTGCATGGATGAATTACAACATGCATGAATGAATAATAATTCAGAGTGAAAGGAAAAAAGAAATATAGATTAAATAATTCTATTTATACAAAATTATAAAAAATGCAAGCTAATCTAAAAATGACAGAGGGCAGCTTGGTAATGACTGCCTGGGGATTTGAGAGATGGGAGCCATGGAGCATGAGGAAGGAAGGCAGGAGGGAGGAATTACAAAAGGGCAAAAGGAAACTTTGAGGAGTGGGGAATAGGTTCCTTATCTTGATTGTCTTGACGGTTTCACTGTGATATACATGTGTTGAAACATAAAACTATACATATTTGATATACAAAATTTATTATATGTTGGTTATACTCCAATAAAACTGTAAACACACACACATAAAATAAAAGTTAAGGAGAAAATTCCAATGAAGAAAGAACGGAACCGTCGTGATAATTGATAACTCCGTGTATCTATACATCATCTTTATAAGATTAATGTCAGAAAAGCTACATGGTATTATAGTGCAAGAGCTGGCAGATAATCTTTTCATTGTGCTGCTCATATCCTTATTCAAGTACAGAGGTTGATCTGGGGTTCTTATTTGAAAAATGATAGAATGAAATGCAAGAGGAAATGTATTCACTGCATATGTAATTGACTGGACTAAGAAGCATAAGCATGGAATCATTTAAATTTTCTAAATAATGGCTACTAGTTTCACCTTGTTAAAATTGCCTTTCTGCTGAGTAGCCACCTTCCTTAACAAGATGTTAGTTCTTATTGCATTATTTTACCATCATGTTTGGCAATTAAAACCATCTCATGTCCTGTGTAAAATGTTCTGTTCTCTCCAGTTCTTGCTACTTGGGTTGGGGAGGTGAGAAGTGGTTTGCTCACCCACTTTTTTCTCCCCCTTCCCTTTTTCCTCCGTTTTCACCCTTCTGGCATGTGCTCACTACATAAGCTGGGGGATTTGGGTGGGACTTTACACTCTGGGTTTCAGAGACCATAGGTCATAGCTGGCCAGTATTACACTGTCCCTTTTCCTGTTCTTTGTCACTGCTTCTGTCCCCAAGGCAGGCACTCAAATGCCCACTGTCTCATGGGGCACAAGTGTTGAGCTTCAGAGGGCACTCAGTGACCTCTCCCTGCCAAGTGCCCCCCGCCAGAGAAGAAATCTGCTGAGGCTCTGAGGCCTGTCTCTTGCTCCCTGCCCTCATCCACCAAAATGGGTGACCTAGTCCATATCCTTTTGTGGCCTAAATACCCTCAGCCAAAAAGACTCATACAGTCTCCTACCAAGATGACGCCTACTTCAGCCCAGGCTCCACCTGAGGTCTCCATTTGACCCCAGGGAACTGCCACATCTCCTTGTCAAGTTCAACCATAAGAAGGCACTCTGACCCCACCCCAACCTAGAGCTCATCCACACTTCTGCCATCTCTCCCCTGCTCCATTTCCTTACAAGCAATGCCACACATTCTGAGAGTTTGGGGTTTAGGAGCCCACCAACGTTCAGAGAAGAGACTATCACCTGTTCCTCAGTGTGGAGAGAAGAACAGTTTGAGCACCTCTATCTCACAGGCAGTTGAAGGAACAAATCAAATGCTATCTCTTCCACAAGGCAAAGAAAGGGGGAAGATACCATGTGGCAAATTCTGTATTCCCCCAAATCGACTCCTTTCCCACTCACCAGATTATACTTTTTATCTTTGTAATAGTATCTTTAAAAATATCTTGACCCTATTTATTTATTCCTTTTTGGCCATGTGATGTGTGGGATGTTAGTTCCCTGATCAGGGATTGAACCCATGTCCTCTGCAGTGGAAGCGTGGAGTCTTAACCACTGGACTTCCAAGGAAATCCCTGCTTACACTTTTTCTTGATAAATAACTGGAAACTTTTGAGCCTCTCTCAGTGGGATAGGATGGAAGAAACTCAGTTCAGAAGTGAGCCCTCTTGGGAGTTGGACTTATAGAATTCAGTGAATGTTTCCAAAGGAGGGGCTCCACCGTAAGTCCTGAGCTACTGCTGGATGGCTTCCAGGGAAGAAGACCTCCATCAGTCCCTACACGTGTGAAAGTGAAAGTTGCTCAGTCGTGTTCAACTCTTTGTGACCCCACGGACTGTATAGTCCATGGAATTCTCTAGGCCAGAATATTGGAGTGAGTAGCCTTTCCCTTCTCCAGGGGATCTTCCCAATCCAGGGATCGAACCCAGATCTCCCACATTGCAGGCGCATTCTTTACCAGCTGATTCATAAGGGAAGCCCAAGAATACTGGGGTGGGTAGCCTATCCCTTCTCTAACAGATCTTCCCAACCCAGGAATCAAACCAGGGTCTCCTGCATTGCAGGAAGATTCTTTACCAACTGAGGTATTAAGGAAGCATATGAAGTCTACTTCCTACAGAGCCCTCTGCTGGGTGCTGCAAAAAATACCAGAGTGAATGGGAATACAGTCTCAGAGGAGATATTCAACAAGTAGCTAAACAACCTTAATGGTAAAATAGAACCAATTCCATAAAGTGAAGTCGCTCAGTCGTGTCCAACTCTTTGTGACTCCATGGACTGTAGCCCACCAGGTTCATCCATGGAATTTTCTGGGCAAGAGTACTGGAGTGGGTTGCCATTTAATTCCATAAAGAAGCCACAAATAAACATTAAGGGTAAATTGTCCTCCACCAAGCACTGCTCAGGAATTGTCTTCCTACACTTGAAATGGAGGAAGAGATTCCACCAGCTGTGATATTACAAAGACACTGGGCTTTGTTCTAAGCCTTGAAGACAATGAAGAGTTTGAACTTGCAGAGGTAGGTGGGGAGGCAATTAGAGGTGAGGAAATTTTTTGAACACAATAAATCATAAGAGGTAACTTACTAACTATCTTTAAATACAATGTTTCTTAACTTCTCTGATTATAGGAATCACTAGGGATGCTTGTTAAAATACAGATTCCTAGCTCCACCCTAGACCTCTTGAATCAGATCCAGAGAAGCACACTAATTTGAATTTTTAACATGCATCTCCTGGGTGATTCTTATGATGAAGCAAGTTTGGGAAATACTAATGAAGGATTTGAAGTCTACTTTGAGTAAGAAATAAAAGTTACCTGTCCCATTGAACAAAATTTTGAACAAAGAACAACAGCAAAAAAAATGAGCTCTCATTTCTGTAAAAGTTTGGTGTGGGATAAGGGAGATTTTAATTAAAGACATCTAAATATTGCAGTAGGCTTTTATGAGAGTTGGAAAGCCCATCTCTGAAAAGCTTTATTAAATGAAGAAAATCACTATTTGCCCTAGAAGGGCTGGCTCTGGGGAGCAGCCAGAGGTTTGAATTATTCAGGGATCATTTGGGGGGTTGTGAGAAACCAAAACTCATCTAAGAAGCATGAGAGTACAAGGGAGACTCAAGGAGGCCAAATAAAGATACAGAGCTGGGAGTTAGGAAAACTGGAAAGATACCAGGAACCTTTCCCCTCCCATTCTTTGAGACCAAGTATTTCCTTATTCCTGTGTCTCTCTGCACATATATTTAATTCTCTTCTATCCTCTGGCCAGCTTATCAATGTAATTATCCACTAATCAATAGCAACTTCATCCTCCAATTCAACGTGACTCCTCAGATACTCAGAGTGAACTGACACAGTCTCCATGAACCAGTTCCACATTCCTCCAGGTGATAAAATCTGATTGGTTCATCTTGAGTCACACGTCCATGTGTGATCCAATCAGTTGTGGTTATGGGTACTCCTTTTTGACACTCTCAGAGTGTATTTGAGATAAATGATGAAATTCTCATACAATGTAGGTAAAAATGGATCTTCCATTGCCTTAATTTTATATTTTACTCCACAATAATAATGTTCTTCCATTGCCTTAATTTTATATTTTACTCCACACCAATAATGTTCTTACTTGAAAACCTTATTCTTTTAAGAATTGTCCCTCTTGACTTCATTTTGAAATATGAAAGAATCCCCTACTGAAATGCCAGGAATAAATACTTACAAACAATGAGTAATCTGGTCTGGTTTCAGAATCTTCTAGATAATCTGAGTTCTTATCTAAGAAATTCTATGTCTACAAACTCAATATAAGAAGCATGTTGCTGGAATTTCTCAAACTTTTATGCTGATTAATCTCTGTCATTTTAAGGTCCATATGCTTCAAGATAAATTTCAATGTGTTTCTGATTAAATTTCACTTAGCTCATCTAAACGTTGACTAAGTTATCTGAAGTTCAGACAGTTTTTCTTAAAAGCTGCCACGGACTCATTCTCTATGAGCAAGGAGACTGACTTTCATCCTAGGTACATAGAATTGAACTGTGGTGTTGGAGAAGACTCTTGAGAGTCCCTTGGACTGCAAGGAGATCCAACTAAAGGAGATCAGTCCTGTTCATTGAAAGGACTGATGCTGAAGCTGAAACTCAAATACTTTGGCCACCTCATGCGAAAAGGTGACTCACTGGAAAAGACTCTGATGCTGAGAGGGATTGGGGGCAGGAGGAGAAGGGGATGACAAAGGGTGAAATGGCTGGATGGCATCACTGACTCAATGGACATGAGTTTGGATGAATTCGGGTTATTGGTGATGGACAGAGAGGCCTGGTGTGCTGTGATTCATGGGATCACAGAGTCGGACAGGACTGAGCAACTGAACATAGAATTGAACCCATAGTGCCTCAGCTTGAACGTGGTTGGTCAACCTGGCCTCCAAGTGATTCAACACTAAGCTTATTCACATTAGGTTTCCCATGGTTTGGGGCTTCCTTGGTGGCTCAGCAATAAAGAATCTGCCTGCCAAGCAGGAGACCCAGGTTCGATTCCTGGATCAGGAAGATCCCCTAGAGAAGGAAATGGCAACCCACTCCAGTATTCTTGCCTGGGAAATCGCATGGACAGAGGAGCCTGGCAGGCTACAGTCCATGTGGTCACAAAAGAGTCAGATAAAACTTAGTGACTACATAAAGTGACTTCCCTTGGTTTTAGGAGGAAAATGCCTCCCTCTTCTATAGCTGCTGCTAAATCGCTTCAGTCGTGTCCGACTCTGTACGACCCCATAGACAGCAGCCCACCAGGCTCCCCTGTCCCTGGGATTCTCCAGGCAAGAACACTGGAGTGGGTTGCCATTTCCTTCTCCAATGCATAAAAGTGAAAAGTGAAAGTGAAGTTGCTCAGTCGTGTCCAACTCTTAGTGACCCCATGGACTGCAGCCTACCAGGCACCTCCATCCATGGGATTTTCCAGGCAAGAGTACTGGAATAGGGTGCCATTGCCTTCTCCACTAAGAGATGTGAAAGAAAAAGACCACCAATCGGAAATATAATTCTATCCACAAGTTCTTGTAGCATTAAGGCAGAAGGTGGTTAAGCAGGTAATTCTAAGTCTTGTGTCACAAAGCATTCAAAGTACACAGTACTCTAAGAGTTCACTTTTGTTCCTTTTCCTCTGCTACCTAATGGGTTCCAGTTTAGTCCTCTACTTGTCTTCTATTCATTCTCTACATCCTTCTCTTCAGCCTCCTCCCATTCATGTTCTCCTCCAAATGAAGCACTCTCATTCCAGAATATAAATTACCATTGCCCAGCGACAGCAGGATTTGTAGGGTTCTACTTTTATAAACAGGCTCGCTTTAGCATTGCCCATGACATTGAGGCTCCAATAGAGAACTAGGCAGGAGGAAAACTATTTTCTTTATTAAAATATTCCACTGAGGAAATCAGCCATGGAAATTGAATAGAAGAACAGAAGCAAAGGAGAGGTTCAATTTGTTTGTTTGTTTTCATGCACTTGCACTCTGACCCACAAGAGTTTGAAAAGCTAACAGATTATCCATCTCAAGTTGCCAGTTCTAGAGATTCTACCAATTTTCCAGAGTTCCCTTCACTTGCAATCAGGGATAACCCTGAACACAGACACATTGACACTTAAAAAGCGTTCTTAAAAAGAATGCATTTGCCACTAAGAAAATGAGGCAAATTGGGAGAGTGAAAAGGTTGGCTTAAAGCTCAACATTCAGAAAACGAAGATCACGGCATCTGGTCCCATCACTACATGGGAAATAGATGGGGAAACAGTGGAAACAGTGTCAGACTTTATTTTTCTGGGCTCCAAAATCACTGCAGATGGTGACTGCAGCCATGAAATTAAAAGACGCTTATTCCTTGGAAGGAAAGTTATGACCAACCTAGATAGCATATTCAAAAGCAGAGACATTACTTTGCCAACAAAGGTTCGCCTAGTCAAGGCTATGGTCTTTCCTGTGGTCATGTATGGATGTGAGAGTTGGACTGTGAAGAAGGCTGAGCGCCAAAGAATTGATGCTTTTGAATTGTGTTGGAGAAGACTCTTGAGAGTCCCTTGGACTGCAAGAAGATCCAACCAGTCCATTCTGAAGGAGATCAGCCCTGGGATTTCTTTGGAAGGAATGATGCTAAAGCTGAAACTCCAGTATTTTGGCCACCTCATGTGAAGAGTTGACTCATTGGAGAAGACTCTGATGTGGGAGGGATTGGGGGCAAGAGGAGAAGGGGACGACAGAGGATGAGATGGCTGGATGGCATCACTGACTCGATGAATGTGAGTCTGAGTGACCTCCGGGAGTTGGTGATGGACAGGGAGGCCTGGCGTGCTGCGGTTCATGGGGTCGCAAAGAGTTGGACACGACTGAGCGACTGATCTGATCTGATCTGATCTGATGAATGTAAAAATTTCTGGGAGAAAGATAAGAAGATGAGTTAAATAGTAACTGTCTCTAGTCTGAGGACTTTGGATGGAATGTGAAGAACGAGCCTCTCTGAGATGCCATAGAAAAAGAGGCAAGCATCCGAACAGAAATATCACATCTCTAGAGGGAGGTTTAAGAGGGAGGGAACAGCTGGCTCCTTCATGTTGATGTTTGGAAGAAACAAACACAACACTATAAAGCAATTATCCTTCAATTAAAAAATTAATTAATTAAAAAGAAATATTACATCTCTAAAAGTGAAACAAATTATGCACTCCTTTTTTTAATTGAAGTGTAGTTAATTTACAATGTTGTGTTAATTTCTGCTGTACAGCCAAGTGACTCAGTTATACATAAACATATAGTCTTTTTTATACTCTTTTCCATTATGGTTCATCCCAGGTCATTGAATATAGTTCCCTCCGCTATAAAGTAGGACCTTGTCCATTCATTCTATATGTAAAAGTTTGCATCTATTAATCCCAAACTCCTAATCCTTCCCTCCCCCTCCCCCATTGACAACCACAAGTCTCTATCTAGGCCTGTGAGTTTATTTCTGTTTCAACTAAAACTATTTTTGGTTTTATCCATAGATATGTCCATTTCTGTTGTATTTGAGATTTCACACGTAAGTGATATATTGTATTTGTCTTTGTCTTTGACTTAGTTAGTATGATAATCTCTAAGTCCATCCATGTTGCCATAAATGGCATTATTTCATTCATTTTGTGGTTGAGTAATATTCCATTGTATGTATATATACATACACATACCACACACATTCCATATACATACATACATATATATATATATATGCACACTACATCTTCATCCATTAATCTATTGATGGACATTTCGGTTGCTTCCATGTCTTAGCTGTTGTAAATAGTGCTGCTATGAATGAAGGGGTGCATGTATCTTTTTGCATTATAGTTTTGTCCAGATATACTCCCAGGAGTGGGGTTGCTGGATCATATCGTAATTCTATTTTTAGTTTTCTAAGGAAACTCATACTATTTTCCATAGTGGTTGCACTAATTTACGTTTCCATTGACAGTGCAAGAGAGTTCCCTTTTCTCCACACCTTCTCCAGCATTTGTTATTTGTGGAGTTTTTAATAATGGCCATTGAGTGGATTGAGGTGGCACTTCATTGTGGTTTTGATATGTATTTCTCTAATAACCAGTGACATTGAGCATCTTTTCATATGCCTATTTAGATCTGTATGTCTTGTCTGGATAAAGGTCAATTTAGGTCTTCTGTCCATTTTTCAATTGGGTATTTGTTTTGTTATTGTTGAGTTGTATGAACTGTTTGTATATTTTGGAAATTAAGCCCTTATCAGTCGCATCATTTAAAAACATTTTCTCTCATTCCATAGGTTGTCTTTTTGTTTTGTTTATGGTTTCCTTTGCTATACATACTCCTTCTTTTAACTGAGGTGAAATTCACATAACATATAATCAACCATATAACATGCACAGTTCTGTGGTATTTAGTACATTCACAATGTGATACAACCACCATCTCTTTCTACTTCCAAAATGTTATCATTACCCAAGAACACCCAAGCCATTTTCCCCTCCCCCATCTGCTTTCTGACTCTATAGATCTGTCTCTTCTGGATTTATCATATAAAAATGTGTGGATTTATCATATAAAAATACAATATGTGACTTTTTGTGTCTGGCCCCTTTAACTTTGCATAATGCTTTTGAGGTTCATTCAAATAGTACTATGTCTCAGATCTTTAATCCTTTTTATGCCTGAATAACATTTCTTCTTACATAAATATTGCCTTTTGTTCATCTATTCCTCCACTGATGGATACTTGGGTTGTACTTTTTTTTTTTTTTTTTTTTTACCTTTTGGCTAATATAAACATTCACGTACAAGAATCTGAGAAGCGAAATCATCTATTTTTGCAACCCTCATAAGAAGTGGGAAAACATGTTTAAGGTAGCATTTCAGCACTCATTCCTCTACAAGTTCCAAGGCCTACTTGGAAGTGCTAACTTGAAAGATTGAAAGATTGTGTTAGTCACTCAGTCATGTTCAACTCTTTGCGACTCCATGGACTGTAGCCCACCAGGCCCCTCTGACCATGGAATTCTCTAGGCAAGAATACTGAAGTGGATTGCCATTCCCTTCTCCAGGGAATCTTCCTGACCCAGGGATCGAACCCAGATCTCCTGCATGGCAGGCAGATTCTTTACCATCTGAGCCACCAGGGAAGCAACTTGAAAGATGACCCAGACCCAATAAAATAGAAACTCTGAATGTTTTCTTAGCCACATATCAAACTGGAAAACTCCTGAGGCTTCCAGTGGTGTCCAAACACACCTAACAGGCATTTTAGGTTCTCCACTCAGACAAAATCAATAAAATTGAAACTGATCACACTTTACCAAGAATAAAGAAATGTTGTGACCAGCTTTAGAAATGTCTGAACAGGGGTGTTTGCAATGATTAGTGAATTGAAATCAATGAGAAGTGAGTTCTTATGATCGTGTGCCTAGAGATAGACATGGGTATAGGAAGAGGAATTCAGAACCATTGTCTCCTTTCTTTTCCATGAAGTTTTTTTTTTTTTTTTTTTTTTTAAGAACTGCACAGCTGCAGAGACTGTGTGAGTACTCTGGGACTGTCAAACCATCGTCCGACTTCGTGAAGAATTCTTCTGAGTTGAATTTTATTGTTTTCAGCTGGAGAATCCATCCCAGCCCACCCACCCCACAACTCACCAGCACAAAACCACATGCCCACCAAGTCCTGCCCCTCTCCTCTGCCCTGAAGTGATCAGAAAGCAAGAGTCCACCAGGAGGGAAGCACCATGAAGAGACAAGGCAACATTCCAACAGCACAAGCAGCCCAATGAAGATCACTTTTGCTACGGGCATGTGTCCCTTTACAGAGTCTCTATTTTCTTTCTCTTTTTGGCAGGCAGTGCTCTTGATTTTCTAAATGTTCAGAAGAAGAATGTTGAGTCACATTTTTTTGTGGTCTTTCTTTCTTTTCTAAGACTTTCTGGAGCTTCAGTGGCACTGTGTGTTCTGTTTAGACATGCACCATGGAGATATATCGCTGGCACCAAACAAATAAAGAGTTTAGGGAAAGCGGTAGGCTGGAGGCTGCTGGGAAGGGAGCCAACATCTGCTCCTGCTCACAGCATTCAATTCAGCCCACCTCGAAGCGCCCCCCACCCCTACTCGATGTGGATGCTCTGATGTTCACAGAGCAGCTCTGCCTCCCCCCAAGTCAGCACGTAAACACAGGGATCCACCAAAGTGTTGAAAGAGCAATGTGGAGGACCTCCTTCAGACACACACTGTGAACAGAAGCGGCTATCAATTCAGTTCTCTTTGCACAAAAACCAAACGTAAGCCTTTGCCAATTTCCTGGTTTTGAGGACAAGCTTTGAGGAAGACCATGCAGGATAATATTTCTCATCTTGGAGAAAGATTCTAATTTTTTCCAGACCCATCATGATGAAGGAAAGTTCTTAAAGACAAACAAATCCAGCTAAGTAATCTTTATGTTAGGAACCTGGTGACAAGTTCCTCACCATTAAAATGCACTTTTTGAAAAAATCTATAGAAGGGATACTTCTACAGACTCCTTAGAAAGGAAGGTAGGAGAGAAGAGAGAGAGAAAGAGAATTTTGGATAGAGAATCAGTCAGATGTGTCTGAGAGTTCGAGTTCAAGGAGACTTCAAGATCAGTAAACTTATGATCACAGGGCTAAGTTGGGGGAGGGATAAACTGGGAGATTGGGATTGACATACACACACTTCTATATATAAAATAGATGACTAATGAGGAACTCTAGTCAATATTCTGTGATCGGAAAATAATCTAAAAAAGACTGAATATATGTATATATATATAACTGATTCACTGTACTGTACACCTGAAACTAACACAACATTGTAAATCAACTGTATGCCAATAAGTTTTTTTTAATTAAAAAAGGGGTTCAAGATAAATATGACTTGGTTCAGTGTACTCAGTTTTTAAAAAGAACATTCATACTGAAATACAAAACAAGTAATTTGCTAGAGTCTCTGACTTTTAACTATGGTAAACATACACACACATAGCATAAAATTTACCATCTCAACCATTTTTTTGTAAGTCTACAGTATAATAGTGTTGACTATACATTTTGTTGGAGAAGGCAATGGCACCCCACTCCAGTACTCTTGCCTGGAAAATCCCATGGACAAAGGAGCCTGGTGGGCTGTAGTCCATGAGGTCGCTAAGAGTCGGACACGACTGAGCGACTTCCCTTTCACTGTTCACTTTCATGCATTGGAGAAGGAAATGGCAACCCACTCCAGTGTTCTTGCCTGGAGAATCCCAGGGATGGGGGAACCTGGTGGGCTGCCATCTCTGGGGTCGCACAGAGTCGGACACGACTGAAGCGACTTAGCAGCATACATTTTGTGCAACAGCACTCTAGAACATCTTCATTGTGCAAAACTGAAACTCTGCACTCATTAAGACTCCTTGTGCCCTCCCCTCTCCTCCCCCTGGGAGCCACCATCCTACATTTTATTTCTAAGAGTTTAGAGGCTCTGACTTTTAAAACTGCTGCTTAAACCCAGCGCCATCCCCAGGACAGCACGATATCAATATTGCTATCATGTATATAGTGAACTAATGCAGGGCAAGGAAGCCACTTGAGTGCCCAAAACCAACGGCAGTGGCAGCAAAACTCACAGTGAGCAGTTTTGACTGTGGTGACTGCACATCTAGGTTTGCATCTCACCTCTGGCTTGAAGCCCTAGGCAGGTCCTCAGTTGTCTCTGCCTTTGAATCCATAAGAATAAAATGAGTATGATGCTGTAACTCCCTCAAAGTGTTGTGATGAAGACAAAATAAGTTAATATATCAAATGAACTTAGTGACCAATAACAAGAAACTCAAAAAAAAAAAAAAAAATGCCAGCAAGTATGATTACTAACCGACCCACAATCTACTCTTTGGTCTTCTTTCTCACTCTTCCCACCACTCTATCTTTCCTTTATTTTTCTAACACCTTTATTTTATTTCCTTTTCTCCTTTATCAGTTTAGTTCAGTCCCTCAGTGGTGTCTAACTCTTTGTGACCCCATGGACTGCAGCACGTCAGGCCTCCCTGTCCATCACCAACTCCCAGAGTTTACTCAAACTCATGTCCACTGAGCCAGTGATGCCATCCAACCATCTCATCATCTTTTGTCCCCTTCTCCTCCTGCCTTCAATCTTTCCCAGCATCGGGGTCTTTTCAAATGAGTCAGCTCTTTGCATCAGGTGGCCAAAATATCGGAGTTAAAACTTCAACAACAGTCCTACCAATGAACACCCAGGACTGATCCCGTTTAGGATGGACTGGTTGGATCTCCTTGCAGTCCAAGGGACTCTCAAGAGTCTCCCAACATCACAGTTCAAAAGCATCAATTCTTTGGCGCTCAGCTTTCTTTATAGTCCAACTCTCACATCCATACATGACTACTGGAAAAACCATAGCCTTGACTAGATGAACCTTTGTTGGCAAAGTAATGTCTCTGCTTTTTAACATGCTGTCTAGGTTGGTCATAACTTTTCTTTCAAGGAACAGGCGTCTTTTAATTTCATGGCTGCAGTCACCATCTGCAGTGATTTTGGAGCCCTCCAAAATAAAGTCTCTCACTGTTTCCATTGTTTCCCCATCTATGTGCCATGAAGTGATGGAACCAGGTGCCATTATCTTAGCTTTCTGAATGTTGAGTTTTAAGCCAACTTTTTCACTCTCCACTTTCACTTTCATCAAGAGGCTTTTAGTTCCTTTTTGCTTTCGGCCATAAGGGTGGTGTCATCTGCATATCCGAGGTTATTGATATATCTCCCAGAAATCTTGATTCCAGCTTGTGCTTCATTCAGTCTAGCATTTCTCATGATGCACTCTGCATATAGGTTAAATAAGCAGGGTGACAATATACAGCCTTGACGTATTCCTTTCTCGAAATGAAACCAGTCTGTTGTTTCATATTCAGTTCTAACTGTTGCTTCTTGACCTGCACAGATTTCTCAGGAGGCAGGTCAGATAGTCTGATAGTCCCATCTCTTTAAGAATTTTCCAGTTTTTTGTGATCCACACAGTCAAAGGCTTTGGCATAGTCAATAAAGCAGAAACAGATGTTTTTCTGGAATTCTCTTGCTTTTTCAATGATCCAATGGATGCTGGCAATTTGATCTCTGGTTCCTCTGCCTTTTCTAAATTCAGCTTGAACATCTGGAAGTTCATGGTTCACATACTGTTGAAGCCTGGCTTGGATAATTTTGAGCATTACCCTCTTCATACAACACAAGAGAAGACTCTACACATGGACATCACCAGATGGTCAACACTGAAATCAGAGTGATTATATTCTCTGCAGCCACAGATGGAGAAGCTCTATACAGTCAGCAAAAACAAGACCAGGAGCTGGCTGTGGCTCAGATCATGAACTCCTTATTGCCAAATTCAGACTTAAATTGAAGAAAGTAGGGAAAACCACTAGACCATTCAAGTATGACCTAAATCAAGTCCCTTATGATTATACAGTGGAAGTGACAAATAGACTCAAGGAATTAGATCTGATAGAGTGCCTGAAGAACTATGGATGGAGGTTCATGACATTGTACAGGAGGCAGGGATCAAGACCATCCCCAAGAAAAAGAAATGCAAAAAGGCAAAATGGTTGTCTGAGGAGGCCTTACAAATAGCTATGAAAAGAAGAGAAATGAAAGACAAAGAAGAAAAGGAAGATATACCCATTTGAATGCAGAGTTCCAAAGAATATCAAGGAGAAATAAGAAAGCCTTACTCAGCGATCAATGCAAAGAAATAGAGGAAAACAATGGAATGGGAAAGACTAGAGATCTCTCTCTTCCAGAGAAGGCAATGGCACCCCACTCCAGTACTCTTGCCTGGAAAATCCCATGGACAGAGGAGCCTGGTAGGCTGCAGTCCATGGGGCCGCTAAGAGTCGGACAGGACTGAGCGACTTCACTTTCACTTTTCACTTTCATGCATTGGAAAAGGAAATGGCAACCCACTCCAGTGTTCTTGCCTGGAGAATCCCAGGGACAGGGGAGCCTGGTGGGCTGCAGTCTATGGGGTCACACAGAGTTGAAGACGACTGAAGTGACTTAGCAGCTGCAGCAGCAGAGATCTCTTCAAGAAAATTAGAGACACCAGGGGAAATTTTCATGCAAAGATGGGCACAATAAAGGACAGAAATGGCATGGAACTAACAGAAGCTGAAGATATTAAGAAGAGGTGGTAGGAATACACAAAAGAATTATACAAAAAAGATCTTCAAAGACCCAGATAATCATAATTGTGTGATCACTCACCTAGAGCCAGACATCCTGGAATGCAAAGTCAAGTGGGCCTTAGGAAGCATCACTACAAACAAAGCTAGTGGAGGTGATGGAATTCCAGTTGAGCTATTTCAAATCTTAAAAGATAATGCTGTGAAAGTGCTGCCTTCAATATGCCAGCAAATTTGGAAAATGCAGCAGTGGCTACAGGACTGGAAAAGGTCAGTTTTCATTCCAATCAAAAAGAAATGCAATGCCAAAGAATGCTCAAACTACTGCACAATTGCACTCATCTCACACTCCAGCAAAGTAATGCTCAAAATTCTCCCTTATCAGATACTCCCTGTGCCCCTACTCATTCTCCTGAGTAAGACCATCTCATGTTTGGTGATTTGAGCAGACTCTCTGCCATATCATAAAATTTCCTCTAAAATACCATAATTAGACCTTTATTCCTTTACATAATCATCCTTTTTAGTAAAAATCCCTGAAAGAGGTAGTACACCAAATTATTAGCCTGCTTCCTAATCACTCTGGTATATCCTCTTGCAGTTATATCTGTCCCCAATTGTCTTATTTATTGTTTGATTACTATCCTCTCCAAATTCTGTAAAAACAGGAGTTTACTGATCTTATATCACCATGTCCCCAGCCCTTAAGACACAGTCTGGCATGCAGTAGATGCTCATTAAAATAAACATTGGTCAAAAGCTGAATGGCTGAACTATTTACTTTCCCCAAAAATATGCTATGCTGTCCACCCTCGTGCTCTCTGAATATGCTATTTCCTTTGCCCAGATTCATTCCTCTGCAAGATTCATTCCAGATATTCAGTGACTGCTAACTATGTGTTCTGAGGCCTGTTCCAACCAGTTCTCCAGGGCTCAGCATTGGCATTTTACCTTCCACGGGGCCTTCTCTGATCCATCCAGGCAGTCCCTGCTCCTCTGCTGGCTCTCATAGTGCCCTGCCTGCTCCACCATCAGCTCAGCATTACTGAAATCTTCAGAGACCAGAACATCCCTCAGTAGCACGAAGCCTATGGTTTCCATTGCTGTCTGAGCCACCAGGAAAGCCCAAGAATACTGGAGTGGGTAGGCTATCCCTTCTCCAGGGGATCTTCCCAACCCAGGAATCGAACCCAGGGTCTCCTGCATTACAGGCGGATTCTTTACCAGCTGAGCAACCAGGGAAGCCCATAAAATTGTCACTGGAGTCAATAATGACGAAACCAAGTTCCAAAGAGACTGTTGTGAAAGGAGAAAAGCAATGGGGGATCTCCTAGATTCAATCACTGTTTCAATTGTCCCCTCCCTGACCATGACCTGGCCCTCAGCAAAGTTCTAACTGGCTCTAGGTTAGGAAAAGAGTCAAAATCTCTCCTACCACGTTCAAGAACATCAAAGGTCCAGTTGTATAACTGTTAGGTTTAACATTCTGAGAACTCTTTTTGGGGGTGGGAGATCTCATTATATTTTTTTCCATTTATTATTTTTTATTGGATTATACTTTACAATGTTGTGTTAATTTCTGCTGTATAGCGAGGTGAATCGGCTATGTGTGTGTATATATCCCCTCCTTCTGGAACCTCCCTCCCACCCCCAACCCTACCCCTCTAGGTCATCACCTGAGAACTTGAAGAGGGAAACTGTGTCTTCATCAATCTCCCCAACTTTGCCTACTACTCAGGACAGATCAGATCAGATCAATCACTCTGTCGTGTCCGACTCTTTGTGACCCTATGAACCACAGCACGCCAGGCCTCCCTGTCCATCATCAACTCCCGGAGGTCACTCAGACTCACATCCATCGAGTCAGTGATGCCATCCACCATCTCATCCTCTGTCGTCCCCTTCTCCTCCTGCCCCCAATCCCTCCCAGCATCAGAGTCTTCTTCAGTGAGTCAACTCTTCGCATGAGATGGCCAAAATACTGGAGTTTCAGCTTTAGCATCATTCCTTCCAAAGAAATCCTGGGGCTGATCTCCTTCAGAATGGACTGGTTGGATCTCCTTGCAGTCCAAGGGACTCTCAAGAGTCTTCTCCAACACCACAGTTCAAAAGCATCAATTCTGTGGCTCTCAGCCTTCTTCACAGTCCAGCTCTCACATCCATACATGACCTACTGCTGGGAAGTGTTAAAACCTCTACCATATTTGTGAACTAAATGAATGCTTTTGAACTTCTAGCATTTAATTACTTTCCCCATGAAACTTTTTTTTATTGAAGCATTTCAATGACATGGTTCCCCCATCCCAAGAACACAATGTTTAAAAATAAAAGATTTTTTTTTTTACTTCTTCCTTCTGCAAGTTGAAATGATGCATCTAAAACAGAAAATCCAGAAATAACACTGGCTGAGGATGGAAATCCAGACACTTGAGTAGACTCAGCTCTGCCTCAAATTGAGACACAGGATCTTGACAAGGGACCACCCACACACGTGGGTTAGGCCTTGTCCTCTGTTCTACACTGATGTTCTCTGGGCAAACTTGCTGGGGCTTAAAAAACAATGTGTGGCAGAGCCAGTGGCAGGGATGGGCCTGTGTAGGAAAACAAAACTTGCCATCCCAAACATCTTCTCAGCATGCAGATTATTTTGAGCTGGAAACAATCAAGGCCCAAAGACTCAAGAAGAAATTTTGACCTTCCCCTCAACTGCCTGAAAGAATGTAGATAGAAGACGTGTTCCAAGGAGGGAGCTGTCACCATTAGAACTATGGTATGAACTAGATGTGTAGACAGGGAGGAACGTAGTAAAGTCTGTTTGTTAAAATTCTTCTCTATGTCCCATTGTCTCTGGCCCAGCAAACATTTGTCTAACAAACATCTGCTTTTCTATATCCATGTCATTTTCCTTTCTCGCCTTTGAGGTTTCAAACCACCACCTCCAATATCCTGTTTTGGTTTAGCTGAAGATGATATTTTTAAATTTAATTTTTTTTTTTTTTTTTTTTTACTTTTGACTGCACCATAAAGCTTGTGGGATCTTAATTCCCCAACCAGGAATTGAACCCAAGTCTTTAGAAGTGAAAGTGTGGAGTCCCAACCAGTGGATCACCAGGGAATTCCTTGAAGACGGTATTTAAGGTGAGGGCTTTGGCCATTTTGGTGAATTATTCCGTTTTCCTGGGTCTCTCTATTATGTGCACGTTATTAAACTTTTGTTTTATTTTTTTCTGTCAATCTGTCTCATGTCAATTTAATTCTTAGAGCAGCCAGAAGAACCTAGAAAGAGAGAAGAAAATTTCTTCCTCCTGGACACCAACATCAATAGATTTAACCAGAGTGAATATGGGGGTCTGGATCCTGGTTCTGAACTAGTCCCTTTGCCCTCCAACCCAGAGATAATCCAGTAGCTTTAAGCCTTATTTCTCAAGTCAAGTCAGGCCCAAAAGATATTCTGAGAGCCTCCATCTGTGGGAATGTGCCCTCAGCTACCCATGGGAAGAGGTAATAAAATGAGGTGAGATCAACATACTGAGTTTTATTTCTAGACAATATAGTCAAAACAGAAATAGCCTAAAGTTGACAATTTTCTCAACTGTAGCACAGAAATGATTTATATCTCTTGTAATCTTAACATTACCTCCAAATGTGTGAAAGAGGGAACTGTACCATTTCAAAAAATTATAACTTCTGATATCAAAATAAATTGGAGTCACTGTATCACTTCTAGACAATTAGGAACCTCACCCTGATAGATGTCTGTACAACACACCCTCCTGAAAAATACTCTGCTCCATTGCTGAAAGAGAACATGCACTGGGATCGTATGGGGACAAATTTAGACACGGTGGGCAACAACATACGCAGACAGCTGCTTGGTATGCAATTAAAATACCACTGGTGGGAAACTGGCTCTGGCAATGGTATGAGAAATAGACTTTTCTCTTCAGGAAACCAATTCCAGTTGACAGCCTCAATCAGCAAAATGAGATGAAGTTCTTAGCCTGGCTCCTGGGGAGGGGACCGCTTGACCCCCATTCAGCACCTGATCAGCCACTGACAGGCTGCACAGAGGGGAGTGAGAAATACTTCTGGAATGAAAGCAGAGAGAGCTATACACACATACACTCTGAGTTCACAGAAAAGACACAGCTGAGCGCCTCAAGGCAATGCTGGTGCAGCCTTCTGGGAGTAAGTTGCAAAGAGCAGACCTTGAATCTGAAATCATGAGTGTCCCACTCAGTGTCCTGGAGGAGCCACATCTGAGCTGGAAGTCACCAAGCACACAAACACCTCCAGGAAAGTCTATGAAGGAATTTCTAGGGAATGCAGCTGCCCTCCTCATGGCACTCCCAAAATTTCAAAATGGCAGTTAAACTTTCCATCTCAGGAAGAGAAGTCCACGAACAATAAATGCTGGAGAGGGTGTGGAGCAAAAGGAACCTTCCTACATGGTTGGTGGGCATGTAAATTGATGCAGCCACTATGGAAAATGGTATGGAATTTCCTCAAAAAGACTAAAAGTAGAGTTACCATATGATCCAGCAACCCCACTCCTGGGCACATATCCAGACAAAACTATAATTTGAAAAGATACATATGCCTCTGTGTTCACAGCAGCACTATTCAAAACAGCCAGGACATGGAAGCAACCTAAATGTCCAGCAACAGATGAATGGATAAAGAAGATGTGGCGCATATATCCAATGGAATACTGCTGCTGCTGCTGCTGCTGCTAAGTCACTTCAGTTGTGTCTGACTCTGTGCAACCCCATAGACAGCAGCCCACCAGGCCCCCCCGCCCATGGGATTCTCCAGGCAAGAACACTGGAGTGGATTGCCATTTCCTTCTCCAATGCATGAAAGGGAAAAGTGAAAGTGAAGTCACTCAGTCGTGTCCGACTCCCAGCGACCCCATGGACTGCAGCCTACCAGGCTCCTCCATCCATGGGATGTTCCAGGCAAGAGTACTGGAGTGGGGTGCCATTGCCTTCTCCGATAGAATACTACTCATTCATAAAAAAGAAGCAAATAATGCTATTTGCAGCAACATGGATGAACCTAGAGGTGATCATACTAAGTGAAGTAAGTCAGAAAGAGAGAGACAAATATTATATGATATCACTTATATGTGGAATCTGAAATACAACAAAAATTAACTCATCCAAGAAACAGAAGCAGACTCCCAGACATAGAGAACAGACTTGTGGTTGTCAATGAGGAAAAAAGGAGGAAGGGGAATAGATTGGGAGTTTCGAGTTTAGCAGAGGCAAGCTATTATGTATAGGATGGATAAACAACGTGGTACTACTGTTGAATACAGAGAACTATGTTCAATATCCTGTAATAAACCATAATGGAAAAAATATTAAAAAGAATGTGTGTATATATATATATATATATATAACTGAGTCACTTTGCTGTACAGCAGAAACTAACACAATATTGTAAATAAACTATACTTCAGTAAAATAAATATTTTTTAAAGACCAGTTTATTCCATGGTTTCACCATACCTGTGGGTGAAAGAAAGCCCTATCTCTATGTATACCTCTTTTCTTTTTTGTGGACAAAGTCAAATACATACAGAAGTAGAGAGACTAACATAATGAAGACTTCGCCCATCACCTAGTCTCAACAATTAAGTTTAGGCCAATCAGGTTTCATCTATAACTCACTCACTCCCCTCCACCAACACTGGATTCATAAGGCCGATCCCAGACATCATACCATCTCATCTGTAAACATTTCAGTCTATATCTATAGAAGATAGGGCTCTTTTTTTAACACAACCATTAACAAATGTAAAACATCTAAATAATTGCTTAATGGTATTAGATATCCAGCCAGGAATCAAACTTCCTTTATTGTCTCATAATATTTTTATTATTCATTCAAACTGAGGTCCATACATTGCAATTTATGTCTCACACCTTAATCTATAATGCTTTCTCTCATAATTTATTCTGAAAAAAAGCATATTTTCTTTCCTAAATCATTTCTCATTTGGAATTTTGCTGATTATATACTCTTGGCATCTTTAAACATGTCTCTCTTACCCTATTTCTTTCATAAACTATTAGGTCTAAAAGCCTTGATTACATTCAGGTTTGATTTTTTTTATTGACAAAAATACTTCCTAAATGAGTAAATAATAGGCGTTAGGAAGCAAACCGTGGCTGGTTGTCTCTCTTTTTATAATGTTAGCAGCCATTGCAGAACACTGTCTGCAGTGAATTGTCTCATCAGTGTTTGCAGTGAATTGTTTCATCAATGGTTGCAAAATGGAGATATTCTCACTCTATTCTTTGCTTTGCTTGAATCCTTCTTAAAGAAAATGATTCTTCTGCCAACTATTACCCTAAAGTACACCTTACACAGGAAAGAAGGTAAAATGCTTGATTCTTTCCTTTAATCAACTTTCAAAAGAATGAGTTAATTTTTTTAAAAAATGAGTTAATTCATGAATTTAAGAGTATTTTGTATGTTTCAGTCTATCGCAGTTATTAGTCTATTGCTCACTGATGCTCATTTTTAACTAAGAGAATCCCTTCAAGTTGGCTCCTGAGTTCTTTTGTCAAGATCCCATATTCTTAAATAAAATCTTTGCTTTCTGTTATAGTAAGATGCTTCAGGCTTACCTTGTATGTTTTGTACTCCCAGAGCTGAAGTCAGACAATTCTCTCAGGAACATGTTTTTTCCCATAGGGTGTAAAACCACTAGGGATGTATTTTAATGTCTCTGGGAACAGATTTTATTTAATATATGGTTATGTCACCAACTTGATACTCAGTTGGAGTCATTTGCTTCACTTTTCATTTCAGATTTTAGAGATTGCTTTGATCACTTTTCCCCACCTTATTTTTTTCATTTAACAATTTGTGAATAATATAGCATGGTGATCTCTTGTGGAAGTATATAGACATACTCATTTACATTTATTTGTTTTTATAGTTACCTAGCAGTCTCATTTATTTTTATGACTATATAGTACTCCATTAGGTGGCTTATAATTTATTTTTTTCCATGTCAGCTCTTCATTTTTTTTTTTTAATTTTATTTTGCTTAACTTTACAATATTGTATTGCTTTTGCCATATATCAAAATGAATCCGCCACAAGTATACATATGTTCCCCATCCTGAACCCTCCTCCCTCCTCCCTCCCCATACCATCCCCCTGGGTCGTCCCAGTGCTGGTGCCCCAGGCATCCGTTATCAGGCATCGTACCTGGACTGGCGACTCGTTTCAGATATGATATTATACATATTTCAATGCTAGTCTCCCAAATCATCCCACCCTCTCCCTCTCTCAGAGTCCAAAAGACTGTTCTATACATCAGTGTCTCTTTTGCTGTCTCATAAACAGGGTTATTGTTACCATCTTTCTAAATTCCATATATATGCGTTAGTATACTGTATTTGTGTTTTTCTTTCTGGCTTACTTCACTCTGTATAATAGGCTCCAGTTCCATCCACCTCATTAGAACTGATTCAAATGTATTCTTTTTAATGGCTGAGTAATACTCCGTTGTGTATTATATACCACAGCTTTTTTATCCATTCATCTGCGGATGGATAATTTATAATTGTATAATTTATACAATCAGTCCTTTGCTGAAGGACACATGGGTTGTTTCTAGTTCTTTGCTATTGCAAATACTGCTTCATTTAATTGTCCTGTGCACAATTCGGGGACATAACATTGGGGATAGTTAGTGTCTCTGGGACAGATTCCTAGATGTGAGATTGCCTGACCAATGAATAAGTGCATCTGTAACTTTGCTGCTGCTGCTGCTGCTAAGTCACTTCAGTCATGTCCGACTCTGTTTGACCCCATGGACTACAGCCCACCAGGCTTCTCTGTCCATGGGATTCTCCAGGCAACAACACTGGAGAGGGTTGCCATTTCCTTCTCCAATGCATGAAAGTGGAAAGTGAAAGTGAAGTCTCTCAGTTGTGTCTGACTCTTAGCGACCCCATGGACTGCAGCCCACCAGGCTCCTCCATCCATGGGATTTTCCAGGCAACAGTACTGGAGTGGGGTGCATCAAAACCCTGCAATAGTTCACATTCCCACTAGTAAAACTTATGAGTACTTATTTCTCCACAAATTAGAGTATTTAATGTAAAACTTTTGCACTTTTGCAAGTGTGATAGCTGAGAATTTTATCTCAGAGATGTTTTAATTTACATTTTCCTTGTTAAAAACAAGACAACATATTCTCAAATTTCTAAAAACTATTTGAATTTCTTTTGATATGAGTTGTCAATCTCCCTTATTTATTTGTTTTGTAGGATTGCTGGCCTTTTTTGTTTTTAGAAGCCCTTTAAATAAGAGGGTATTAATCCTTTATCTGTGACAAAAGTTGCAAAGATTTTGCCAGGTTGCCCTTTTATTTATGAATATTATTGGTGAAGGGAATAAAAATTATTTTTTTCATCTATATTTATCATCTCACATTGTCTATGGATTTTGAATCACAGGAACTATTTTCCCAGCTTATAGAGAAACTCATCTATGTTTTAATCTGGTGATTATATGGTTTCATTTTTTTATAGTACATCCCTAATACATTCAGAATTTATCCTGGTATGTGGTATCCTTTTCCACATGGTTAGCCTGTTGTCCTAATACCATTCATTTAAAAATCTATCCTATCCATTATGACAATCATTTTGAAATATATAAAAATACTGAATCACTATGTTATGTTACAGAAACTACCAGAGTCTTGTAGGTCAATTATACTTCAAATACAAACTCATAGAAAAAGGGATCAGATTTGTGGTTACCAGAGGTGGAGGTGGGTGGAAGGGGAATTAGAGCAGCAATCAAAAGGTACAAACTTTCAGTTATAAGATTCGTAAGTTCAAGGATGTAAAGTACAGTGTGATAAATAAAATTAACATTGCCATATGATACACTGCTGTCTATGGGGTCGCACAGAGTCGGACACAACTGAAGTGACTTATACTATGCTATGCTAAGTCGCTTCAGTCGTGTCCAACTTTGTGCAACCCCTTAGACAGCAGCCCACCAGGCTCCCCCGTCCCTGGGATTCTCCAGGCAAGAACACTGGAGTGGGGCTGCTAGAAGTGACTTAGCGGCATGATATATGAAAGTTGTTACAAGAGAAAGTCCTAAGAGTTCTCATCACAAAGGAAAAAATTTTTTTCCATTTCTTGAATTTTCTATATATATGGAGATGATGGATATCAAATTTATTGTGGTAATGATTTCATGATGTAAGTCAAATCATTATTCCATACACCTTAAACTCATATAGTGCTGATGTCTATTATATCTCAACAAAACTGGAAGAAAAAAGCAAAATAAAACTGAAAATCTATAATCAGAATCTAATCAATAGGAAACATCAAAGAAACCTAAAATTAAGAGAAACTAATTCTCTAAAATTACTGGCCTGTATTCTTCAAAATATAGCACATAAGCAAATGGTACAAAAGCAGAGAAAAGCAACTGAAGAGAAAAGATAATGAACAGCAATATGTGATTCCAGTTAGCATACAGAACTAGAGAAAGACTTACTCTGAAGGACATTGCTGGGATAATTGACAGAACTGGAATATGAATTGTATACTAAAGTGCTGGTTCAGTGTGCATGCATGCTAAGTTGCTACAGTCCTGTCTGACTCCTTGCGACACTATGGACCGTAACCCTCCAGGTTCCTCCTTCTATGGGATTCTCCAGAGAGAAATACTGGAGTGTGTTGCCATGCTTTCCTCCAGGGGATCTTCCCCATCCAGGGATCAAACCTGCATCTCTTACGTCTCCTGCATTGGCAGGCAAATCTTTACCACTGGCACCACCTGGGAAGCCCCTGTTTCAATGTTAGATATGTTAAAGTTGATAACCATACTGTGGGTACATGTGAGAATATTCTTGTCCTTAGGACACTCATACTGAAATATTATCAGACAAAGGGACATTATGTGTGCAATTCTTCTCCAATGGTTCAGAAAAAATATATACATAAATTTGGGGGGCAAAGTAGTGGGGATATGGAATGGGAATAACAATATAAACCTTGGGGAAGGTTATATGGGAGTTCTTTATGCTATTTAAAATAACAAAACAAAATTCTACCCAAGCCCACTGAGCTCATACACTGCCTGCATCATAATCACTGTTTCCATTTGCAGTTATTTATACTATTCCATCAGAGAAGGCAATGGCACCCTACTCCAGTACTCTTGCCTGGAAAACCCCATGGATGGAGGAAGCTGGAAGGCTGCATACAGTCCATGGGTTGCTGAGGGTTGGGCACGACTGACTTCACTTTCACTTTTCACTTTCATGCATCGGAGAAGGAAATGACAACCCACTCCAGTGTTCTTACCTGGAGAATCCCAGGGACGGGGGAGCCTGGTGGGCTGCTGTCTATGGGGTCGCACAGAGTCGGGCACAACTGAAGTGACTTAGCAGTAGCAGCAGTATACTATTCCATTTTCTATAAACCAGCACTACAACAGTTTTAATCATAGAAGCTTTATGTGTTAGTCATTCAGTTGTGTTCCAACTCTTTGTGACCCCATGGACTGTAGCCCACCAGGCTCCTCTGTCCATGAGGTTTTCCAGGTACTAGAATGAGTTGCCATTCCCTTCTCCAGGGGATCTTCCCCAGCAGGGATCAAACCTGGGTCTCCTCTATTGCTGGCTGGTTCTTTAGTCTGAGCCACCAATAGAAGCCTTATAATAGGTCTTAACATCTGATAGAACTCATTCTCCTCATTGCTCTTCTTTTTTCAGAGCTTCCTGGATGATCTTGCTGCTTTGTTCTCCTTTGTAGAAACTTAGGATCCCTTGATTGGGTTTGCATTCCATGTATAGGTTAAAACTGATCAGCCTTGTGGTGTACACGTCAGTGTCAACATGTATTCCATGGGGAAGATGGTCACCAGCACGGGTTAACTGAGCACTGCCCGCCCACAAGGCTTGTGAGGAGGCTTCCTCAGGTGCTGGCTCACACCTCTCAAACTGAACATGAGGCATCCTGAGTATCTGAGGAGATTGTGCAAGCTGTGTGCTAAGTCATTTCAGTTGTGTCCGACTCTGTGTGATCCTATGGACTGTAGCCTGCCAGTCTCCTCTGCCCATGGGATTCTCCAAATGGGAATACTAGAGTGGGTTGCCATGCCCTCCTCCAAGGAATCTTCCTGAGCCAGAAATCGAGCCGGCGTCTCTTACATCTACCTGCATTGGTAGGGGGGTTCTTTACCACCTGGGAGATTAAAAACCATCAAATCAAATTAACATGGTTTAATGTCTGCAAAGAAAGGCAATGCCAAAGAATGCTCAAACT
Organism: Tragelaphus eurycerus; assembly: GCA_935064755.1. Taxonomy (NCBI): domain Eukaryota; kingdom Metazoa; phylum Chordata; class Mammalia; order Artiodactyla; family Bovidae; genus Tragelaphus; species Tragelaphus eurycerus. The sequence continues at coordinate 672,383 of CAKXYN010000012.1, forward strand.
ACCGCACAATTGCACTCATCTCACATGCTAGTAAAGTAATGCTTAAAATTCTCCAAGCCAGGCTTAAGCAATATGTGAATTGTGAACTTCCAGATGTTCAAGCTGGTTTTAGAAAAGGCAGAGGAACCAAGGATCAAATTGCCAACATCCGCTGGATCATCAAAAAAGCAAGAGAGTTCCAGAAAAACATCCATGTCTGCTTTATTGACTATGCCAAAGCCTTTGACTGTGTGGATCACAATAAACTGTGGAAAATTCTGAAAGAGATGGGAATACCAGACCACCTGACCTGCCTCTTGAGAAACCTGTATGCAGGTCAGGAAGCAACAGTTAGAACTAGACATGGAATAACACAGTGGTTCCAAATAGGAAAAGGAGTACATCAAGGCTTTATACTGTCACCCTGATTATTTAACTTATATGCAGAGTACATCATGAGAAACGCTGAGCTGGAAGAAGCACAAGCTGGAATCAAGATTGCTGGGAGAAATATCAGTAACCTCAGATATGCAGATGACACCACCCTTATGGAAGAAAGTGAAGGAGAACTAAAGACCCTCTTGATAAAAGTGAAAGAGGAGAGTGAAAAGTTGGCTTAAAGCTCAACATTCAAAAAACTAAGATCATGGCATCCAGTCCCAAAACTTCATGGCAAATAGATGAGAAAACAGTGGAGACAGTGGCTGACTTTATTTTTCTGGGCTCCAAAATCACTGCAGATGGTGACTGCAGCCATGAAATTAAAAGACGCTTACTCCTTGGAAGGAAAGTTATGACCAACTTAGACAGCATATTAAAAAGCAGAGACATTACTTTGTCAACAAAGGTCCATCTAGTCAAGGCTATGGTTTTTCCAGTGGTCATGTATGGATGTGAGAGTTTAGCTATAAAGAAAATTGAGTGTCGAAGAATTTATTCTTTTGAATTGTGGTGTTTGAGAAGACTCTTGAGAGTCCCTTGGACTGCAAGGAGATCCAACCAGTCCATCCTAAAGATCAGTCCTGGGTGTTCATTGGAAGGACTGATGTTGAAGCTGAAATTCCAATCATTTGGCCACTTCATGCAAAGAGCTGACTCATTTGAAAAGACCCTGATGCTGGGAAAGATTTGAGGGCAGGAGGAGAAGGGGACGACAGAGGATGAGATGGTTGAATGGCATCACCGACTCAATGGACATGTGTTTGAGTGAACTCTGGAAGTTGGTGATGGACAGGGAGGCCTGGCGTGCTGCAGTTCATGGGGTTGCAAAGAGTCAGACACGACTGAGCAACTGAACTGAACTGAATGTCTGCAAAGATGTTGGAAAACCCTGGATATGAGGAAATAGTTGGTTCTTCTGGACCTGTAAGTGGACTCCTGAGGAAGAAGCCTGGTGGACTGATTGACCTTTGAGATTCCTTAGACATGCAAGATGCTCCATCTGCTGGATTCAAAGGAGCTCAAAGGAACCCCTACAACAGGCCAAGAGAGTCCATGATGGAAGTGTTTCAAGGATTGTGCTGCCAGCAAGGAGTCTTGATGGTAAGAACAGATTTTCTAGTCATTCCGATGAATGGCGTTCAGGCTACGAACACTATAAACCTCAGCAGTTAGATGGCGGCTATTCTCCTTGAGCAGAGATTTAGGAGGATCAACAGGAGCTTCGCTTCAAAGTCACACTGATTCAAAATTATTCTCCAGAGCAGCCCTACCAAGTTCTTCGGGTTCTTTTTTCCCTTCCTATTTGGGGAGGAAACCTGACAGGATTAGGGAGTTTGACCACCTGCCTGGAGTTTGACATTTCACATAGCCAAATAAATAGACTTGTTCCTCTAGAAACTCTCTCAGATGAAAATTAATTTAAGAACCAAGTTGAAATCTGCTTCCAACTGATTCTTTACTTTTGAATTTCCATTGAAATTTTTGCCTCCAATTTTTATACGTCCAGTATATTTCCCACTTTATTTCTTCTTAAGATTCTTAAGATCAAAAACTTTAAGAGCTAGACTACAGTAAATGATGCTGAAACTATATTAAACCCATAAAACCAAAGTCTGGCTAAACCTATGGCTTTGCTAAAATAAATAAGTGGTTTTATTAGCAAATTGCACAGCACATTTACAAAGAGTCAAGCTTTCTATCCTATTTATTAACACTGGCTTTCATCTATACCCCAACGGCCTTTTCCTCTGCCAACCAGAAAGAAACACCAAGTCTTCTTCTTGAGCTTTATTGGGGTTTAGCAGGCATCCTCAGAGTCACTGAACAGACTTGTTTTCAGGAGCCTGTGTGTCCTCAGACTTGGAGAGGTATGTGTATTTTTCTAGTGCTATCTTTTATTTCACATTCATTAAAAGAAATAGTTAGGAAATAGCTTTGAGATACTAAACTTAGCCTTTGACCCACGGGTTCACTTTGCTGAATAAGAAATGACATGGAATCATCAGGAAGATCCACATTCTACCCACTGCCCTGGTGACAGGGGTATTTAACCCCTGATGACCAGCTGTCGCTTCACTCTATCAACATTCCAGGACATTGAACGAGGAAATCAGCAACAGACACAAAGCCTCCTATTTTTTCTTCACTTTTCTGGGGCCTTATTCACAGTTTTGTGCCCCACCTTCCAACCCATCCCCTCAGAATCATTGAGCTGTGAATTCCTTTTGACCCACTATACTTGATGTCAAATAACTGGTCACCATCTGCTTTTACTGAGGGCCTAATAATGTGGAATTTCTAGCCAATACATTAGGACCCTTGTGTTTAAGAGGGATATTAACAATTTAAGAAGGATGATATGTGCATAACCCAAAGACTCCCCACAAAGACTTATAATATGGATATATCCCTCCCTAGCTCTTTAATTCAGAGAAGGCAATGGCAATCCACTCCAGTACTCTTGCCTGGAAAATCCCATGGATGGAGGAGCCTGGTAGGCTGCAGTCCATGGGGTCGCTAAGAGTCGGGCACAACTGAGCAACTTCACTTTCACTTTTCACTTTCATGCATTGGAGAAGGAAATGGCAACCCACTCCAGTGTTCCTGCCTGGAGAATTCCAAGGACGGTGGAGCCTGGTGGACTGCCGTCTATGGGGTTGCACAGAATCAGACATGACTGAAGTGACTTAGCCGCAGTAGCAGCAGCAGCTCTTAAATTAATTGGGTTTGTATTCTTAGTGTACAGGATGAATTACATCAATCACACACATACACATACATACACACTTAAACCTGAGACATGATTGTTCCTTGCATTAAATTTTAAGAAGGGGCCAAATATTAACACAGCAGTTGAAGGAGAAAACAGCTTTTCCAAGCAGAGAAAAACACAAGTGCAAAACACAGAGTCATGAAATAGTGTGAGAAACTACAGCATACAGTAAGGCATAGAAAATGTTAAGAACAGCACAGTGGACAAGGTCCAGATATGAAATACCTTGAAAGCCACCCAAAAGTTTGGAGTTTATCCTTAGTCATGGTTTAAAGTAAGAGAGTCATGATCAGATCTGTACCTTGAAAAGCTCATTCTAACAGCAGCATGGAAAATGGATGGACACTTCAGAGACTGAGTGAAGGAGTCTCAGTTAGAAGTCTGTTGGAATGATTCAGGTAAGAAATGAGGAAAGCCTGTAATTAATCAGCAGTAGAAGAGATAGGAGGGTCATAAAAAGAGGCTTTGAAGAATGTTCAACAATTAGGAACTGAAAAAGAAAGGGCAGAGCTAGAGATGACTGTCAGTTTTCGAGTTGGAATTACAGGGCATAAAGCAATGATATTCATAACATGAAAAACAGGTTTGGCTGGTGGGGGCAAAGAATGAGTTCAGTGCTGGACATGCTGAATTTGAAGCAACTGTATAAAAGACAAGTGGCAGACTTCCTCAGTGGTACAGTGGCTAAGAATTCGCCTGCCAATGCAGGGGACGGGGGTTTGATCTCTGATCTGGGAAGATTCCACATACCTTGGAGCAACAAAGCCCATGTGTCACAACTATAGAACCCCACACACCCTAGAGCCCACGCTCTGTGATGAGAGAAGATCTCACTCACCGCAACTAGAAAAAAACTCACACACAGCACCAAAGACCCAACACAACCAAAAAACAATTTTTAATTAATTAAATAATTTTAAAAAGATAAGTGGAGAGGCCCAGAAGGCAATGGGTAAATCATTTTGGAGACCGGGAATGAAGTCTGGACTGAAACTATGGATTTGAGTTCCATTTGCATATAGGTGGCAGTTTAAGGCAAAGGAGTATTAAGGCCTCTGAGGGAGTATGTAGAAAGAGAATAAAGCAGAAGATAGAACCTGGTGTCCCCCACCCCACCATACTAGGGGCAAGTGGAGGAGGACAGGCCAATAGATTGGGAAGAACAAACTATTCACCAGCTGGAGTAAGACCAAGAGGCCATGTTAACAGGGCAAGAGTCTCTGAGTCTAGAGAGCACTTCAAGAACAAACAGCCAGTCAATAGGGTCAAACTCCTTCAAGGACATAAACAAAAAAGAGGGTTAATAAGGATGGCTTTGGCTCCTGAAAGAGGTCCAGGAGAGACCGATCAAGAGCACAGGTGGATAAATCAGTCTGGATAGGGAAGAGATGCCCCCAAGATCAGTGATAAGGTTGAAGAGGGAGAGGGCAGAGAGAAGACACTCAGAATAGAAGTAGAAAGTTGAGGAAGTTCATATCAATGGACTCAGCTCTTCTGAAAGGAGGCAGCCAAGGGAATCTATTCAGAGAAAGTGAAGGAGAGTAGCCATGATGTTTGGGAAAGATGTTGAGAGAAATTCCCCACTCTACAACTCCACTGCCCCACTCCACAACCTCAGCACTACCCACACCATCCCTAAAACACAGCATGGTGCCTGGTTCATAACAGGTGTTTAGTGTAAGGAAGACAAGATGGCGGAGCGGAAGGACCTTGTGCTCCTCTCAAGACCACACCAAAATCACAACTGCTGAACAAAGTAAGAAAGACTGGAACCTACCAAAAAATATATTCTATAACCAAAGACATACAGAAGGAGCCACAACATGCTGGTAGGAGGGGAGCACTGAAGATATGATCAAATCCCATACCCACCTTCCAAGTTCAGTTCAGTTCAGTTCAGTCACTCAGTCATGTCCGACTCTTTGTGACTCCATGAATCGCAGCACGCCAGGCCTCCCTGTCCATCACCAACTCCCAGAGTTTACTCAAACTCATTTCCATCGAGTTGGTGATGCCATCCAGCCATCTCATCCCCTGTTGTCCCCTTCCCCTCATGGCCTCAATCTTTCCCAGAATCAGGGTCTTTTCCAATGAGTCAACTCTTCGCATGAGGTGGCCAAAGTATAGGCATTTCAGCTTCAGCATCAGTCCTTCCAATGAACACCCAGGACTGATCTCCTTTGGATGGACTGATTGGATCTCCTTGCAGTCCAAGGGACTCTCAAGAGTCTTCTCAAACACCACGGTTCAAAAGCATCAATTCTTTGGTGCTCAGCTTTCTTCACAGTCCAACTCTCACATCCATACATGACCACTGGAAAAACCATAGCCTTGACTAGACGGACCTTTGTTGGCAAAGTAATGTCTCTGCTTTTGAATACGCTATCTAGGTTGGTCATAACTTTCCCTCCAAGGAGTAAGCATTTTTTAATTTCATGGCTGCAGTCACCATCTGCAGTGATTTTGAAGCCCAAAAAAATAAAGTCTGACACTGTTTCCATGGTTTCCCATCTGTTTGCCATAAAGTGATGGGACCAGATGCCATGATCTTAGTTTTCTGAATGTTGAGCTTTAAGCCAACTTTTTCACTCTCCTCTTTCACTTGCATCAAGAGGCTTTTTAGTTCCTCCTCACTTTCTTCCATAAAGGTTAAAGTGGGTGACTCATAATAGGTTTTCAGTACTCATTTTTTAGATTTACTTATTCTCATTTATTGAGTACCTACTTGGTACAAGGCACTAGGCTAGACTCAAGAGATGCAAAGATACCATTATATTTGGAGAACTCTGAGTACTCCTCAGAAAAAACATTTTCCCCCTAAAGTTTTATTGGTGTAATGTCTACTCATCCTTCTGGTCTCAATTTCAAATGCCACCTCTTCAAGGAAACCTGTCCTCACTCTCAGATTAGGTCAAATCCCTTTATTAACCATTCTCAACACAGCATATGCTTTTCCTTACTAGCTCTTAAGTAGTAATAGATAAATGATTAGCTATATAATTATAAAATATTTAAAATATTGCTTATGTAATTGTGTGTCATTTTTAATATCTATCTTCTTGCTCTACCAGATTGTAAATTCCACAAAATCTGAAAGCTTGTCTGTCTTCTACTCAGTGCTGGATGGTTGGCACCAATAGACTGGTCTTTATTCATTCTTTCACCCAATAGTTATTCAGCCCTTATCATATAAAAGACATAGAGCACATATTAGACATTCAAGAAATATTTGTGGGCTGAATGAATGAATAGAAGGACTCATGTCTGAAGTCAGAGTCTAATGAGCAAATAATCTTTCATCACAATTTGCTATGGTACAAACTATTTGCCATAAGGAATTCCAAGAGTGAGGCACTGACTAGGGTGAATTCAAAAGGGAAAAAGCTATCTTTTGACAGAAGTGATGATTTGGGGAGAAAATAATGAGTATGGTTTGTAACTGATGCTAGAGGGCTGGGTGGTCCACAAAAGGAAATGTTATTATTAATACAAGAACCACTCTTCCCAGCATTCACAGGTGGACTTCAGCTTTACTACAGCACTTTCAGTGAAAGGAATAGGATTTCTTACCTTAATTGAACCATGAATAATACTTCTGTTCTACTTCAAACCAAAAACTATATATGACTCCAGCAGTTGTAAGATAAAAGACTCGAATTTGCAGTACAATCCTGAGAAAAGAAGTATCATTATACTTTTCAATCACTGAGATTTAATTAGAGTTTAGAAATGAAAAGTGGTTCCATGTCGCTCCCCTAGAAAAATGATGTTCCTATCCCACCATGAGGAACAGCATCATAAAAACACTAAAATGATAAACATTACAGTCCTTCAAGCTCAAAGTTGTCTACCACATAAGACATGAACTTAAGAACATTTTCTTGGCACTTTTGGACTATTTGAACTAAATGGAGCAGAAAAAGGCCTTACCCATTTTTTAAAATTCCATTCACCCTCTTAAAAAGACCAATGAGTCTTCGAATAACTAAACAGTGAGTCTGAAATCATACTTGATTCTAGGAACTTTTACACTGTTGAACTGGGTGGCCTTCAACAGCAGATATTAAAAACCTTTCCTGCAGTACTTCTTTGCAAATAAATAATCTTGAAAACAGCTTTCAAAAACCAGGAAGCCTCCAATAGCACAACCATTGGCTTCCAGTGGTTTCCTTGGCCTTAGCCATATTCAGACAAGCCAGATCTCCCGAAGTTTCCATCATTGCCTATATGTCTAATATAAAGAAAAAACAAAACACAGGCATCATCTCATCTCCTGTCCCCAACACCATACAAAATCATAATAAACAAACCAAATACTAATTAAAGGAAAGTCTAAATAAGTTTTAAGCAAATAACCACCAATATAGCTGCACCAGTTGTTAAAAGGTGGAACCATTTCTAGACTACCTGACTGCTCCCTCTCTCCCTTCCTCTCCAACCATCTGTATGGTCCAACAAATAAGGGGTTAATGCCTGGCACATACAGAGGCAGACACTCTGACTAGTCAGTGCCTGTGCTGCGTGTGATTACACAGAGATGGAGATCAGACAGACAGACATAATATTATTCTTGGAAACAGGCAAACAGCCTTCATTCTCTGTACATACTTCCTGATTCTCTTTATGGTCATCAGACTTTTCTCTGCTGCTAAGTCACTTCAGTCGTGTCCAACTCTGTGCAACCCCATAGACGGCAGCCCATCAGGCTGCCCCATCCCTGGGATTCTCCAGGCAAGAACACTGGAATGGGTTGCCATTTCCTTCTCCAATACATAAAAGTGAAAAGTGAAAGTGAAGTCGCTCAGTCATGTCTGACTTTTAGCAACCCCATAGACTGCAGCCTACCAGGCTCCTCCATCCATGGGATTTTCCAGGCAAGAGTGCTGGAGTGGGGTGTCATTGCCTTCTCCGAGACTTTTCTCTAGCTCCTGGTAAATGGGCTAATTTCACAGTTAAAGAAAGTAAGAAGTCAACATATAAATAGACTTATATTTCCGCAACAACACAGTGCCGCAAATCTTGCACCAAAAGAGTGTAATAATAATCCAACTCTTACTTTGATTTCATTATGAAATGGAAGGTTTTTATCCCCCCACCCCCCAAAAAAATCTTCCAATAGACTTTGTCATAGGGTTGTAAACCAACACTCCAGAAGGTCAGCTTGTGCTCCGGGGCTGAGGCAGGCTGAGTCCCACTGTACATTTGCCATCTTAGTTCCCCTACTCTTGGGAGGTCCCCTAATCACTCACTTCCCTAACTAGCCCCTTCCCAACTCCAGGGTGTCTCCTCTGCCACCCAGGCTCCACCCCGCCACTCTTTAAAAATGTCTCTCATATTCTGCTAAAAGTTTCCAGAAATTCATTTTCCATTCCTTCTCTCTGGGTGTTTACAGTTTCTTAATGAGCCAGGGTACTTATCAAAACTTCTCCAATAAAAAGCAACCCATGAAAATTCTGGGAATTTGAGGCTAAACATTAACAAATGAGTGTGTTCCCTTGAAGAAAAGGACACCCAACTGCGGGTGAACCCCTGCTAGGTTCCACATTCCCCACCAGCTGGTCATTAGCATGCATTTGTGGTTGGGTGGTCCGAGGGGCACCTAGCCCAACAGAGGGTTGGGTGTGGATTCAGGGGTATTCCCTCACCCAGTATCTAAGAATGAGTTCATTTACATGGTGCTGTGGTCTGAATGTACATCCTCCCCAAATCCACATGCCTGAATCCTAACCCAGTGTCATGAAGTTAGGAGGTGAGTTATGCTATTAGGTCATGAGGATGGAGCCCTCATGATTGATTAGTGCTTTTTTTAAATTCATTCTTATTGGAATATTGTTGATTTACAATGTTGTTTTACTTTCTGCTACAACAGCAAAGTGAATCAGTTATACTTTTATGCATATCCGCTATTTTTTAGAATCTATTCTCATATAGGCCTAGAGAGTATTGAGTAGATCTCCCTGTGATATACAATAGGTCCTCATGAGGCATCTACTTTATACACAGTAGTGTGTATGTGTCAATCCCAAATTTCCCAGTTTATCCTTCCCCACCCTTTCCCCACTTTGGTATCCGTAAGTCTGTTTTCTACATTCGTGACTCTATTTCTGTTTTATAAATATAAGAACCACCCTCCAACCCCATAGCTCTCTTTTGCCCTTTTGCCCTGTAAAGACACAACAAGAATTCTGCAACCCAGAAGAGCACCCTCACCCAACTATGCAGCCACCCTGACCTTGGACTTCCAGCCTCCAGAACTGTAGGAAATAAATTTCTGTTGTTTGTAAGCTACTCCATCTGTGGTACTTTGTTACAACAGCCTGAATGGAGTAAGACGCACGGGGACACAGGGATCCTGTGAAAAGAAAGCTGTATTGGGACTTCCCTGATGGTCCAGTGGCTAAGACTCTGCACTCTCATTGCAGGGCACACGGTTCAATCCCTGGTCAGGGAACTAGATCCCACATGCTGCAACTAACAGACCACACATTCTGCAACCAAGATCTTCAATGCCACAACTAAGACTGGCACAGCCAACTAAACAAATAAATTAATTAATAAGAAATTTCATCCTGCAAACCTTGGGCCCATTTAAGGACCAGCCCAACTTCCACTGGAGCAGTAGCACTGCTGCTGCTGCTAAGTCGCTTCAGTCGTGTCCGACTCTGTGCGATCCCATAGACGGAAGCCCACCAGGCTCCCCCATCCCTGGGATTCTCCAGGCAAGAACACTGGAGTGGGTTGCCATTTCCTTCCCCAATACATGAAAGTGAAAAGTAAAAGTGAAGTCGCTCAGTCATGTCCGACTCTTAGAGACGCCATGGACTGGAGCCTACCAGGATCCTCCATCCACGGGATTTTCCAGGCAAAAGTACTGGGGTGGGGTGCCATTGCCTTCCCCAGGAGCAGTAGCACACGCACCTTCAAAAGTCTAAAGGGTTCCCTTATGCACACAGCTGAGATGGTATCCACATGGACTCCCCCGTCACCATTTCTTCTTATTATCATGGCCCAAACTGGCTGGCTGTTGATTTACATACATCCAAATAATATCAGCTTTTATTTTGCTCAAAATGACCTGTGCCTGATTGGATGAAAATCATTTGTACACATTAACGTAGTTAAGATATGTTTTGAACTTCTCCAGAACACGTTCATGCATTGGAGAAGGAAACGGCGACCCACTCCAGTGTTCTTGCCTGGAGAATCCTAGGGACGGTGGAGCCTGGTGGGCTGCCGTCTATGGGATCGCACAGAATCGGACATGACTGAAGCAACTTAGCAGCAGCAGCAGCAACAGAACACTGCAGTCTAAGCACTTTCCCCTCCAGGGACTAGAAGTCAAATTTCCCCTTTTATATCCAACATGCTTTTATACAACACAGTTTCTGTGAAGTATCCCTTCACACAAATTTCCCAAATTTCAAACTCTTCAATTTTCATCATCTGTAGTTGTTCCATCACTAAGTCATGTCCGACTCTTTGTGATCCCATAAACTGCCGCACACTTGGCTTCCCTGTCCTTCTCCATCTCCCAGAGGTTGCCTACACTAATGTTCATTATCTGTACCAACTGTCAAATCATGGGTAAAGGTGGCAAAAATAGGAATTCACACTTGTTTTTTCAGCTCTCTGTTCACCACTCAAAGAAAATAAATGTCTACCTTTTTTTTTTTTTTTTTTGCCACGGGCTCTAAAAAAACCCTCCAAACATGAATTTTTAAACGGAGAAGGTGTTTCCCAATTATATGAAGCAGAGGGAATCATTAAACAGGCACCTCCCACTCTGGGGGAAAGTCCACACATTAAACGCTAGTCATCATAAAATAGAAGTACGCTAAACAGAGACTTTATGCTACACCATGGCACCTTCAGCCTGCATTTAGTGGGCTTGCCTTCTCAGTAAGTCTACTCCAAAGCTGCTGATAGTGTTCAATTAATCAATGGGGAATTAGACTTTGTGATGCAGAGCAATGAAGTGCTAACGAGGACCACGTGTGGCTGTGAATGGCCTCCATGTGACCAGCCAGGCTTGCCAAGTGGACAGAAAATGCTTAAGACAGAGCTATTAGGAATCTTAGAGGGTAACCCAGCAGTAATGCTGTGTGTGCTGGGGAGTGCCAAGGGTCTGGGAAACATTCCAGATGGTATGGTGATATTTTGTGTCGATTTAGTTTCAATTGTGTCAAGTTAGGAATAAATGCACTAGTTTTCAAGGCATAGTGTTTGCAAAATATTGGGGGAAGTTCCTAAATGATTAATAACGATCATTATGGTCATCATGGGTTCATGATCCTTCAATACATAATCTAAGTTAATTTAATTCATTAAGAAGAACAAGTGCATTGGAAAAATAAACACATCCAAACTATGCCACGCTTTGTCCTTCCCACCCGAACTAATCATGCAGAATTGATAACTGGTTAACATATCCAAAATATGCCTTGAAAGACGTGAGTACAAGGCCAACTTCAACTTTTAATCAGCCCTTAAGATTCACACGTTTTTACATTTGGCATTTCCGTCAATAATTTATCAGCCTGACATTAACTGCATGTCGATATTAATGACTCATGTCGAATTTCTAAGTCAACATTTCTTAGCCAGGGGTGTGCCTCTGAGTAGCCTAGAGAGATTTTGAACATGACATGCTGATTCCCACACCCAGAGGGGCTGATTGAGCGTGGTCTAGGGGTGGGCTCTGAAATTCTTATCTTTTTTGTTATTTATTGGTGTATAGTGGCTTTACAATGCTGTGTTAGTTTATACTACAAACAAACTACAGCAAAGTAAATCAGCTACACATATACATTACCCTCTCTTTTTTAAACTGCCCATTTAGGTCACCACAGAACATTGAGTAGACTTCCCTGTGCTATACAGTAGGTTCTCATTAGTTATCTATTTTATAAATAGTATCACTAGTGTTTATACATCAGTCCCAATCTCCCAATTTAACCCCATCCCATCCCCATCTAGGGTGTCCATACTAGAAAAAAAAAAATGATATAGGTGATCTTAAAGGAAAACAGAAATAGAGACACAGAAGTGGAATCCTTATTTTTAAATACCTTACCCAGAGTTTAGTTTGCATATAGGTTGAGGAATAAATGCACTAGTTTTCAAAAAGAAAACATGATTCAGGGACTTTCTTGGCAGTCCAGGGGTTAAGGCTCCATGCATTCACTGCTGGGGGCACAGATTCGCTCCCTGGTTGAGGAACTAAGATCCTGCATGCCACACGGCACAACTGAAAAAAAAAAGCAATATTCAATTAACTTTTTTTATTCCTATGCAACTTTAAAGATGTTGTATTTCTTTTTACTTAGATACAACTTTCAACCTGTCATGTGAAGCAAGGTAAATGTTCTCAGAAGACAGGGTAGTCTGTCGCTGAAGCTTACAATGATAAAACATATAGAAAGAAACAGGAGAACTTGTTTTATCACAAGAACAAGAGGCCCAATAAAATTGAAATGCACCATCAGTGACAATGCAGCACAAACCAAAGAAAGGTTTTGAGCAGGAGGAACGGTAAGGCCTGCAGGGTCTCTCAAACAAGCCTGAAGAGGCTGCAAAAAGCTTTGCTGCTCTGTTTTTAACAGTCAGGACATCAACCTGAATGTCCATTAACAAAGGAATGGATAAAGAGGATGTGGTACATATATATATACAATAGAATATTATTCAGTCCTAAAAAAGAAAGAAATTGTGCCATTTGCAGAGACATGGATGGACCTAGAGACTGTCAGTCAGAATGGAAAAAGTCAGAAATGAAAACAAATATCATATATTAATGCATACATGTGGAATCTAGAAAAAGAGTACAGGTGAACTTACCTGCAAAGCAGAAATAGAGGCACAGATGCAGAGAACAAATGTATGGATACTAAGAGGGGAAAGGGGTGGGTGGGATGGAATAGGAGATTGGGATTGACAAATATAACTATTGATACTATGTATAAAATAGATAACTAATGAGAACCTACTGCATTGCACAGGGAACTCATGCTCTGTGGTGACCTAAATGAGAAGGGAGTCCAAGGAAGAGGGGATATATGTATATGTATAGCTGATTCACTCTGCTGTACAGCAGAACTAACACAATATTGTAAAGCAACTATATTCCAATTTTTTTTAAATAAATGGTGCTACTGCTGATGCAGACACTGATGGTGTGGCTGAGCACCAGGGCTGAGCACACTCAAGCTGAAGGCATCACGCAACAGGCACCTGTATGGTCCGGACAGCCACGACTCCAACACCAGGCAGAGCAGCCAGCAGGTTGTGATTGCATCTCGCTTGGAGCCATAGGTGCAGCTCCATAAGGAAAGGAGGAAATGGCAAAACAACAAACACTGGATTTCTTTTTTAAGTTAATGCAGAAGGAAAATAGGACAAGCAAACCAGAGTACCCTTGGAGCCATAGCATGCTGTCCTTCATAACTGTCCCCCTCTTCTCCATAACTCAGAAGCCGGCATACTTCACTGTACAGGTCCACCAAGAACATCTCATGCTTTCTGAAAGGCAAAGTGCTCTAGGTACTGCAGTCTTTTAAAAATGTATTAGGGACTTAAAATGTTTAAAACTTTTATTGGGTTTTTAGAAGAGCATTCCTTATTAGACTCTACGGGTGTTGAATGTTCCACCCAATTCTATTTTTCCCATAAGCCCTATCATTTTTATTAGATGAAATTCTATCATGTCTCAATTTTTAATAAAACATCTATTACATTGTAGAAGAAACAACTATGTTATCTCATTTAATCCTCCTTTTATCCCTGCTTTACAAAAGAGGACGCTGAACCCTGGGAGTGGTTTTCATTTGACGCTAAAATCCCACATCTGGAGCATTTTTCCCAACTTGTGTTCCTCTTCTTTCCTCTAATATAACATTTGCCAAGTTCCTTTACCATTCAAAAGCCTTTTACCAGGATGTCACACTGAGAAAAATCATGGTGGGGAGTAGCTCCCAGCCCCATTGAAAGGAGAGAATTTGTTCAGCATCCAAATGGAAACTGGTATTTAGGTCAAAAGTTCACACACACACACACACCTACAAAAGAAAAAGAGTTCTCAAAAGACATCCTTAAGGCCTAAAGAGGGAAAAAAATCTTCCAACAAATAGATCCTAAAGACAAAATAATCCAACTGGCAATCTGAAATAATGTAGGCAATTTTACCTAAGTGACTGATCATTACTGCATGACCTTCCCCAAGGTCAGTAGCAGAACAAGAATTAAAAAGATCAAATTGGGACCTTCTTTACTGCTTTTACATATTGTGTTTCTATTACTTGGAATGTTCTTATTTCTGCATCCGACTGTTCTCTTTGCTATATTTCACACCCCCTCTGGCTTCACATCAGAAGAACAAGGTCAGTATTTGTTTATAATGAAATAGGGGTGTGATGGTGAATCATACAGATGTATATTTTACTTGGAACAAATGCAGTTCACCTTTCTTCTCTGAGTAAGTTCAAATCTTGAGAGAGATGGCAGTATATATGCCTTCCAAAGGAGGCCCTCCCTGGGTATTCAAAACATATTTTATCCAACCACAAGATCCTCTTGTTTCAAACAAGAAACATCTAGAAAGAAAAAGACACTTTCTGTAAAACACTTGTTGGACACTTGTTATTTCTTTAACAAGTATATTTCTTATTTAAAACAAATTTTAAATGTTAACAGAGAAACCAAATTATTTTTATGGAATTAAAGAGTGAGGGGTAGAAATGAATGATTTCCAAAAAGTGCATCTGTGATGTGAAGCAAAGGGAACCTTCACACAGTGTTGGTGGGAATGTAAATAGTTTATAGCCACCGTGGGAAAAAGTATGGAGGTGTCTCAAAAAAACTAAAAATAGAACTACCATATGATCCAGCAATTCTACTCCTGGGTATATATTGGAAAAAACAAAAACCCTGATTTGAAAAGATACATGCACCCTAAAGCAACATTATTTACAATTGCCAAGATATGTCCATCAGCAGATGAATGGATAAAGACATGATGTAAATGATCAATGGCATACTACTCAGCCAAAAAAGGAAGGAAATGTTGCCATTTGCAACAACATGCATGAACTTGGAGAGTATTATGCTAAATGAAATAAGTCTTAAAGAAAAAGACAAATACTGTATTAAATCACTTATATGTGGAATTTAAAAATAAAACAAACTAGTGGATCTAATGAAAAAGAGCAGACTCACAAATATAGAGAACAAACTAGTGATTACCAGTGGGGAGAGGGAAGCGGGGTGGTGAGAGGGGTAGAAGATTAAGACGTATGAACTATTATGTATAAAATAAACACTCAAGCTTCCCTGGTGGTTCAGTGATGAAGAATTCACCTGCAGATGCAGGAGACGTGGGTTCAATCTGTGGTCTGGGAAGATCCTACATGCCAGAGAGCAACTAAGCCTGTGCACTACAACTACTGAACCTGTGCTCTAGCGCCCAGGAGCCTCAGCTACCGAGCCCACGTGCCACGACTACTGAAGCCTGCTTGGCCTAGACCCTGTGCTCTTGCAACAAGAAAAGCCACAACAACTAGAAGCTCACGAACCAAACAGAAAGTAGCCTCCACAGCAATGAAAACCCAGCACTGCCAAAAATTAATAAGTAAAATCTTTAAAATTACTCTACAAGTAGACATCGTTCAACACAGGGAATATAGCCAGTATTTCATAATAACTATAAATGGAATAATTTGTGACTGTTGCTTTTCAGTCCCTAAATCGTGTGTGATTCTTTTCAACCCCATGGACTGCAGCACACCAGGCTCCTCTGTCCTTCACTGTGTCTCAGAGTTTCCTCAGATCATGTCCATTCAGTCAGTGATGCCAGCCAACCATCTCATCTTCTGTCATCCCCTTCTCCTCCTGCCCTCAATCTTTTCCAGCATCAAGGTCTTTCCAAGTATCAAGGTCTTTTCCAGTGAGTCGGCTCTGTGCATCAGGTGGCCAAAGTGTAGGAGTTTCACCTTCAGCATCAGTCCTTCCAATGAATATTCAGGGTTGATTTCCTTAAGGATTGACTGGTTTGATCTCCTTGCAGTCCGAGGGACTCTCAAGAGTCTTCTTCACCACCACAATTCAAATGCTCAGTCTTCTTTACGGTCCAATTCTCACATCAGTATACGACTACTGGAAAGACCATAGCTTTGACTAGATGGACCTTTATTGGCAAGGTGATGTCTCTGCTTTTTAATACATTCTCTAGGTTTATTATGGGTTTACTTGGTAGCTCAGCTGGTAAAGAATCCGCCTGCAATGCAGGAGACTTTGGTTCAATTCCTGGGTCAGGAAGATCCACTGGAGAAGGGATAGGCTACCCGCTCCAGTATTCTTGGGCTTCCCTGGTGCTCAGATGGTAAAGAATCCACCTGCAATGCAGGAGACCTAGGTTCGATCCCTGGGTTGGGAAGAGCCCCTGGAGAAGGGAATGGCTACCCAGTTCTCTAGTATTCTGGCCTGTACAGTCCATGGGGTTGCAGAGTCAGATATAACTGAGCGACTTTCACTTTCTTCACTTTCTAGGTTTATCATAGCTTTCCTTCCAAGGAGCAAACGTCTTTTAATTTCATGGTTGCAGTCACCATCTGCAGTGACTTTGGAGCCCAGGATCATAAAATCTGTCACTGCTTCCACTTTTTCCCCCTCTATTTGCCATGAAGTGATGGAATGAGATTATGAATCACTATGTAATACTATGTAATATTATACTTATGTAATACGTAAGTAATATGTAACTTATGTAATATTGTACACCAACTATTTGTTCTTATTGCTTAGTTACTAAGTCGTGTCCAATTCTTTTCAAGCCCATGGAGAATACCTTGCCAGAAGCCTCTGTCCAGGGATTTCCCAGGCAAGAATATCAACTATACCTCAATCCAAGAAAATGTAAAATATCAATAAATAAATAAGTACATCTATAACATCCTGAAATGTACATTTTCTCAGACCCTTTGCTTCAGGTTTTTAAGAAGAATTTGAAATAAATGTTTCTTTGTTAAGGTAGAATGCTAAGGCTAAGATGAAGAGAACCAACCCCACTGAGCTCTTGAAACAGAGACAGAACAGGCCCAATCTTGCAGCATCCAGCAAGCAGATTATCTCCCATTTGGAAATAGGCAGGAACTAAAGATATACAACATACTTTCCATTAGATCCTGATTTTATTTCCTTTGTGGCCACATGTGTCTGTCAAATCTTGACCACAGAATCAGAATGTTGAAAAACTTTGAGGGTTCATCGAATCCACACCCAGGCTTATAGGAAGACCTCCCACTAAACCTCCAGACACATGGGGACTTTATCCTATTTTTAAAGACCTCCATGAAGTCTTTACAAAAAGTATTCAAACAAGAGCTCTCCTGCCAGCAGGAGACTAGGCTGGTTGAATTTGCATTGGCCCCACCCCCATTAATCAATCCCACCCCAGCAAAGAGGAACAGGCCCCTTGTCTCTGCTCTAAACATCCCAACATCTGCCTGCACTCCTGTGCTTGGTGTTGCCCAATCCACCCCCAAGTCAGCAAGTTCAGTTCAGTTCAGTCACTCAGTCATGTCCAACTCTTTTCGGCCCCATGGACTGCAGCATGCCAGGCTTCCCTGTCCATCGCCAACTCCTGTGGTCCACTGGAGAAGGGAATGGCAAACCACTTCAGTATTCTTGCCTTGAGAACCCCATGTACAGTATGAAAAGTCAAATCAGCAAAGCCCTGTTCTAAGTTGGGGTCAAGACACAGGTGTGGGTCATTTCCCCGCACCTCCGGTCAGCCCCCACGTGACCATCAGCAGTACCTCTGCCTCAGAGAGGTCACCATGAGGGAAGGCAAATTTCTGAACATTGGGGAGCTTTGGGTGTTTTTTGTTTGTTTGTTTAGCAGTACCATGCATGTGGGATCTTAGATCCCCAACCAGGAATGGAGCCCACACGTCCTGCATTGGAAACACTAAGTCTTAACCACTGGACCACTGGGGAAGTCCCTGGAAGGCCTTATTCTTCACAAGGGAAAAAAGCCTCACAGACCACCTATTAGGGAGGCTGCATGCGGCACCTGGTATGAAATATTGGCCTTTTAAAAAAAATAACAATAGATTGATCATTATTTAGCTTCCGCAAATCAAACTTCCAACCAAGCCTCAAGGTTTGAAGGGCCAGCTTCTAACAGAATTCCCACTCTGCCAGCTTGAAGCAGCAGGGAAGTAAACTTTGTGTCCCTCATTAATATGAAAGAATTGAGGTGCTAGAAACAGCCCCAGGACTAAAGAAACAGGTACTAACCATGCTGGTTCCTGGGAAATGTTTACAGCCAGAAAACTGAATGAGACACACACCTTCAGCTGGAGGGATCACCTGCCTTCCTCTGTCACCCACTGTTACCATTCCACCTCAGAGGGCTTCCTGGAGCAGCCTTGCCTCCACTTTCCCTGGCAGTGACTCAGCATTCCCTCACGTGTGCGCGCTCAGTACTTCAATCATGTCCTGCTCTTTGCAAGCCCATGGACCGTAGCCCACCAGACCTCTCCGTCCATGGGACTTTCCAGGCAAAAATACTGGAGTGGGTTGCCATTTCCTTCTTCAGCGGATTTTCCCGACCCAGGGCTCGAATCTGCATCTCCTGCGTCTCCTGCATTGCAGGTAGATTCTTTACAGCTGAGCCACCAGGGAAGCACATTCCCTCATTGTTATCGTTCAGTCGCCCAATCATGTCCAACTCTTTGCAGCCCCGTGGACTGCAACACACCAGGCCTCCCTGTCCCTCAGCATCTCCCAAGTTTCCAGGTGGCGCTAGTGGGAAAAAAAAAAAAAAAAAAGAAACACCTGTCAATGCAGGCGACAGAAGAGACATGGGTTCAATCCCTGGGTCAGGAAGATCCCCTGGAGGAGGGCATGGCAACCCACCCCAATATTCTTGCCTGGAGAATCCCATGGACAGGAGCCTGGCAGGCTATGTCCATAGGGTCACAAAGAGTCAGATATGACTGAAAAAACTTAGCATGCATACAAGGAATTAATAACATTCCCTCATAGTGATTATCAAATAGCTAACAGGGAAATTGGGGAATTATCAAAAAGTAATCAAAGCAGCTTGGATCATGTAAAGAAGTGGAGTAATTGCTGCACCCCTAACCTTCAGCAGTCCACCCTGGAGACTGGTGAAGAGCCATCACCCCCTGAGGGAAGTGGAGCCCTCTTTCTCTATCTGCCTCTGTTTCAGCCACAGAAGCAGAGAGGCCTCAAGCTGTGTGAAGAGAAGGAGCCCGGGGTTACTGATGTGACTATCCACTCCAGTCTTCAATGACACAACCCTGGAAGAAACCCAAGACCAAGCTGGAACTGGAGGAGCCTTCAGGAGCAATCTCTAGTCAGATGGCTCAGGCTTTCAAAAGCCCAGACTCCTCAAACCAAAACTGTATCCCAGAGAGTTAGATAAACCATCTGCGCCCTTGCAGATGAAACCACTTGCTTCTCTTTAACTTTCCACTCATTTTAAGTTTTCTCTGAAGGCCTCCCTTAAGCTAAAATCAGATTGAGATATTTAGTGTAACAACTATGAAATGCCCCCCCTTCATTTATCATAATCATCTTTCAACTTGTATCCCTATTCACTGAAAACTCACATCCAAGTTCCTATGACCCCTAACAACTCAGATGACCTTGAACTGATGTGCGAATTTGGATCCTGTTAAATCACTGTTCCCAAAGCTGGGGTCTTCCTTTCTTTCACATGGTGACTTGCCCAGACTAAAAGAGGACATTTTTACATGGCCAACAGATTGCTTACAAAAACCAGCTTCATGTGACTTTTAAATAAAGCACATAAATTACACCATCATAAAGCTTTCCCTTTGGGGGTTTGTAACTAGACTGTCATAAATAGCAGACTTGATCATCTTTGGTCCATAATCCAGATGTCAGGGTCTTCCAGTGCTAGCCATATGATTTTTAGGAAGGGGAGCAGCGCCCCCTGCTGATCTACCTTGTAGGATGAGATTTTACACGCGGGAAATCTGCGTACAAAGTCGTTTGATGCTGAAATCCCTTGCAGTTAAGGGGGGAAATGAGGGTTTGAATACAACGTTCTTCATTTCCTCAGCAACACACACTGCAGCAAAGAGAGGCTCACATTTCTCTCATTATTATTTCTAGCATTTAATATAGCCAGTCACATTAGAACTGAGGACACCTCCATGGCATTGTTCCCCATTACTAATGGGGTGTGATAAAACTATGAGGCCTCAACTCTTTTGACTCTGTGTAATACTCCCACCCCTGGACAAGAGGCCAGTATCACTGGCAATCTTTGAGATGGTGCCTGGAGAGCCACAGCAGGACAAGGACAGCCCCCTTGAGATGGCAGGCTCTGACTCTGTCCTACTCAGCTTGTGCTCCAGGCACCGACGAAGAGCTTGAGCCTGCAGGAAGAAATCCCTAAGCATCAGACCCCATACAGGTTCTAAAACCTGACCTGAACGTAGCTAAAATCCCTGACCATTTACTACCAAAAGAATGTCTATGGATCCAGAAAACCAGGAGACCCTCTGGGAGGCTGGGGTGTGTAGCCTGGTAAAAGTACAGTCATACACTATTCAACAAAAATAGCATTGTGTTCAACAAACATTTAGTGAGTTCTGACAACACCCTGGCACTGCACAAACATCAATAATACAAGGGTGAACAAAAATGAATCAATAAAACCTGCTTGTTGTCCAGAATGAATATATTACAAGCCACAGCAAAGAACACAGGGGAAAGGCGCGTGGCGTCACACGGCATATAAAGTCTGGGCGAGTGGACACAGTGTCGCCGAGGAAGTGACATTAGAACTGAGACCAGGAGAAAGTTGGGGAGTTACTCGAGGTTGAGAGGGAGCATTCCAGGCAGAGCAATGGGCCTATGAAACGCAACTAACTGCCAGGCAGAGAGGGTCAAGTCACTGGATGTGAAACTGCCGTGGGTGTCCATGCCTTTATGACAGCGTTTCTATAAAACTGACTCCAAAAAATATTGTAAAAGCCAATAAATCTTTCCCAGCAATCCACCAAATTCCTGCAGCAAATTGAGTCATCAGATTTTGTCTCCAGAAATGAGAGAATAGTGGCCAGGCCTTCTACAAAATGGGCTGTCCTCCAGTCCTAAAGTCTACTGGCTGGGAGTCCTGGATCCCACTGTCGTTGTCTCTGTACAAATAACAGACTCCGGATCTCTCAACTTCCCAGACCCAGGCATTCTTCCTATACTTCATGGTGACTCCACACTACAAAGTCCCAGAATTTCATCCTAATCTTTGACAATGCCTTGGAAAGATTATTTTATTTCGGCTATTTTAACAAGCACTCATTTAGAACTTAATATGTGCCCGGTAGTGGTAAAGAACATGCCTGCCAATGCAGGAGACATAAAAGATATGGGTTCAATCCCTGGGTCGGTAAGATCCCCTGGAGGGAGGCAAGGCAACCCACTCCAGCATTCTTGCCTGGAGAATCCTATGGACAAAGGAGCCTGGTGGGCTACAGTCCGTAGGGTCACAAAAAGTCAGACACAACTGAAGTGACTGAGCACATGTACCCAGTGCTAAGTGCTTCACAAATAGTAACTCATTTAATCCTCATGATAATCCTATGAGGTAGTTACTAACATTAGTCACACGTTACTAATGGAGAAATTGAGGCACCCAGAAGATGAGAAACTTTTCTAAAGTCACTCAGTCAGTAGGTGGCAGAGACATAATTTGGCTTCTAGAAACCGAGCTCAAAACTATCACTCCAGGCAGCCTCCTCTTGTTAACAGTAGATCTTAAGAATCATTCAAGCAACAACCCTTTTTTTACCTAGTTGTAAAGTCTCAGAAGGATAGACTATCAATTCTACCTCGTAAATCTAACTCAAGTCTTTGTCTCCCTCCTGTTGGCTTTTGCACCAGCCCCGTTCCATTCTCCCTGGTGATCATCACAGCATCCTAGGTGCTCTCTGGGCTCCAGGTCTTCTTCCCTTCTCATTCACACCCCACACCATTCATAGTACTCTAGAAACAAATGTTTGTTCTGGGTATAACCTTCACCAGCCCACCCTGCCTACATGGAAGTCAGCCCTCACATCGGGTCCTCCACGAGTTGGTCCCAGCCTACTTCTGCTATCTCATTTCCAAATCTCCACCCTACCACACTCGCTCCTCCAGTATCACTGGCCCACTGCCTTCCTCCAGGGGCTAACACTTCGGTGCTGTCCACGTGCTGTTCCTCTTTCTGGGAAGTCTTCCCATTCTCCTCTTTGAGGCTCAGGTAATAACTCCCTTGCCAGGCCTCCTGACACCCTGTATGCTCCCTCCGCACCCCGCACAGGATTATCCTTTTCTTTGTGATACCTCTAAACCTTGTGCATAAGGTGCTGGTGCCAGGCTTGGAACTGGAGTGAAGAAAATGGGGCATCTGATGAAGGGGCACATTTCAGGACATGTCAAAACACCCAGTAATTGAGATGAATACTGTTTTTATTGTGGGAGAATATACCTAACATAAAATTTACTGTTTTAATCATTTGAAGTGTAGAATTCAGTGGCATTAAGTCTATCTACAATGTTATGCAATCAGCACCACTTTCCATTTCCAGAATTATTCATCTTCCCAACAGAACCTCTGCACCCATTAAACTCCCTTCTCATTTCATGCTAGCCTCTGGTAAAAACTATTCTGCTTTCTGTCTCTAGGAATTTGCCTAGTCTGTGTACTGCATATAAGTGGAATCATGCAATATTTTTCAACTAGCCTAACAAAACGAAGATAAATAATACTTAAATGCAATGGTTTTGGGGTGGTGGGGGTTGGGCTTTGCGGGGGGGGGGGGGGGCGTTGGTTTGGCTGCATGCCAAAGGGCATGCAGAATCTTAGTTTCCTGACCAGGGATTGAACTCAAGTTCAATGCAGTACAAGTGCTGAGTCTTAACCACTGGACCACCAGGGAAGTTCCAATGCAATTCTTTTAATAATCAAAATTAATGCAAACAATTCAAGAGGAATAAAGCATCACAATTTTAGGTAAAAATAGGATCAGTATCACTGATTTTTCCTCTTGCTTTAGGATCCAATATGGCTCAGAACTGATCCTGTCTTTACTGAATTTTTTTTTTTTTTTTTTTGCTAGGGAAATGGGAAGGAAGAAGGCGGGTGATGATGGGGAGGAGTATATGTAAATTGTTAGCTGATAGATTTCTATTTTTAATCATAAAGAACATTTAAAAAATCATGTTTAATTCATCTTATGTTTGGAGATTTGCAGATTTGGAGATGGTGCTGATTGCAGTAATAACCAGTTAGTGTGTGATAATAAGACTAGAACAGCAACTGGAGATGAGAAGTTCAGGGAACTGAAAGTCCAGTTTGGGTGTCCTCTCGTCTTACACACATCTTGGCATTTTGTAGTTGTAGGTCTATCTTAACAACAATGTGTTATTTAGGACAGGATCACATTTATCACTGCTTCCTCCCTAATACCCAGAATGGCACCTGACCCATAAAATACTCAATAAACATTTACAGAATGAACAAATAAGTCTATTTTTTTTTTTAATTCTGAAAATTATTCCTGAATTGAGAGCTGCATCCTGGGACACCACTGTCTTCACTCCTCATGGACTACTTCTTGTGGCCGGCCTTGTGGATAATAACATTTACTGCTGCTTTGGATACTGTGAGAAGCACTCTTTGTAATTCTCTATGGTTTTTAGTGTAGGTGGTTGCTGAGGAAGTAATTCACTCCCTTACACAATATTCCATCCATTAGGACCCACAAGGGAAACTTTTCTAGGATTTCATTGCTAGGAAGACCTGTGACTCTCCTGAGTGAACTGACAATTTATGAGGCTCATAAGTGAATGTGTTTTCCTCTTTGCTTTGTCTATTACAGCCAGATTTGTATAGGTGTGAGTGGGGTATTAAAGTCTCCCACTATTATTGTGTTATTGTTAATTTCTCCTTTCATACTTGTTAGTATTTGTCTTACATATTTCGGTGCTCCTATGTTGGGGGCATATATATCTATAATTTTTATATCTTCTTCTTGGATTGTTCCTTTGATCATTATGTAGTGACCTTCATTGTCTCCTTTTCAGAGCCTTTGTTTTAAAGTCTATTTTATCTGATATGAGTATTGAGATTCCTGCTTTCTTTTGGTCCCTATTTGCATGGAAAATCTTTTTCCAGCCCTTCACTTTCAGTCTGTATGTGTCCCCTGTTTTGAGGTGGGTCTCTTGTAGACAACATATGTAGGGGTCTTGCTTTTGTATCCATTCAGCCAGTCTTTGCCTTTTGGTTCGGGCATTCAGCCCATTAATGTTTAAGGTAATTATCGAAAAAGCCTCTTGATGAAAGTGAAAGTGGAGAGTGAAAAAGTTGGCTTAAAGCTCAACATTCAGAAAACAAAGATCATGGCATCCAGCCCCATCACCTCATGGGAAATAGATGGGGAAACAGTGGAAACAGTGTCAGACTTTATTTTTCTGGACTCCAAAATCACTGCAGATGGTGACTGCAGCCATGAAATTAAAAGACGCTTACTCCTTGGAAGGAAAGTTATGACCAACCTAGATAGCATATTCAAAAGCAGAGACATTACTTTGCCAACAAAGTTTCGCCTAGTCAAGGCTATGGTTTTTCTGTGGTCATGTATGGATGTGAGAGCTGGACTGTGAAGAAGGCTGAGCGCCAGAGAATTGATGCTTTTGAACTGTGGTGTTGGAGAAGACTCTTGAGAGTCCCTTGCACTGCAAGGAGATCCAACCAGTCCATTCTGAAGGAGATCAGCCCTGGGATTTCTTTGGAAGGAATGATGCTAAAGCTGAAACTCCAGTACTTTGGCCACTTCATGCAAAGAGTTGACTCATTGTAGAAGACTCTGCTGCTGGGAGGGATTGAGGGCAAGAGGAGAAGGGGACGACAGAGGATGAGATGACTGGATGGCATCACTGACTCAATAGATGTGAGTCTGAGTGACCTCCGGGAGTTGGTGATGGACAGGGAGGCCTGGCTTGCTGCGATTCATGGGGTCGCAAAGAGTCGGACACAACTGAGGGACTGATCTGATTTGATCTGATTGATAAGTATGATCCCGTTGCCATTTACTTTATTGTTTTGGGTTTGAATTTATACACCCTTTTTGTGTTTCCTGTCTAGAGAATGTCCTTTAGTTTTTGTTGGTGGTGCTGAATTCTCTCAGCTTTTGCTTGTCTGTAAAGCTTTTGATTTCTCCTTCATATTTGAATGAGATCCTTACTGGGTACAATAATCTGGGCTGTAGGTTATTTTCTTTCATCACTTTAAGTGTGTCTTGCCATTCCCTCCTGGCTTGGAAAGTTTCTATTGAAAGGTCAGCTGTTATCCTTATGGGAATTCCCTTGTGTGTTATTTGTTGTTTTACCCTTGCTGCTTTTAATATTTGTTCTTTATGTTTGATCTTTGTTAATTTGATTAATATGTGTCTTGGGGTATTTCGCCTTGGGTTTATCCTGTTTGGGACTCTCTGGGTTTCTTGGACTTGAGTGATTATTTCCTTCCCCATTTTAGGGAAGTTTTCAACTATTATCTCCTCAAGTGTTTTCTCATGGTCTTTCTTTTTATCTTCTTCTTCTGGGAGTCCTATAATTTGAATATTGTAGCATTTAATATTGTCCTGGAGGTCTCTGAGATTGTCCTCATTTCTTTTAATTCGTTTTTCTTTTTTCTCCTCTGATTCATTTATTTCTACCATTATATCTTCTAATTCACTAATCCTATCTTCTGCTTCTGTTATTCTACTGTTTGTTGCCTCCAGAGTGTTTTTGATCTCATTTACTGCATTATTCATTATATATTGACTTTTGTTTATTTCTTCTAGGTCCTTATTAAACCTTTCTTGCATCTTCTCAATTCTTGTTTCCAGACTATTTATCTGTGATTCCATTTTGATTTCAAGATTTTGGATTAATTTCACTATCATTATTTGGAATTCTTTATCAGGTAGATTCCCTATCTCTTCCTCTTTTGTTTGGTTTGGTAGGCATTTATCCTGTTCCTTTACCTGCTGGGTATTCCTCTGTCTCTTCATCTTGTTTAAATTGCTGAGTTTGGGGTGTCCTTACTGTATTCTGGCAGTTTGTGGGGTTCTCTTTACTGTGGCATTTCCTCACTGTATGTGGGTTTGTACAGGTGGCTTGTCAAGGTTTCTAGGTTAGGGAAGCTTGTGTCGGTGTTCTGTTGGGTGGAGCTGGATTTCTTCTCTCTGGAATGCAATGAAGTGTCCAGTAATGAGTTATGAGATGTCTATGGTTTTGGGGTGCCTTTGGGCAGCCCACATATTGGAGCTCAGGGCTGTGTTCCTGTGTTGCTGGAGAATTTGCTTGGTATGTCTTACCCTGGATCTTGTTGGCCCTTGTATAGTACTTAGTTTCAGTATAGGTATGAAGGCATTTGATGAGCTCCACGGGATTTTAGTTCATTTCCTGTCACTTCCAAGGTGGTTCCCTCTGTTATAGCTTCTTCTGTTTGCTGGTCTCTTCAATGTCTGATTTCTGCCCTGATACAGAGGGGGCAGTTGTGGACACCCAAGTCTAAGCCCCTCAGGTTCAGGCACTCCCGTAGCCCTCAGGAGCACAAACTCGGTTGAGCCTGCGTTTTGTGCCCTTCCCAGGTCCAAGCAGCACAGGTGATGAGGTGTTTAGTGAGCACAGCTGCTGTGACTTATCACCTCCCGACTGCTCAGTTTTCTGGGTATACAACCGGCACACCTTCTCAGGCGGATGTTGACCGTTCAGAGCCCCAAGAAGCCTTAGTTAACAAAGAAACCTGCTTTCAGTTTTGTAGATAATGTCTCTCTGGGGCTGTGATTGCCCACTTCTGGTTCTGGCTGCCTGTCACCAGAGGGAGACGGTCTGCTGCCAGCTATCTCTGTACAGTCCTTTGTTCCATGCTTAGGCCTGGTGGTGTCTTAGGTTAGGGCTGGCTTTTCACGTGGTAGATATCCCACAGTCTGGTTTGCTAGCCCAAATTATTTCGCTCAGGTAGCGCTCAGGATATTCAGGCCAGATCCTTACTCTAAGCGATGCAGCCCGCGCCACACCTCCTTGCCCAGCCCCTGCTTGCTAATGGCCGATGCTGGCATCTGTGCCGCTTCTCCACTGAAGGAGTTACCGCAGGGCTCCTAATCTCCTTTCGAAGACAATGGGTTGTCTTTTTAGGTGCCTGATATCCTCTGCCGGTATTCAGAAGTTGTTTTGTGGAATTTACTCCACGTTCAAATGTTCTTTTGATGAATTTGTGGAGGAGAAAGTATTCTCCCTGTCCTACTCCTCCACCATCTTAGCTCCTCCCCTACTGAAATTTTTAATATTTTGTTAATCATGGATTTTTGGTATTAATTTTGATTTTTTAAATTTTGCATTAAAATTTCATTTGTCTGGATTACTGATTATTTTTTGGCACTTCCTTATATGTTGCACTTAAGGCAAATACCTCACATATCTTACCCTAGATCCAGTTCTGCTGGTGCCAAAATCCATCCTCACACTACCCCAAATAAGCAAACAGTCAGGGTAAGAAATAATATGCTTGTCTGAAAACTCAGCTTCAGGACAAGCCCTCCTGTAGTCAGCATTCCTCAGTGAGACTGCTGCCTGCAAGCCTTTCTTACACTCCAGATCCACACCGGGCACATAGCCTTGGACTGCAAATCAGGCCACACTGTGGTATCTGCCTCCCATCTGCCTTTCTAGTCTGTGAGCTCTTTAAGAGCAGAAATGGAGTCTTTCTTTTTCATCTCTGTACCCATAGAGCATCATACAGAATTGGGTTCATAGAGGAAACTTAACAATTACTTGTTGAATGAAAGCCCCTCAGCTCTTTTTCCCATCATTAATAAGTATTTCAAGGTAATGCAATGAGACTTAGAAGTTACCTAGTTTATATCCAATAATCCATATACAATTAGTATATATTATGCATAATATAAATTTTGAGATTAGTCTCATAATCCAGTGGTCCCCAACCTTTTGGGCACCAAGGACTGGTTTCATGAAAGACAATTTTTCCATGGACTGGGAGTGTGTGGTAGATGGTTTTGGGATAATTCTTATAAGGACCGTGCAACCTAGATCTCTTGCATGCATAGTTCACAGTAGGGTTCATGGTCCTATGAGAATCTAATGCCATCACTGATGTGACAAGAGGTGGAGTTCAGGAGTTAACGTGACTGATGGGGAGACGTTGCAAACCCAGATGAAGCTTCACTAGCTTGACCTCACTCATCTCCTGCTCTACGGCCGAGTTCCTAACAGGCCACAGACCAGTAGTGGTCCATGGCCCAGGGGCTGGGGACTCCGGCCATAACATATATAGATCCATACTGAAGCACTGGTGTTTTAGAAAGTCTCAAACTACTGCACAATTGCACTCATTTCACATGCTAGTAAAGTAATGCTCAAAATTCTTCAAGCCAGGCTTCAGCAATACGTGAACTGTGAACTTCCAGATGTTCCAGCTGGTTTTAGAAAAGGCAGAGGAACCAGAGATCAAATTGCCAACATCTGCTGGATCATGGAAAAAGCAAGAGAGTTCCAGAAAAACATCTATTTCTGCTTTATTGACTATGCCAAAGCCTTTGACTGTGTGGGTCATAATAAACTGTGGAAAATTTTAAAAGAGATGAGAACACCAGACCACCTGACCTGCCTCTTGAGAAACCTATATGCAGGTCAGGAAGCAACAGTTAGAACTGGACATGGAACAACAGACTGGTTCCAAACAGGAAAAGGAGTACATCAAGGCTGTATATTGTCACCCTGCTTATTTAACTTTTATACAGAATACATCATGAGAAATGCTGGGCTGGAGGAAGCACATGCTGGAATCAAGATTGCAGGGAGAAATATCAATAACCTCAGATATGCAGATGACACCACAATTATGGCATAAAGTGAAGAGGAACTCAAAAGCCTCTTGATGAAAGTGAAAGAGGAGAGTGAAAAGGTTGACTTAAAGCTTAACATTCAGAAAATGAAGATCATGGCATCTGGTCCCATCACTTCATGGGAAATAGATGGGGAAACAGTGGAAACAGTATCAGACTTTATTTTTGGGGGGATCCAAAATCACTGCAGATGGTGATTGCAGCCATGAAGTTAAAAGACGTTTACTCCTTGGAAGGAAAGTTATGACCAACCTAGATAGCATATTCAAAAGCAGAGACATTACTTTGCCAACAAAGGTCCGTCTAGTCAGGGCTATGGTCTTTCCTGTGGTCATGTAAGGATGTGAGAGTTGGACTGTGAAGAAAGCTGAGCGCCAAAGAATTGATGCTTTTGAACTGTGGTGTTGGAGAAGACTCTTGAGAGTCCCTTGGACTGCAAGGAGATCCAACCAGTCCATTCTGAAGGAGATCAGCCCTGGGATTTCTTTGGAAGGAATGATGCTAAAGCTGAAACTCTAGTACTTTGTCCACCTCATGCGAAGAGTTGACTCATTGGAAAAGACTCTGATGCTGGTCGGGATTGGGGGCAGGAGGAGAAGGGAACGACAGAGGATGAGATGGCTGGGTGGCATCACTCACTCAATGGACGTGAGTCTGAGTGAACTCTGGGAGCTGGTGATGGACAGGGAGGCCTGGCGTGCTGCAGTTCATGGGGTCGCAAAGAGTCGGACACGACTGAGCGACTGAACTGAACTGAACTGAACTTTGGCATGGATATTTCAGATCTACGTGGTCTCCAGTTGTTTTTGAATCTCTAAACTAGGGACCGCATTCTCTCATTTCCCCATGCTACCTTTGCCCACTCACCATCCCCTTGGGCACCTGTAGCACAGAGGAGGGGCAAGCCTTGAGGATTGTCTGTTTCTCCCAGGCCCTGATTCCACCTCTGTCTCTGCTTGACCAGAGTCCTGTCTGAATGCTCCCCTGGTGCTCTTGGCTGTCTCACTCCTGGCTTACCGAACCGGCTGTGCCTTCAGTAGGAATGTCTGCCCCTGTGCAGTTTCCTGGTCTTACTTCCTGTCTTGTGGCCACAGTCCTGACATTGGTTTGAAGTCTTCAACCACAGCCTATGGCCAGAGTCCCTGGGTTTCAGGTCCTGGCATTGTGATTTACAGACTTCTCACATTTGAAATTAGTTTGGACCCCACTGCCTCAACTGAGATTTTTACTTCTTATTTGATGCCAAAAGAAAATGTGGTTTCCAAATTCTTAAGTGCCTAGAATTGTTCATCTGGTTTTACATCTAGAGCAAAACCAAACAACCCAACATCCAAAATCTTAGCTCCTGAATTTATCATCCACTTCAGAGTCAAATATCCCCACCCTAACGAAGTTCATTTTGCCAATAACTAGAGTTTTGCTTGGATTGATTTCTTTATAGCTGTTGGACCACTTCATAGCAGGAAACTTCATAGCAGGAAACTTCATAGCAGGAAAATTTCATAGCAGGAAAATTTCTTCCTCTTCTTCAGGATGCCCTTTCTCTCTTGCCTGCATAAATAGTCTTCTATCAGTTTGCAGAATTAAAACCAACTGACATAAGAGGTGTGATCAACAAGGTATCCAAGAAGAAT
This sequence comes from Tragelaphus eurycerus, assembly GCA_935064755.1. NCBI lineage: Eukaryota > Metazoa > Chordata > Mammalia > Artiodactyla > Bovidae > Tragelaphus > Tragelaphus eurycerus. The sequence continues at coordinate 703,153 of CAKXYN010000012.1, forward strand.
GAGATGGACAATAATCATCTTGTAACTGCTGTATTACCTGTCACAATATTTTTAAACAAAATCTGAGCTGAAACTCAACTGTTCTTTCCAATTTGATGGATGCCAACATTAACTAGCACCCCACTCCAGTACTCTTGCCTGGAAAATCCATGGACGGAGGAGCCTGGTAGGCTGCAGTCCATGGGGTCGCGAAGAGTCGGACACGACTGAGCGACTTCACTTTCAATTTTCACTTTCATGCACTGGAGAAGGTACTGGCAACCCACTCCAGTATTCTTGCCTGGAGAATCCCAGGGACAGAAGAGCCTAATGGGCTGCCGTCTATGGGGTTGCACAGAGTCGGACACAACTGAAGCAACTTAGCAGCAGCAGCAGCAACATTAACTAACAAATACAGACCAAAACTGGAAGAAATAAATGGAAGAGTTCAAGGAAGAGGTAACACTGAAATCCATGCTGAGACTATGGGAGAACAGCCAATTCATGACGTTTAGTCAGGAAATAAATGCCCTTAAGCATTCAGAAAAGTATAAAGGGAAGAATATTGTGGCTCCTCATGGCATAATTCAGGCATGTGAAGATAAATGTATTTCATGGCATCAGTCCATATCTCTTTCTTTATTTAGAGGGTGATTATAATCAATATGCAATGGTAAAGAATCTGCCTGCCAATGCAGGAGACTCAGGAAATGTAGATTCAATCCCTGGGTCAGTAAGATCCCATGGAGGAGGAAATGGCAACCTGCTCCAGTATACTTGCCTGAAAAATCCCATGGACAGAGGAGCCTGGCAGGCTACAATCCACTGGGTTGCAGAGAGTCGAACATGACTGAACACGCAAACCATTTTATGACCAATAAAGCTAACTTTCATTTGTGCTTTGTGGAATTAGATTTTTAGTATACCCATCTTAGATAGCTGGGCTAAATATGCAATGATAAAATTACTATGATGATATTATGTTTGCATATACATACCATATTAGTTTAGTGAGCTTCCCAGGTGGCTCAGTGGTAAAGAACCTGCCTGCCAACGCAAGAGACATGGGTTCAATTCAATACCTGGGTCAGGAAGATCCCCTGGAGAAGGAAATGACAACCCACTCTAGTATTCTTGCCTGGGAAATCCCTTGGACAGAGGAGCCTGGTGGGCTATAGTCCATGGGTAGCAAAAGAGCTGGACTTGACTTAATGGCCAAACAATAACAACCATGTTAGTTTTCTAGGGCTGCTGTAACAAAGTGCCACAGACTGGGTGGCTTTAACAAGAGAAAGTTATTGTCTTACAGTTTGGAGGCTATAAGACTGAAAGCAAGGTATTGGCAATGTTGGTTCCTTCTGAAGACTGTAAGGTTGGGATCTGCTCCAGGTCCTTCTCCTTGGCTTGTAGATGACCTTCTCTCTATGTCTCTCAATGTCATTTTCCCTCTATGCTTGTCTGTCTCTATGTCCAAATTTCCCCTTTATCTAAGGACACCAGTCATTTTGGATTAGGGCCACCCAAGACCTAGTTTAACTTAATTAAGTCTATTAAGATACTATCTCCAAATAAGGTCACATTATGAAGTACCAAGGTTTGGGATTCCAAGATAATTTTTTTAGGGGAGTGGGGCACAATTCAACACATAACCTATACCATGTTCATATTTTTATACCTTATTTCACTTTAGAACAGATTTAAGATATCCATGTGTGTATGCTAAGTTGCTTCAGTCATGTCTGACTCTGTGCAACGCTATGGACCGTGGCCCACCAGGCTCCTCTGTCCATGGGATTCTCCAGGCAAGAATACTGGAGTGGGTTGCTATGCCCTCCTCCAGGGAATCTTCCCGAACCAGGGATTGAACCTGTATCTTTTACATTTCCTGCATTGGCAGATGAGTTCTTTACCATTAGCACCACCTGGGAAGCCCAAGACATCCATATGTATGTGTTAACATGAAAAGTAAATTTAGAAAATGTATTAACCTACAAGATATATGCCAGTTTTCCCCATACTCATGGAAGTTCCAGAAGAGATGCTTCTCCACAGCACCAGCCTTGTGGAGAACAAAGAAGTAGGACTTGCTTAGTTTCTTCTGGGTCATGATTTTCTGATCTTAGCATGAATTTTATGTAATGGAAAGCTATGGGAAAGTTTTATTTTTTAATATTTATTTTTATTTATCTATTTGTTTGGCTGCTGCAGGTCCTAGTTGAAGCACATGGAATCTAGTTCCCTGACTAGGGATCGAACCTGGGCCCCCTGCATTGGGAGCTCAGAGTGTTAACCACTGAACCATCAGGGAATCTCCATGGAAAAGTTTTAACATGGATATGTTATTCTCAAATTCATTAAGTTCTAGGATTTTTTTTTTCTTCCACTTTTGGCCGTGCTGGGTCTTCATTGCAGCACATGGCACACAGGCTCTAGAGCCCACAGGTTCAGTAATTGCTTCTCTTGGGCTTAGTTGACACACTGCATGTGAAATGTTTAGTTCCCTGACCAGGAATTGAACCTGTGTCCCCTGAGTTGGAAGGCAGATTCTTAACCGTTGGATCACCAGGGAAATCCCAAATTCTAGGATTTAAATATTGGATCTTGTTATGATTGAAAGAGCAATCTACCCTACCTTTACCACAGCTGATCCTGATTTCTAATCCCTTCTCATTTCACCCAATCAGAACTGGCTACATCATTTTCAAGGCCCAGTACAAAATGAAAATATGGGGCCCTTTGTTCAAAACTTAAGAATTTTAAGACAGCAATATCAGAGCTTAAAATTAAATGTGGGACCCTTCTAAGCACACTGGCCCCATGCAACCGCACAGCCTGTGTGCCTGTGAAACCAACCCTGAGCGTGTGTATTTGAAGTGATCACACCAATTACACATTTTGCAATGGTGAAAATATCATTAAATTGTTTATGTTGGTTAAAGTTTTAGTGAAGGGTACAGAGCACAGTACCCTCTACAGAGGTACAGCCACAGACTTCCCTGGTGGCTCAGATGGTAAAGCGTCAGTCTACAGTGCAGGAGACCCAGGTTCAATCCCTGGGTGGGGAAGATCTCCTGGAGAAGGAAATGGCAACCACTCCAGTATTCTTCTCTGGAAAATCCCATGGATGGAGGAGTCTAGTAGGTTATAGTCCATGGGATCACAAAGAGTCAGACACGACTGAGCAACTTCACTTCACAGGGCACAGTAGACAGACCTCCCCAGTGATCTAGGAAACAGGGAGACTGTTCTATTAGTCAAGGTTCCATGAACACTTTGGGGTGATGAGGGGAGACAATATCTCAGAGGTTCACCTCAGGTCTATCTCTTGTTCATTACACTATTGGAATGCAATAGTCAGGCAATAGTCCCCTGATGATTTACTCTGAGCATCTCTGGAGCTTCCACCTTCCAACTCTATCATCTTGGAGTTCTTTGCTTCTAGTCACAAGGAAGGAAGAAAGAATAGAGGAAGCCCTTTGCTCATGTTCTCATTGACCAGAATTCAATCCAATATTCCCAACCTAACCTCACGGAAAAAGCAAGAGAGTTCCAGAAAACATCTATTTATGCTTTATTGACTATGCCAAAGCCTTTGACTGTGTGGATCACAATAAACTGTGGAAAATTCTGAAAGAGATGGGAATACCAGACCACCTGACCTGCCTCTTGAGAAACCTATATGCAGGTCAGGAAGCAACAGTTAGAACTGGACATGGAACAACAAACTGGTTCCAAATAGGACAAGGAGTACATCAAGGCTGTATATTGTCACCCTGCTTATTTAATTTCTATGCAGAGTACATCATGAGAAATGCTGGGCTGGAAGAAACACAAGCTGGAATCAAGATTGCCGGGAGAAATATCACTAACCTCAGGTATGCAGATGACACCACCCTTATGGCAAAAAGTGAAGAGGAACTCAAAAGCCTCTTGATGAAAGTGAAAGAAGAGAGTGAAAAAGTTGGCTTAAAGCTCAACATTCAGAAAATGAAGATCATGGCATCTGGTCCCATCACTGCATGGGAAATAGGTGGGGAAACAGTGGAAACAGTGTCAGACTTTATTTTTCTGGGCTCCAAAATCACTGCAGATGGTGACTGCAGCCATGAAATTAAAAGACGCTTACTCCTTGGAAGGAAAGTTATGACCAACCTAGATAGCATACTCAAAAGCAGAGACATTACTTTGCCAACAAAGGTCCTTCTAGTCAAGGCTATGATTTTTCCTGTGGTCATGTAAGGATGTGAGAGTTGGACTGTGAAGAAGGCTGAGAGCCACAGAATTGATGCTTTTGAACTGTGGTGTTGGAGAAGACTCTTGAGAGTCCCTTGGACTGCAAGGAGATCCAACCAGTCCATTCTGAAGGAGATCAGCCCTGGGATTTCTCTGGAAGGAATGATGCTAAAGCTGAAACTCCAGGACTTTGGCCACCTCATGCGAAAAGTTGACTCAGTGGAAAAGACTCTGATGCTGGGAGGGCTTGGTGGCAGGAGGAGAAGGGGACGACAAAGGGTGAGATGGTTGGATGGCATCACTGAGTCGATGGATGTGAGTCTGAGTGAACTCTGGGAGTTGGTGATGGACAGGGAGGCCTGGCGTGCTGCGGTTCATGGGGTCGCAAAGAGTCGGACACGACTGAGAGACTGAACTGAACTGAACCTCATGGAACCTGAGAAATACCATTTTCTTGTATACGCCCCAAAAAGGAAAGAATTGTGAACATCTAGCTTAACTTTTGGAGAAGGCAATGGCACCCCACTCCAGTACTCTTGCCTGGGAAATCCCATGGATGGAGGAGCCTGGTAGGCTACAGTCCATGGGGTCGCAAAGAGTCTGACACGACTGAATGACTTCACCTTCACTTTTCACTTTCCTGCTCTGGAGAAGGAAATGGCAACCCACTCCAGTATGCTTGCCTGGAGAATCCCAGGGACGGGAGCCTGGTGGGCCGCTGTCTCTGGGGTCATACAGAGTCGGACACAACTGACATGACTTAGCAGCAGCAGCAGCTTAACTTTGCCATAGAAATGGAAATATGGAAGAAAAAGAAATTCATCAACTACATATTAATTAGTGTTGACGGGGCTGCAGTCCATGGGGTCACTAAGAGTCGGACACGACTGAGCAACTTCACTTTCACTTTTTCGCTTTCATGCATTGGAGAAGGAAATGGCAACCCACTCCAGTTTTCTTGCCTGGAGAATCCCAGGGGCAGGACAGCCTGGTGGGCTGACCTCTATGGGGTCACGCAGAGTCGGACACGACTGAAGTGACTTAGCAGCAGCAGTAGCAGCAGCAGCAAGTAGATAGGATAGTGCTGCTCTTTGAGAAGACATTAGAGAAAATATTAACATCAGTTGAGTTCAGTCGCTCCATCATGTCCAGCTCTTTGCGGGGATGGGACCCGATGCCATGATGGGACCAGATGCCATGATCTTCGTTTTCTGAATGTTGAGTTTTAAGCCAACTTTTTCACTCTCCACTTTCACCTTCATCAAGAGGCTTTTGAGTTCCTCTTCACTTTCTGCCATAAGGGTGGTGTCATCTGCATATCTGAGGTTATTGATATTTCTTCCAGCAATCTTGATTCCAGCTTGTGCTTCTTCCAGCCCAGCATTTCTCATGATGTACTCTGCATAGAAGTTAAATAAGCAGGGTGACAATATACATCCTTGACATATTCCTTTTCCTATTTGGAACTTTCTATCAAAAAGCTTAATGTTTCATTACAGATATAAGACACACAAACACCGAAAAGATTCATATCAAAGCAAGCTACTATATCAGTGTAGCCTGAAGAGTTAGGCAATCTCCTTGCAGGAAATTACTTAAGAGCAAGGATAAATGAAGGCCATTCAAATGTGAACAAGCAAAGGCTTTTTTAAGTTAATTTTTTAATGAAATATAGTTGATTTACAATCTTTTGTTAATGTCTGCTGTATAGCAAAGTGATTCGGTTATACATATATAAACATTCTTCTATATATATATATTTTCCATTATGGTTTATCACAGGATATTTAATATATTGATATTTTCCTGTCCTATTCAATAGGGCCTTGTTGTTATCCATTCTGTATATACTAGTTTGCATCTGCTAGCACCAAACTCCCACTACATCCCTTCCCCACCCCACTTTGGCAACCACAAGTCAGTTCTCTACGTCTGTGAGTCTATTTCTGTTTCATAGGAAGGTTTGCTTGTGTTATATTTTGGATTCCACATATGAAGGTATCATATGGTATTTGCCTTCCTCTTTCTGATTTACTTCACTTAGTATGATCATCCCTAGTTCCTTTCATGTTGCTGCAAATGGCATTATTTCATTCTTTTTTAGGAATGAGTAGTATCCCATTGTGTATATGTACCACATATTCTCTATTCATTCATCTGTTGATGGACATCTTTTTTGTGAATTAAAACATTTTCATTTATTTTTTATTCAAAGCTAACTATAGCAGGAGAGTTAGCCACCATCATTTGCATTTGGCAAGGACTCGAAAGCAGGCAGAGGAGCAGGAAAGTTTCACTGTGGAAAAAAAGGGAAGCTTCATGTATGCCCTGGCTAGAGGCTACCAACCTGGGGAAGCCATAGGTGAGAAAGGTGGACAAGAGACACTGGTTGGTTAGGGGGTGTATATTTGACTTTCTCCAGTTGGCCCTAAGTTGGAAGTGAGGGGTGGGGGGTGAGGGAAGTGATCAGTTATGAATCAAGTCTTGGCTGTTTGGGCCGTTGGTCACAGGGGTTTTGGCTTCCTAGAGCAGCTGCAGGAGACAGAGGGCTTACTTCCTACAAGTCTGACTTGTGCATAGTAAGTAAGTTTCCTGGCTGATTTCTACAGACTGTGGGTCAGAGTTCTATTTTTACACATGGTCTGGGTATTTGTATATCCAGTCTCTCAAGGAAATCTCAACCACAGGACTGAGCTATGTGGACCTTGGAGCCCAGGCCCGGTTTCAGAAAGCTTCGAGTGGGTGTGTATCTGGTTCTAGCTTAGCCCCATCAGGAAGCGGCCAATGTGTAACCCAGAAGAAAGTCAGCCTCAAGTTTGCAATCTAATTCTACCCCTGATGAGCTCTGTAACTTTCATAGCTGAGTCTACTGGTCTGGGTCTAGTTCCTTCATCAGTAGAAAGAGAGAAAACATATTTGATAAGGTTTTGAACAATTGAAAAGAAATTACTATTTAAAGTAACTGAGAGGAAAGACTTCCTTGGTGGTCCAATGGTTAAGACTCTGCGCTCCCAATGCAGAGGGCCTGGGTTTCATCCTTGGCCAGAGAACTAGATTCCACATGCTGCAATGAAGACTGGGGATCCCACGTATTGCTACTAAGACCCTACAGATCCAAATAAATAAATACATATTTTTTTTTAAGAAATAATAAAGTAACTGAGAGGGTACTGAGCACTTGCGGGATCTCAAGAATCTTGGTTCCTCTCCTTTTCCTGCCTCTTTGTTCATGTGCCACCATGAGGCAGTTCCAGTTCTTAGGATTTTCTAGGCAGGAAAGGTCTTAGCAGATCTAATCCCATCTCGGGTCCAGCTCTGAGGAGTCTGTGACCCACAGTGACCTTGGGCTATCGAACACAAACTGTCCCCTTCTCCTGGGCTGATCTTCTCTTAAATATGCAACTCTGGATAAAACTCGCCCTCTGCAGGCCAGATAACATGGTAGATCCTGTGCTGAGTGTTTTAGAAACTTGTTTTCAGTCAGTCAGTTTCACTTGAGGAAAGAAAGACTTCATTAAAGTAGAGGCAGCCAGAGAACAAAGAAAGTCACTCACTCCCCCAGTGCAAACACCTCAGCCCAAAGGATTTAAAAGGGCCAAATTCCCAGGGGCTCCGCCAAGGTCCAAAGTAACACCATGCCCTTTTGTACACTCACCCTTGAGTTCTCAGATTCATAATGAGATTATTGTACCATCAGCTCCCTGGCATCCACTGTTCTGACTCAGAAATCTAGTTCCCTAACTTCCTTTGGAGCAGGGAGTCATGGTCTCTCACAAGAGCCTCTCAGAGCACACAAACCCTTATGCTCCCGTGTTCCTCCACAGGTTCCTCAGTCCCTGCATTTCTGAGGCAGGAGACACAAGTGAAATCTTCCTCTTCTCTATAATACAGTCCTTTCTCACTCACCAAACATGGCTGGCAGCTCTGATGACCACAATGGGCACTGTGCAAAGAGAAAACCAAAGTAACTCGCTCCCCCGCAACTCAGCAGCCAACAGGCCCTGAGACCCACTTCAGCATGTGGCTGAGTTTTCTCAGTTGGAACTGGGATAAAGCCTCTTTATACAGTTGTGTAGACTGCATGTTGGCATGAGGCTACATCCAGCAAGAAGACATTAGATGTCTTTGCCTGCAGAGTTATGACAACTCTGAATGTCAAGTTATATGCATTCTACAATCTAAACTATTAGAGCCAAAAGAAATCAACCTATTTGAAGGTGTGCCAGGATGGTAAGTTGCCATCTCCATCAGTCATGCCAACACATGTCTGCATCAATCTGTATATCATTTCAGAATCAGTGGCCTCATGTAATGTTGATAGAAGGCAGGACTTGAAGTCAGCTGGACTGGGTTTGGCCCTTGAATCTTTACCTTCATTTATTCATTCAACAACTATTTATTGAAGACCTCTTCCTTGCCAAGAGTAGGGCAAAGTGTTAGGAACACAACAGTTAATAAAACAGATAAGAACCCCAGCCTTCACGGTGTTTACAAACTATTTGAAGTAGACAGACAATAAATAAAATTAACAAGTGAAATATGTTAGAGGGTAGAAATTGTTGTGGATAAAGTAAAAATGGGAAAGGGGATCAAGTGTCCTGGACCAGAGGGCATTTGTATATATGTGGTAGATAAATGGGGGAAGAGCATTCCAGGCAGAAAGAAGAGCAAAAACAAAGGCACTAAAGCAGGAGAACACTAGGCTGGTTTGGGAGACAGCCAGGAGGCCACTGTGGCTGGAGCAGCGTGAGGAAGGGTTCCCAAAAGTAGAAGATGCAGTTTAACTATGAGATTGTGAATTGTCATGTAGCCCTTTTACATCCTTAGTTTCCTCCTCTGTAAAAACGGACCAGGGATACCATTTCACAGGGAGTGATGAGGCACTGGAATACATATGGGAGAACTGTGTACAGAGTAAGAAACGGTAAGGTATTTGTAAACTGAGACAGCCACTGTCCCCCCTCCCATCCTTCTGCCTTCCTCCTTCTCCGTGTCCTTCCCCAGCCATAGGTACCACACAGAATGAAAGTGTGTCATCCCAAATTCTCCCAGAATGAGGTCTGGACATCACCACCCCCATCATATCCTGATCCTGGAACAGAGTTCTCTCACACCCAGTGCTGGGCCAGTTTTAGAGAAGGAAGAAAGGACGTACCCACCAGACACACTGAGCCACCCACCAGCTCCTACAGGAAGTCACTCATCTCCACACAGTGCCTGGAATAGGGAAGAGGCTCAAAAATGCCCAGTGAATTGGATTCAATCAAGAGAGTTTAAGGCACAGATGAGAACCAAGGAGTGCTCAAACTACCGAACAATTGCACTCATCCCACACGCTAGTAAAGTAATGCTCAAAATTCTCCAAGCCAGGCTTCAGCAATATGTGAACCGTGAACTTCCTGATGTTCAAGCTGGTTTTAGAAAAGGCAGAGGAACCAGAGATCAAATTGCCAACATCCGCTGGATCATGGAAAAAGCAAGAGAGTTCCAGAAAAACATCTATTTCTGCTTTATTGACTATGCCAAAGCCTTTGACTGTGTGGATCACGATAAACTATGGAAAATTCTGAAAGAGATGGGAATACCAGACCACCTGATCTGCCTCTTAAGAAATCTGTATGCAGGTCAGGAAGCAACAGTTAGAACTGGTCATGGAACAACAGACTGGTTCCAAATAGGAAAAGGAGTACGTCAAGGCTGCATATTGTCACCATGTTTATTTAACTTATATGCAGAGTACATCATGAGAAATGCTGGACTGGAAGAAACAGAAGTTGGAATCAAGATTGCCGGGAGAAATATCAATAACCTCAGATATGCAGATGACACCACTCTTATGGCAGAAAGTGAGGAGGGGCTAAAAAGCCTCTTGATGAAAGTGAAAGTGGAGAGTGAAAAGGTTGGCTTAAAGCTCAACATTCAGAAAACGAAGATCATGGCATCTGGTCCCATCACTGCATGGGAAATAGATGGAGAAACAGTGGAAACAGCGTCAGACTTTGTTTTTCTGGGCTCCAAAATCACTGCAGATGGTGACTGCAGCCATGAAATTAAAAGACGCTTGCTCCTTGGAAGGAAAGTTATGACCAACCTAGATAGCATATTCAAAAGCAGAGACATTACTTTACCAACAAAGGTTCGCCTAGTCAAGGCTATGGTCTTTCCTGTGGTCATGTATGGATGTGAGAGCTGGACTGTGAAGAAGGCTGAGTGCCGAAGAATTGATGCTTTTGAACTGTGGTGTTGGAGAAGACTCTTGAGAGTCCCTTGGACTGCAAGAAGATCCAACCAGTCCATTTTGAAGGAGATCAATCCTGGAATTTCTTTAGAAGGAATGATGCTAAAGCTGATGCTAAAGCTCCAGTATTTTGGCCACCTCATGCAAAGAGTTGACTCATTGGAGAAGACTCTGATGCTGGGAGGGATTGAGGGCAGGAGGAGAAGGGGACGACAGAGGATGAGATGGCTGGATGGCATCACTGACTCGATGGATGCGCGTCTGAGTGACCTCCGGGAGCTGGTGATGGACAGGGAGGCCTGGCGTGCTGTGGTTCATGGGGTCGCAAAGAGTCGGACACGACTGAGCGACTGATCTGATCTGATCTGAGAAGACAGAATGATAAGAATATTCACAAAACAGAGGCAAAGAACTAGGGAAGGTCTCTACAGACACTGATAATTAGGATGAAATCTGCAGCTAAAACTATAAAATCTGGGTCTATCACAGAAACCCTCATTGCCCTGTCCAGCACATCAAGCTACACCTTCAAGTCAGATGGCTCCTGTGTGCATCTGCTCCCATACTGAGGATACATCTCTGCTGAGGTTGAGCAGACTTACAAGGGAGTTGGGAAATCACCGAAATAGAAAAAATCCCAGAACATCAAGGCTTCCACTCACATCCTTCTACAGAGCCAATCCATGTTTATTGTCTCACCCTACACGAAGGCTGGTTCCAGCATTTAACCTTCAGAGGGGCCATTTCCCTACTCATGGTGGGGCAGTGGCTGAACTAGACCAGTTGTCAGCTAAGAGGGCTGTGGCAACTGCCAGGGGTGATCCACTCAACAAAGGAAAGGATGAGGCTATATCCACCAAGAAGACATTAGATTTCTTTGCCTAATCTGCAGAGCTATGACTTCTCTGAATGTCAAGTTATATGCATTGTACACTCTTCAGACCTCGGGGAGATCAAATTACAAACAGCAGATCCAGATGCAGAATCAGAACAGGAGCAAGGAGCCAGGAACTCATATCTGGCAAAAAGAAGACCAGAGCAAGAGAGGGTGACCCCAGGGAAGAAGCCCGTTACCTGGAGCATGAAATGAGTGTGGTCAGTCACCGTGGTTTAAAGAGCAAGAAGCAGATTCCACACCAATTTAGGAAACAGGCATCCTTCTAGTCTTCCTAACTGCAAGTGCAGTGATACCCTGTAAGTCCACTCGAGCTCTCTCCTTCCCCCTAGTCACATTTACGCATGCCTATATTTTCATTTTTACCAAATAATAGAGAACAGTACAGATATTCCATTAAAAAAAAAAAAAAAAGAAAGAACTAGGAATAAAACTACCATACAACCCAGCAGTTCCACTACTGGGCATATACCCCTGAAAGTGAAAGTCATTCAGTCATGTTCGACTCTCTTTGCAATCCCATGGACTATAGAGTCCATGGAATTCTCCAGGCCAGAATACTGGAGTGGGTAGCCTTTCCCTTCTCCAGGGGATCTTCCCAACCCAGGGATCAAACCCAGGTCTCCGGCATTGCAGATGGATTCTTTACCAGCTGAGCCAGAAGGGAGGGAAGCCCATATAATCCTGGAGGAAACCAGAATTGAAGAAGACACATGTACCCCAATATTCACTGCAGCACTATTTACAATAGCTAGGACATGGAAGCAACCTAGATGTTCATCAGCAGATGAATGGATAAGGAAGTTGTGGTACATATACACACAATGGATATTAGTCAGCTATAAAAAGAAGCATATCTGAGTCAGTTCTAATGAGGTGGATGAACCTATTGTATTAGAGCCTATTATACAGAGTGAAGTAAGTCAGAAAGAGAAAGACAAATATTGTATATTAGCACATATATATGGAATCTAGAAATATAGTACAGATGATCCTACATGCAGGGCAGCAAAGGAGACATAGACATAAGAACAGACTTTTGGACACAGTGGAGGAAGGGGAGTATGGGATGATTTAAGAAAATAGCCTTGAAACATATACCTTACCATATGCAAAATGGATGCCAGTAGGAGTTTGATGTATGATGCAGGGTCACAAGCCAGTGCTCTGTGACCACATAGAGGGGTGGGATGGGAAGGAGGTAAGAAGGAGGTTCAGCGGGGAGAAGACATAGATATACCTAGGGCTGATTCATGTTGATGTATGGCAAAAACCATCCCAATATTGCTAAGTAATTATCCTCTAATTGAAAAACTTAAAAACTAGGAAATAATAATATTAATTTCCCCAAAAGTCCTTTACATTTGCATGGGACTTCATATTTCCCATCTATGTGACAAGTACAGCTACACTGTGAGGTCAGCCCAGCAGGCAGCAGTAGTCCCTTCATACAGATGTGAAAACAAATCCCAGTCACACAAGTCATCAGGGGAATTCTGACTGGAGTCTGGATCTCCCAGGCACATCTCACTCCACATGGGATTGGAGCTTAGAACTCCTGGACTTCATGCTTAACATGCTAACAGAAACAAAACAATGACTTTATTTCTGATGTATCAGCATTTTGACTGTGCATTTGGTAGATACTGGATTATGCTAACAGAAGGCTGACCTCTGACCAGCAGCTGAAGTGCCAATACATCTGTACTGACTGACCAGAGAACAGTCAGAACAAGTCTCCACATACATGCATCAGCATATGATATTTGGTTTTCTCTTTCTGATGTCACTCTGTATGACAGACTCTATGTCCATCCACATCTCTACAAATGACCCAGTTTCACTCCTTTGAGTGACTGAGTAATATTCCATCATATATACAGATGAACCTATTTCCAAGGCAGGAACAGAGACTCAGACATAGAGAACAGACATGGACACAGCCAGGAAGGAGAGGGTGGGATGAATTGGGAGATTAGGTTAGACATATATACACGACCATGTGTAAAATAGAGAGCTAGTGGGAAGCTGCTGTATAATACAGGGAGCTCGGCTCAGTGTTCTCTGAAGACCTCGATGGGGTGGGATGCCAGAGGAGGTCCAAGAGAAAGGGGACAGATGTATACATATAGCTGATTCACTTCGTTGTACAGCAGAAACTAACACACCATTGTAAAGTAATTCTAATTTAAAAAGAGAGGAAAAAAAGAACTAGTCTTCACTCACCCTCCATCCTCATCAAACAGACAATACAGGAAACATTTCATTTTAAAGACAAAGGATCCTAATTTTTCTAAGAACTGTGGTCATGTATGGATGTGAGAGTTGGACTGTGAAGAAGGCTGATCGCCGAAGAATTGATGCTTTTGAACTGTGGTGTTGGAGAAGACTCTTGAGAGTCCCTTGGACTGCAAGGAGATCCAACCAGTCCATTCTGAAGGAGATCAACCCTGGGATTTCCTTGGAAGGAATGATGGTAAAGCTGAAACTCCAGTATTTTGGCCACCTCATGCGAAGAGTTGACTCATTGGAGAAGACTCTGATGCTGGGAGGGATTGGGGGCAAGAGGAGAAGGGGACGACAGAGGATGAGATGGCTGGATGGCATCACTGACTCAATGAATGTGAGTCTGAGTGACCTCCGGGAGTTGGTGATGGACAGGGAGGCCTGGTGTGCTGTGGTTCATGGGGTCGCAAAGTGTCGGACACGACTGAGCGACTGATCTGATCTGATCTGATCTGATGAAAGGAGCCTACAAGGATTCCAACCAAAGGATGAAATATTTTCTCCCCAAATACTACAACACAAGCTCAGAAAAAGGCAGTCATGCTTTCTTTCACTGAAGAAAGAAACATACAAAGATGGAAATATAAGCATAAAAGCACTCCGTGCTCCATAAAATCCAGCTGCCACCACCACCAAAACACACCTTCTAATTCAAGTTGTTCTTTGGATGTTTTTCTCTCCATCAACATTGCTTTATTGCTCATTAGGTCTGATTCTGCCTCCACTAAGGTTGGGAATTTGGGAAGAAACTGATTTTTCCCAAGGTTTGCCCCCTCCAAAGATGGCACATTCATTAAGCTCAATCTTTGGAAACAAAATCATTTAAACACATTTCTGTGGTTTCATCTGAAACATGGGTTCTTCCACCTGCCTTTTCCCAAGTCAGTTTAAGAAAATCATTGTCCTTAAATAACGCATGGCCCTGAAAAGGATGGTTGTGGTAGAATCAACAAATTCTTGACTTGAGGAAGGCCAGTAGAGAATGCTGGCCTATTTCTAATACTATTTCTAAGAATATGATTCTGGACTGCTACCAGTCCCTCGCTGTAGCTAGTGGTTTTTACAAGCACCTTGGATGTATGCATTTAACACAAATTACTTGGTTCTTAATAAAATACTGACACATTTAGCTTTCCATGGCACATTTTTGCCTTTATAAAGATTTTAATAACTTTTTCTCTGATACAAGTCCCGAGAACCTCTGGGTAAGTGGAGCTGGCATGGGACCGTGACATGTTAGATGTCCAAAGTTAACAGCTATTGGAAATTTTTATTTACTTTCTTCTGTCTGAGTGGACTTAATGCTATTAAAGTTATGTCTGGCAGCAGAAAAGGGTATAAACTTGGCCACTTAAGAAAAGCAATTTGGCCATTTGTGACAACAGCTGCCTGATATTGCATTTTATTTAATTGGAAAAGGATGCAGGAAGTCTGTGGCGCATTAAAGAAACTCAGAGTTTGAAGATCATAGGAATTTTCTCCTCTATTTTCTTCTATAAAATTACCATTATTAAGTAATTTATTGAGTGTCAACAACATACTAGACACTTTTTAAATTATTTGAAAGGGACTGATTAAGAAAAAAAATAATGCAAACTCTTTAAGAAGGGCTCTCCTCAGACCTTGCAGAGCATGTGTTCAGCTGACAGGGTGACACTCATTAAGACCATCCCCCCATAGCTGTTGAGTCAAAACCAAGACCCTAAGCCAGCACGTAAGGCTCTGCCTTCACCCTCTAGTGGGACACTGTCTCCATCCTCTGGCTCTGCCTGGCTCCAAACACTTCTCCACCATTCAGTCTTCCAACCACAGCAACTGTCTACTGCTCCCCAAGGCTCAGCCCCCTCTCATTTCCTAGCCTTGGTGCTCTCTCTTCTCCCTGCTTGGCACACCCTTCCCAACTGGTCTACCTAGTGAATTTCTTATCCGTTAAAATACTGGCATCAGATCCAGCAATTCCCCCTCTGAATATATACCCAAAAAGAACTGAAAGTGGAAGCTCCAAGAGTTATAGGCACACCCATATTCATAGCAGCACTATTCACAACAACCAAAATGTGGACACAACCCAAGTGTCCATCAGCGGATGCCTACATAAAGAAATGGGGTGTGAATATAAAATGGATTATTATGTAGCCTTAAAAAGGAAGGAAATTCTGACATATGTTACAAAAATGGATAAACTTTGAGGACATTATGCTAAGTGAAATAAACCAATCACAAAAAAACAAATATTGTATGATTATATTTTAAGGAATCTAGAGTGGTCGAATCATAGAGACAGAAAGTAGAGCTGAGGTTGCCAGGGGCTCGGGGAGGAGGGAATGAGAATTTATCATTTATTGGGTGTGGAGTTTCAATTTTGTGAGATGAAAGCTCTGTGGAAGGATGGTGGGGATGGCATCACAGAAATGATAATGTATTTAGTGGCACTGTACATTTTAAAACAGTTAGGGTGGTAAATTTTATGTGTGCTTTACAATTTTTTTATTTAAAAACTGGAACGTTAAAAATAATTTTAAATGTTTGAACCTCGAGTATTAACATCTCTGTGAAAATCTTTCCCACTTCCCAGCACCAACAGAATTTGTCCTTCTTCCTTTGAGCTCTTACTACACCTAGTACCTAATTAGAATTATTTGTCTCACAAATACCATATGATACCACTTACATGGGGAATCGAAAACACGACACAAATGAATTTATCTATGAAATAGAAACAGATTCACAGACATAAAACGGACTTGTGGTTGCCAAAGGGGAGGGAGAGGTGGGAGTTTGGGATTAGCAGATGCAAATGATTACACATAAGATAGATAAACAGCATGGTCCTTCTGTATAGCACGGGGAACTGTATTCAATATCCTGTGAAAAACCATAATGGAAAAGAATATTAAAAAGGATATATGTATATGAATAACTGAATCACTTTGCTGTATAGCAGAAATTAATGCAATGTAGTAAATCAACTATACTTCAATTTTTTAAAATCTTACAAATAAATTTTTTCATTAAAAAAATAAATAATTTGTCTTAGTGTTGTTCTTCCCTCCCTCCAACTGGGAACTCCTTCAAAGTCAAAACCATGTCTTCTTCATCTTTATATTCTGTGGTTGTCACCAGGACAGTTAGATAATTCAAGTATCTCCTTCCCAATAGAATGGCTCTTCTCTATCATGAATTTCTTTGGCCAGTGAATCAATGTGCATTTGCCACATGGTCTTTCCCCTCGGCCAGAGAGTAACTACTCTCTCACCATACCCCAAGTAAAGGCTAGATGACTCAGAGTGACCCCCCAGGAGACACACAGTGAGAGTGAGAAATAAGCCATGTTGTTTAGACCACCAAGATTTTAGAATGCTTTGCCACCACAGCTTGGCTCCACCTATCATGATGGATAAATCCCTAAAGCTCAACATAATTCTTATAACATGGCCATTACCTGAAAAAAAAACTTTTAAAGATATGAGTAACTGCATTAATAACTTAATGAATAATAAATTACCCCTACAGGATAAAGTCAAATATAGAGAGTTTAAATGTATTTTAATTCATTTAAACTTAGTTTGTAATTGAGGTGACCACATTAGCAATCAAGAGAAATAATGTAATACTCTGCAACTCAATCTCCAGCCCTTTATACCACTATTTATTAATTGTAACAATAAAAGCTACCATGTATTGAGTTCTGGTAGCTGTTAGAGATTGCATTATGAGTTTTACATGTATTTCATTTAATAATTGCAACAATTTTACAGATTGTAAGACTGAGAACTAAAAAAGTTAAGTAACTTTCCCAAGACCACACAGCTAGGAATTAGTAGAGTCGGGACTTAGATCTATCACTTTTTTCCAAAGCCCAGAAGAGTTCTTCTTGCAGCCTTACAGATGAGAAAAACAAGTAAAATCAGCAAGGAGAAAACATCTGGCTGGCAAGAATAGAAAAGACTGATACCATCCGATGCTGGCAAGATTGTCAGAAACAGACCTTCTTATACTGTGGATCAGAGTGTGAAATGTGATCATGTTTCTGGAAAGTAAATTGGAAGTATTTATTAAGATACACAAATTTTGTTGCCCAGGAATTCCACTTTGGGGAATCTTATGCTACAAAGAATATGCACAGATGTTGTGCAAGAACATTTTTAGTGTCAAAAACCTGGAGGGGGAACTAAGGATCCATTCATAAAGAAATGACTACATAAAGTTCAATAAGTCCTAACCCTTGAACAGAGCACACAAGGTCCATAGTCATGTTGCCCAGAGAGATGTCCATGATATATGATGGAGCAAAAGCAAGTGTCACAACATGTTTATAGCATAATTCATTTTTGTGAAAACAAGCCAAAGGAGATCAACAGTAAGAACAACATGTGTGTCTCTACATGGAAGGAAAAGCACCAGCTGTTGATTTGTTAGTCACCCCGAGGAGATGAGAAAGGAGAGAACAAGGTGATGCTGCTTCTGCTCCTGCTAAGTCTCTTCAGTCGTGTCCAACTCTGTGTGACCCCATAGATGGCAGCCCACCAGGCTCCCCCATCCCTGGGATTCTCCAGGCAAGAACACTGGAGTGGGTCACCATTTCCTTTTCCAATGTATGAAAGTGAAAAGTGAAAGTGAAGTCGTGTCTGACTCCTAGCAACCCCAGGAACTGCAGCCTACAAGGCTCCTCTGTCCATGGGATTTGCCAGGCAAGAGTATTGGAGTGGGTTGCCATTGCCTTTTCCAAAACAAGGTCATACTTGTCACTTTTTCTTTATTCAGACTGAGCATGTTTTACTTGTGTTTGAGATCAAAAAAACAATTTGGACTTTTTTAAGATATAGATCTCAATCTTCATAAAAAGGGAGAGTATATGAGGTCATTCTTTTCTCTTTCCTCCATACCACGATGCTGGGTGACTAGCCCGCCTCCTCTCCTCACCTTCATGCCCAGTCCCCAGTACCAGACCAGCTAGAGCTCTGATGATGAGATCCACGTCCTAATCTGTACAACTGGACCCACTACCCAGTGCCCAGTCTCCTCCACTTGCCTCAGTCATTTGAAACTAGACCCTGCCCCACTTTGGGTCTTCCAGATGAGGCCCTCAGATCATTGACTGATGCCCCCCATCCCTGAGACAGTGCAACTCTGGTTCCCAACAGGCCAACCTAAGAACATGCAAAGGCACTGCGGCACTCTGCTGAAACTGCTTGGCTTTTAAAGATGGCGCATTAAGTATTAGAGAGGGTGCGGGAGAAAGGAAACCCTCTGATACTGATGGGAGGAATGTAAATTGGTGCTGCCACTGTGGAAAACAGTATGTAAGTTCCTCAAAAAACTAAAACTAGAAACTGCCATATGATCCTGCAATCCCACCCTTGGCCATATATCTGGAGAAAACACTAATTTGAAAACATACATGTGCCCCAATGCTCAAAGCAGCAGTATTTAAAATAGCCAGGACACGGAAGCAACCTAAGTGTCCATCAAAAGATGAATGGATAAAGATGTGATACATGTATACAATAGAATACGACTCAACCATAAAAAAAGAATGCCATTTGCAGCTACATGGGTGGACCTAGAGATTATTATGCTAAGCAAAGTAAGTCAGAGAAAGACAAATATCACACAATATCACTTACATGTGAAATTTTAAAAATAATCCAAATAAGCATATTTACAAAACAGATTTACAGACATAGAAAACAAACTTACGGTTGCCAAAGGGGA
Organism: Tragelaphus eurycerus; assembly: GCA_935064755.1. Classification (NCBI taxonomy): domain Eukaryota; kingdom Metazoa; phylum Chordata; class Mammalia; order Artiodactyla; family Bovidae; genus Tragelaphus; species Tragelaphus eurycerus. The sequence goes on from CAKXYN010000012.1 coordinate 722,499, forward strand.
AATGGAGCAGGAGGAATAAATTAGCAATATGGAATTAGCAGATACTGGTTACTATGTGTAGAACAGATAAACAAAAAGGATTTACTATGTAAAGCACAGGAAATTATATTCAATATCTTATAATAACCTATGATGGAAAAGAATCTGAAAAAGAAGATATATGTATATGTATATGAGTGTGTATCCCTGGAGAAGGAAATGGCAACCCTTCCAGTATTCTTGCCTGGGAAATCCCATGGACAGAGGAGCTTAGCGGGCTACAGTCCATGGGGCTGCAAAAGAGCTGGACATGACTTAGCAACTAAACAATGTATGTGTATACATATATTTTATATATATATTAAATTTAAATATATATAAGAATCACTTTTCTATACACCTGAAACAGACCCAATATTGTAAATTAACAACAATTCAATTTTTAAATTAATTTTTTTAAAAAGATGAAGCATTAAGGGTTATTCCAACCTTTCAGTGGCTAGAAGTAAGCCAGCTAAAAAATACCTAAATATCCTCTTAAAAAGCTAATGTTCCTGATTTATAAGAAAATCAAGAAGTCATCCATTAGAATTAGAAGCAATCTGATTAACCACATCATAAAATACAAACTGCGCAGGGAGTGGATTTTCTTTGCAAGGTCGGGGTGAGAATGGGTAGTGATGACAGTAATAATTTTAGAGCATAGCATCCTTTCTGGAATCAGGCAGAGTTAGGGATAGGGTTAAAGCACATGAAGGAAGAGGACGTTGACCAAACAATGCTTTTAAAAAATTAGGTCTGGTTGGTTCTAGTAATCTATTTGAAAAACGAAGGCTAAGTTCCAAACTTTGTCCAATTTGTTCAATAGAACACCTGCATTGAATGTAGTCAAAGAGTTGTAAGCTAAAGAATAATTTGGGAAGAAATACCAAGAAATAACATCCTCTGTATTAGTTTCGTAGGGCTGCTCCAACAAATTACTACAAATGTGGTGGCTTAAAATGACAAAAAATTCATTCACTCACATTTCGGAGGTCAAAAGGCTGAAAGCTAGGTGTCAGGGGGCCACACTCCCTCTGAAGGCTCTTCCAGCTTCTGGTCCCTCCCAGTAATCCGAGGCACTCTTTGGCTTTCAGCTGCTTCACTCCACCCTCTGCCTGTCTCTTCACACAGCCATCATCCCTTTGTCTCTTCTCCATCCAAATCCTCCTCTTCTTTCCTCTATAAAGACACCAATTATTGGACTTAAGACCCATCCACCTTAAATCCAGGAGGACTTCATCTCAAGTTCATTAACTAATTTCATCTTCCAAGGCCCTATTTCCAAATAAAGAACATTTTGAGATTATAGATGGACATGGATTTGGGAGAGACACTATTAACTCACTACAGGCTCCAACCGTGAAGCCAGTAAACATGAATACAGAAGTGAGATGAGTTGGAGTATCCCACTGAGTATCCCACAGGAGTATCCCATTGAGAATGAGATGCTTCCCACAGTTCATACAGGGAGAGGAGTATCTTCCAAATCTCTGTAAGGAAACCACAATGTAAGCTGTGTTTTATCAACTGTTTCTATGATTGAGATGCGTATCTACACAGAAAGATAGAGTTTGTTGATGCCAGAGAGAGAGTTTATAAATCTCACGGTAATTTCTGGTGCCATCTTAGAAAGAGAAGGTTCTGGTTACAAAGATCATTATTTGTCACCAACAACAGAATTTCTCAAATTGATTTTCAAGAAAAACTAAATCTATGGCATGTTAGTAGAATTAACTCCCAACACTCACACATTTGCATTTCAGGGAGAGCCAAGCTAAGATTGTGGTGTTGGAGAAGACTCTTCAGAGTCCCTTGGACTGTAAGAAGATCAAAGCAGAAAATCCTAAAGGAACTCAACCCTGAATATTCATTGGAAGGACTGATGCTGAAGCTGAAGCTCCAGTACTTTGGCCATCTGATGTGAAGAGCCACTGGAAAAGACCCTGATACTGGGAAAAATTGAGGGCAAAAGGAGAAGGGGGCGACAGATGATGAGATGGTTAGACAGCATCACTGACTCAATAAACATGAATCTGAACAAACTCTGGGAGACAGTGAAGGATAGAGAAGACTGGTGTCCCACAGTCCACGGGGTCATAAAGGGTCAGACACAACTTAAGAGACTGAACACGAACAACAAAGCTAAGCACTTGCCCTGGGCCCTCAGTGGCTGCACCATGAGGCATGTTCTGGGAGTACCTTCCTAGGCCGCCAGCTGTGCTCGCTCCTCAACCCCACCCTCTCTCTGCAACCTCCTCTATTCCTGCAAATGCGCACACATTCCACATGCTGATAAACTATTAACAAGAGATTGAAAATATCCAAGCGTTTAGTCTCTTTCCATCAGTGAACTGAAGGAAGCAGCTGTTCTCCTAAGAGAATATAATTCATCATAATATATAACTAAATTACAGAATCTACTTCAAATCACACAGTGAACTTCTTAAATAACTTTAAAAATCTTAAAAATGACTTTTGAAAATGTGGCTGTGCTCTGAGGCATTCTGAGTTCCACCTATTTAAAAATTCATTAAAGGTAAAAGATTTCTAGAGGAACCTCATTTAAAAGTTGGAACTCTAGGCTTTTTGCACACATACATACTTGCACGAGCACCATACACCCCTGGCCTGGCAGCACACACGTCTCCTCAATGCCAGGCACATATATTCACAAGCAGGAAGATGGGACAGGAGAGAAATGTAATCAAAACCTCCAGTATTGAGAGTGGATACATGTGTATGTACGGCTGAGTCACATCGCTGTGCACCTGAAAATGTCACAACATTGTTATCAGTTATACTCCAGCACAAAGTTAAAAGTTCTTAAAAATCCAAAACTTACTAAAATTCCATTCAGACAGTCTTCACAATTATTCTCATCACTGACCCTAAACAAGCTCCAGTAACTTGAAGCCATCATCTTCGGGCAGAGTAGAGAAAAGATGACCATTAGTGGCTAGTTGACCAAGGAAGCTGATACCCAGGAGGGATGTGTTTTATAGAGCAAAGTTGTCAGGGATGGGGGAAGGAGGGAGACAGACATACAAGGCTCTAAATAAATGTGTGTTGGATTCATGGATGGACAAATCGAAGCGTATCCCAGGAAGATGGAAGAAAGTTGTTCACATTGTCAGCACCATAATAAAGTGGCTAATGAGCTCTGTGTTGGACCACAACTTACATGTTTACATTTTATGAAATGAGACTAACTGTTAATTATCAAAACCCTTATATAACTGGAACAATGTATCTTTGGTTTCAATGAGTCACCATGTGTGTGTACACTCAGGACCTCTATTTGTATGTGTATTGCTATTCTTTACCAGATGAGTAAGAAGCTCCAATACTTTGGCCACCTGATGCGAAGAACTGACTCCTTAGAAAAGATCCTGATGCTGGGAAAGATTGAAGGCAGGAGGATAAGGGGATGACAGAGGATGAGATGGTTGGATGGCATCACCAATTCGATAGACATGAATTTGAGCAAGCTCCAGGAGTTGGTGATGGACAGGAAAGCCTGGCGTACAGCAGTCCATGGGGTCACAAAGAGTTGGACATGACTGAGCAATTGAACTGAACTGAAGAGTCCAAATACTCCCATACTTTAGAAAGTTACCCCCTAACTTAATACCTTCTAAGAACACATGATAGCTGGTCTCTTGCTATTAAATAAGCTAAGGATATTTTTAACCTCATACTCACACAAATTCAAAAAGACAGAGAACTACTCTTTCTGTGTTCCGGCCAAACGTATAACAGATTTTCAGGTCACAAAGCCAAGGCTGGGGATCTGGGGCTGTACGATGCAGGGCAGATGGCTTCAGCCTTTATGGATCTCAGTCTCCTTACTATTAAGAGTAGAATAGACTATAATGGGTTAGAAAAACTTCTTAAATTATATTTTAAAGTATTTCTATACAGTGAAAATAAAAAGTAGTATGACAATTATTATGTACCTAAAAAACCAGACTTCACAAATGCATTGGTAACCCTGTTACTTGGGATCATCAAAAAAGGCCCAGCCTGCATATTGCACCCCAGTGTTCACTGCAGCACTATTTACAATAGCTAGGGCAAGGAAACAGCCTAGATGTCCATCGACAGATGAATGGATACTGACGCTGTGGTACATATACACAATGGAATATTACTCAGCCTTAAAAAGGAATGCATTTGAGTCAGTGCTAGTGAGGTGGATGAATCTTGAGCCTATTATACAGAGTGAAGTAAGTTAAAAAGATAAAAATAAATATCGTATATCAAAGCATGTATATGGAATCTAGAAAGATGGTACTGATGAACCTATTGGCAGGGCAGCAGTGGAGATGCAGGCATAGGGAACGGGCTTATGAACGTGGGGCCGGTGGGAGGAGACGGTGGGATGAATGGAGAAAGTAGCATGAAAACATATACACTACCATATGTTAAATAGATAACCAGTGGGAATTTGGTATATGACTCAGGGAACACAAACCAGGGCTCTGTGACAACCTGGGAGGTGGGAGGGAGGTGGGAGGGAGGGAGGCAAACCATTCAGTATGACAGTAATCCAAGTTTTTGCCCCAACCACTAACACTGAAGAAGCTGAAGTTGAACAGTTCTATGAAGACCTACAAGATCATCTAGAACTAACACCAAAAAAGCTATCCCTTTTTATCTGGACTGGAATGCAAAAGTAGGAAGTCAAGGGATACCTAAAGTAACAGGCAAGTTTGGCCTTTACAAAATGAAGCAGGAAAAGGCTAACAGTTTTGCCAAGAGAACACACTAGTCATAGCAGACACCCTCTTCCAACAACATAAGATGTCTACACATGGACATCACCAGATGGTCAACACCAAAATCAGATTGATTATATTCTTTGCAGCCCAAGATGGAGAAGCTCTATACAGTCAGCAAAAACAAGACCAGGAGCTGACTGTGGCTCAAATCATGAACTCCTTATTGTCAAATTCAGACTTAAATTGAAGCAAGTAGGGAAAATCATTAGACCATTCAGGTATGACCTAAATCAAATTCCTTTGATTATACAGTGGAAGTGACAAATAGATTCAAGGGATCTGATAGACAGAGTGCCTGAAGAACTATGGATAGAGGTTTGTAACTTTGTACAGGAGGCAGTGACCAAAACAATCCCTAAGAGGAAAAAATGCAAAAAGGCCAAATGGTTTTCTGAGGAGCCCTTACAAATAGCTGAGAAAAGAACAGAAGCTAAAGGCAAAGAAGAAAAGGAAAGATGTACCCATCTGAATGCAGAGTTCCAAAGAATAACAAAAAGAGATAAGAAAGCCTTCCCCAGTGATCAATGCAAAGAAATAGAGGAAAACAATAGAATGGGAAAGACTAGAGATCTCTTCAAGAAAATTAGAGAAACCAAGGGAATAGTTCATGCAAAGATGGGCTCAATAAAGAACAGAAATGGTATGGACCTAACAGAAGCAGAAGATATTAAGAAGAGATGGCAAGAATACACAAAAGAAAACTATACAAAAAAGATCTGCATGACTCAGATAACCACAATGGTGTGATCACTCACCTAGAGCCAGATATCCTGGAGTCTGAAGTCAAGTGGGCCTTAGAAAGCATCACGATGAACAAAGCTAGTGAAGGTGATGGTATTCCAGCTGAGCTATTTCAGATCCTAAAAGATAAGGCTGTGAAAGTGCTGCACTCAATATGCCAGGAAATTTGGAAAATAGCAGTGACCATAGGACTGGAAACAATCAGTTTTCATTCCAATTCCAAAGAAAGACAATGACAAAGAATGTTCAAAATACTGCACAACTGCACTCATTTCACGTGCTAGCAAAGTAATGCTCAAAATTCTCCAAGCCAGGCTTCAACAGTACGTGAACTGAGAATTTCCAGATGTTCAAGCTGGATTTAGAAAAAGCAGAGGATCCAGAGATCAAATTGCCAACATCCATTGGATCATAGAAAAAGAAAGAGAACTTGAGAAAAACATCTACTTCTGCTAAAGCCTTTGACCGTGTGGATCACTACAAACTGTGGAAAATTCTTCAAGAGTTGGGAATACCAAACCATCTTACCTGCCTCCTGAGAAACCTGTATTCAGGTCAAGAAGCAACAGTTAGAACTTGATGTGGAAAAATGGACTGGTTCAAAACTGAGAAACAAGTGTGTCAAGGCTGTATATTGTCACCCTGTTTATTTAACTTATATGCAGAGTACATCATGTGAAATGCCAGGCTGGATGAAGCACAAGCTAGAATCAAGATTGCTGGGAGAAATATCAATAACCTCAGATATGCAGATGACACCACTCTTGTGGCAGAAAGTGAAGGGGAACAGAAGAGCCTCTTGATGAATGTGAAAGAGGAGAGTGAAAAGGCTGGTTTAAAACTTAACATTCAAAAAGTGAAGATCAAGGCATCCAGCCCCATCATTTTCATGGAAAACAGATGGGGAAATAATGGAAACAGTCACAGACTTTATTTTCTTGGGCTCCAAAAGCACTACAAATGGTGACGGCAGCCATGAAATTAAAAGATGCTTGCTCCTTGGAAGAAAAGCTACAACAAACCTATTCAACGTATTAAAAAGCAGAGACATTACTTTGCTGACAAAGGTATGTACAGTCAAAGCTATGGTTTTTCCAGTAGTCATGTATGGATGTGAGAGTTGGACCATAAAAAAGGCTGAGTGCTGAAGAATTGATACTTTTGAATTGTGATGTTGGAGAAGACTCTTGAGAATCCCTTGGGCTGCAAGGAGATCCAACGAGTCCATCCTAAAGGAAATCAGTCCTGAATATTCATTGGAAGGACTGATGCTGAAGCCAAAGCTCCAATACTCTGGCCACCTAATGTGAAGATCTGACTCATTAGAAAAGACCCTTATGCTGGGAAAGATTGAAGGCAGGCAAAGAAGGAGATAACAGAGGATGAGATGGTTGGATGACATCACCAACTCAATGGACAAGAGTTTGAGCAAGCTCTGGGAGATGGTGAAGGACAGGGAAGCCTGGTGTGCTGCAGTCCATGAGATCGCAAAGAGTCGGACACTACTGAGCAACTGAACAACAACAGTGGCTGAGTCACATCGATATACGGCAGAAACCAACACAATATTGTAAAGTAATCATCCTCCAATTAAAAATAAACTAATTAAGACAAAAGGGCCCAGACTAATACTGGATTAGCCAAAAAGGCCATTTGGGTTTTTCCATAACATCTTGCAGAAAAATATGAATGAACTTTTAGGCCAATCCAATAAAAGGTTAGATGACACCACCCTTATGGCAGAAAGTAAAGAGGAACTAAAAAGCCTCTTGATCAAAGTGAAAGTGGAGAGTGAAAAAGTTGGCTTAAAGCTCAACATTCAGAAAATGAAGATCACGGCATCCGGTCCCATCACTTCATGGGAAATAGATGGGGAAAAAGTGGAAACAGTGTCAGACTTTATTTTGGGGGCTCCAAAATCACTGCAAATGTTGACTGCAGCCATGAAATTAAAAGACGCTTCCTCCTTGGAAGAAAAGTTATGATGAACCTAGATAGCATATTCAAAGGCAGAGACATTACTTTGCCAACAAAGGTCCGTCTAGTCAAGGCTATGGTTTTTCCCATGGTCATGTATGGATGTGAGAGTTGGACTGTGAAGAAGGCTTAGCACCACAGAATTGATGTTTTTGAACTGTGGTGTTGGAGAAGACTCTTGAGAGTCCCTTGGACTGCAAGGAGATCCAATCAGTCCGTTCTGAAGGAGATCAGCCCTGGGATTTCTTTGGAAGGAATGATGCTAAAGCTGAAACTCCAGTACTTTGGCCACCTCATGTGAAGAGTTGACTCACTGGAAAAGACTCTGATGCTGGGAGGGATTGGGGGCAGGAGGAGAAGGGGACAGCAGAGGATGAGATGGCTGGATGGCATCACTGAGTCGATGGACATGAGTCTGAGTGAACTCTGGGAGTTGGTGATGGACAGGGAGGCCTGGCGTGCTGCAATTCATGGGGTCGCAATGAGTCCAACACGACTGAGTGACTGAACTGAACTGAATAAAAGGTGGAATGCAACAATAGCCCTGAAGAGCATGGAACTCACGTGCCTATATATAGCTGGAAATTATAGATACAGGATTGTAGACAGAGATCTGCTGCTTGGACCGAGGTGCTTGCAAGAGTGCAATCACCTGGCCAAGAAGTGACTGACTAAACGGATGTGTTCAAATGGGGCTCTGGACTTCAGCTGAGGACACAGAATACTATGTGTCACCTTTTCTAAAAAGAGGCACAAGGTCATTGATGCAGGACTGACTGAGGGCATCCCAAAATATATTCTGCCATTTAAGTCCATCAACCTCTAGGCTATGAAAGGAAGAGCTAAAGGTCCCTAAGATCAGCAGAGAAAAGCTCTAGCCAGACAGATGTCAGAGGATTGGGCTTCCCCGGATTTCACACCAAGGGTGGGCAAGTCCAACTTGCACAGACATCTTACCTGAGCCCCAGAAGTCTAGGGAACACATCAGCCGGTTAAGGCGAGAATATGTGCTGCCCCAGTGACCACCCAGTGGCCAAGCGAGGGGACGACACCTTGCTGAGAGCAGCTGACAGCAGCTGACAGCAGGCAGTGTGTTTCCCCTGGCCAGAAGGGAGCCATGAAAGAGTGCAGGACCCCAGCAGAAAGGCCCTGGGCCAGAAGAACTACCAGAAGGACGAGCAGAGGACAGCACGTGGCGGGAGGTACCCTGATGGGGAGGATACTCCAAATAGCCCAGATGTGTCCCACATCACGTATACATCTGCTCAACCAGTGGGTATCAGCACACAAACCACAAACTGAGTGAGTCAGACCCAATTTTTCTCTCTTGACCTCTCCTTCCCGCCTCTGCTTTGCATGTGTATGGGCATGTGTGTGTGTGTGTGTAAGAGTGTGTGCATGCACGTGTGTGTGCAGCTGTCCTTGTGCTCAAGGAACAGGAGACAGCAAGAAAGATGCTGAGCCTGTAGGTCCAGGTACCAGACATGGCAGGGGGATGCTTGAAGGACACGTTAAAGCTTTTGTTTAAATCAGATTGAGATTTTTGAGAACTTTTAAAGGTATTAAAATTTTTAATTTTATTATTGGAGTATAGTGGTGGATCTGACTGTAAAAAGTCTGCCTGCAATCCAGGAGACCCGGGTTTGATCCCTGGGTTGGGAAGATCCCCTGCAGAAGGGAATGGCAACCCACTCCAGTATTCTTGCCTGGAGAATTCCATGGACAGAGGGGACTGGCAGGCTACAGTCCATGGGGGTCACAAAGAGTCAGATACAATTGAGAGGCTAACAGATCAATAGTCAATTCACAATATTGTGTTAATTTCTGCTGTACAACAAAGCGAATCACCTATAACTATACATATATCCCCTCCCTCTTGAGACCCGCTTCTGGTAGGCAACTTTTAATGCCTAAAAGTGACAGCAAAAACTCTGGAACCTGCCCAAAATGTTATCCAGGGGTAGGAATAGGAGATTTACACACACGCATGAAAAAAAAGTGGTGTGAAAACATAAAAGTATCCTGTGAGATTTACCTCTATCAATCCCAGCTGCTACTAAATATTTTGTCATCAGATCAGATCAGATCAGTCACTCAGTCGTGTCCGACTCTTTGTGACCCCATGAATTGCAGCACGCCAGGCCTCCCTGTCCATCACCAACTCCCAGAGTTCACTCAGACTCACGTCCATCGACTCAGTGATGCCATCCAACCATCTCATCCTCTGCCGTCCCCTTCTCCTCCTGCCCCCAATCCCTCCCAGCATCAGAGTCTTTTCCAGTGAGTCAACTCTTCACATGAGGTGGCCAAAGTACTGGAGTTTCAGCTTTACCATCATTCCTTCCAGAGAAATCCCAGGGTTGATCTCCTTCAGAATGGACTGATTGGATCTCCTTACAGGCCAGGGGACTCTCAAGAGTCTTCTCCAACACCACAGTTCAAAAGCATCAATTTTTCAGCACTCAGCCTTCTTCACAGTCCAACTCTCACATCCATACATGACCACAGGAAAAACAACAGCCTTGACTAGACGGACCTTTGTTGGCAAAGTGATGTCTCTGCTTTTGAATATGCGATCTAGGTTGGTCATAACTTTTCTTCCAAGGAGGAAGCGTCTTTTAATTTCATGGCTGCAATCACCATCTGCAGTGATTTTGGAGCCCAGAAAAATAAAGTCTGACACTGTTTCCACTGTTTCCCCATCTATTTCCCATGTAGTGATGGGACCAGATGCCATGATCTTCGTTTTCTGAATGTTGAGCGTTAAGCCAACCCTTTCACTCTCCACTTTCACTTTCATCAAGAGGCTTTTGAGTTCCTCTTCACTTTCTGCCATAAGGGTGGTGTCATCTGCATATCTGAGGTTATTGATATTTCTCCCGGCAATCTTGATTCCAACTTGTGTTTCTTCCAGTCCAGTGTTTCTCATGATGTACTCTGCATAGAAGTTAAATAAACATGGTGACAATATGCAGCCTTGATGTACTCCTTTTCCTATTTGGAACCAGTCTGTTGTTCCATGGCCACTTCTAACTGTTGCTTCCTGACCTGCATACAAAGTTCTCAAGAGGCAGATCAGGTGGTCTGGTATTCCCATCTCTTTCAGAATTTTCCACAGTTTATTGTGATCCACACAGTCAAAGGCTTTGGCATAGTCAATAAAGCAGAAATAGATGTTTTTCTGGAACTCTCTTGCTTTTTCCATGATCCAGCAGATGTTGGCAATTTGATCTCTGGTTCCTCTGCCTTCTCTAAAACCAGCTTGAACATCAGGAAGTTCACGGTTCACGTATTGCTGAAGCCCGGCTTAGAGAATTTTGAGCATTACTTTACCAGCATGTGAGATGAGTGCAATTGTGCAGTAGTTGGAGCATTCTTTGGCATTGCCTTTCTTTGTGATTGGGATGAAAACTGACCTTTTCCAGTCCTGTGGCCACTGCTGAGTTTTCCAAATTTGCTGGCATATTGAGTGCAGCACTTTCACAGCATCATCTTTCAGGATTTGGAATAGCTCAACTGGAATTCCATCACCTCCACTAACTTTGTTTGTAGTGATGCTTTCTAAGGCCCACTTGACTTCACATCCCAGGATGTCTGGCTCTAGGTGAGTGATCACACCAACGTGATTATCTGGGTCATGAAGATCTTTTTTGTACAGTTCTTCTGTGTATTCTTGCCATCTCTTCTTAATATCTTCTGCTTCTGTTAGGTCCATACCATTTCTGTCCTTTATCGAGACCATTTTTGCATGAAATGTTCCTTTGGTGTCTCTGATTTTCTTAAAGAGATCCCTAGTCTTTCCCATTCTGTTGTTTTCCTCTATTTCTTTGCATTGATCACTGAAGAAGGCTTTCTTATCTCTTCTTGCTGTTCTTTGGAACTCTGCATTCAGATGTTTATATCTTTCCTTTTCTCTGCTTTTCGCTTCTCTTCTTTTCACAGCTATTTGTAAGGCCTCCCCAGACAGCCATTTTGCTTTTTTGCATTTCTTTTCCATGGGGATGGTCTTGATCCCTGTCTCCTGTACAATGTCACGAACCTCATTCCATAGTTCATCAGGCACTCTATCAGTTCTAGGCCCTTAAATCTATTTCTCACTTCCACTTTTTATAATCATAGGAATTTGATTTAGGTCATACCTTAATGGTCTAGTGGTTTTCCCTACTTTCTTCAATTTCAGTCTGAATTTGGCAATAAGGAGTTCATGGTCTGAGCCACAGTCAGCTCCTGGTCTTGTTTTTGCTGACTGTATAGAGCTTCTCCATCTTTGGCTACAAAGAATATAACCAATCTGATTTTGGTGTTGACCATCTGGTGATGTCCATGTGTAGAGTCTTCTCTATTGTCCTCCAATTCTGTCCTCAGATCTTTCTATTCAATAAATAAAATTTAACAAGTCCCTTCTTTAGTCCCCAGTGGCTCAGCAAGTAAGGAATTCACCTGCAGGAGATACAGGAGATGTGAGCTTAATCCTTGGGTCGGGAAGATTCCTTGAAACCGGGCATGGCAACCCACTCCTGTATTCTTGCCGGGAAAATCCCATGGACAGAGAAGCGTGGCGGGCTACCATGCATAGGGTTGCAAAGAGTTGGAGATGACTGAAGAGACAGCACGTATGCCTCTTCAGAATACCACTTACCTCTCTCCCTCCCCAGGAGCAACCTCCGCCCTGAAGTTGATATGTGCTGTTAATGCCTTTTTAAAAAATTTTCTCACAATGTAATTATTTATTTGAAAGCAGTATATGGTATTTGTTGAAGATTTTTGGAAGGCTGTCTAAGGGTTTCTGTAAACTGTAATTCTAGACTATAGTGTAGCTTTTTTATTATAGTAATATAACAAGTGAAGGGAGTATTTAAGTTCTGTCTCTTCACTTATGTCTTTTTAATCATGAATGAAATACTGCGGCTCATGACGTGAGAATACAAAGGAGTTCGGCCTGAGCAAGTGGCAACAAGGCAAAGGGTGCACTGGAAAGAAACCATGGTGCAGATACAGAAGGCGTCCAGAAGAGGGCGACATCATCTAATAAAAAAAGAGTACGGATGCAGGGGGGAGGCTTTGGACAACTGGATCATTAGGAGAGGCCTCTGACAGAGATTTTAAGTACTAGAAGGTAAAAATCAGAAAACACAAACTTGATCATGTGAATTTTTGCCCAAGGTCACAAAGCTAGTTAATGTTTACCCTCTCTGACTTCCAGTTCAGCACTCTGGGAGGTCTGTTAGCAGCCCTGCAACAGAGTACAGGAGACAAAAGAAATCAGATTAGTCTAAATCGGATCATGAGAGATATTTATGCTAATGATCCCTTGTGCCAGTTGTAAGATCTCATCAAGTTCAATTGGATGCTTGGTTCATCATGAAGATGATGTTAAGGCTTGAGGAAAGAACCAGAGATGAAGAATTTACACACTGATAAAATTATAGAACTGGGCTGAAGCAGGGGTATTTTTTTAATCCCCCTCCCTAAAGGAAACTTTAAACTCTAATTCTTTACATTTGTTTTTAGTACATGTAGATAATGTTTGTGTGAAATTGCTGGAATGATGTCAAAGGTATATTTTGTTGACCACCCAGTGGAGACAGAAGCATTAGACAGATCAGGATGGTTTATGCTGACGCCACAAGTACTGCAGAAGCCAACTCCATAAACCAGGGCTCAGCAAATAGGCCCAGAGTGTATTTGTGCAATGAGTCTTAATGGAACACAGCCACACCCACTTGTTTACACAGCATCTGCAGCTGCTTCTGAGCAATTGAGTCGTTGCCACAGAGACACACAGTCACTTCGATTTGGTCTCAACCTGCAAAGCCTAAGATACATATACTGACAGATCTTTTATTGGAAACATTTGCCAACCCCTCCTATAAAGCAACGCCATCCAGTAAAACTCTCTATGATGATGAAAAAGTTCTTTATGTACACTATCCAGTATGGGAGCCACTGACCACATGTGGCCACCGACTCCCAGGACTTAAGGTTTATGGGAGTTCTGACGCCCTGTGACCGTTACCCGCTCCTCGAACTTTCTGCCCAGACTCAAGCTTGGACAAGCCAGGGTCACGTCCTGTAAACCAACACAAATCACTTAGCAACTTCTCCAAGACTTCTTTAGAGTTTTCCATCTGACTCCTAAAGTTCCAGGAAATACATTACAAAGCTTTCTAATTCCCAAAGCTTAATTTTCCTGGAAAACAACTGTTGGTTATGGATATTTTCCTGTGAGACTCAACTGTGTTTTAATTTTGAGCTATTAATACAAAAAATATTCCATTGAAAACTGTATCACTTTTGGAAACTGCTTTCCATTTTCAAATCTTATCTGTGTTATTTTAACAACTGTAAGTTTCAAATTCTTTGTCTTATCTATAACATAAAATGTTTAGAGCCATGAAGTCTTAGGTACCATGATTTCTGGGATTCTGGGATTTCTGCCCTTTGAGCTTAGAACTTTGGGCGGAGTCCACACTACAGTGTAAACAGATACTCAAATTCCAAGTCTCAAACTGTCATTGACTGATGAGAGTGGATTCCCACAGGAATCTTCATAGAGCTTAGCTCTATCTTTTAAATGGCTGGAGGCAACATAAAAGTGTACTGCTGGAATTTGGAAGAGGAAGAGGTTGAACCTTGCTTAATGGCCTGAAGAATCTGTATAAAAGCCGGAAAAATAATAAGAGACTAGGGAAAAATAGAAAAGAGGGAGGGGAACTCCTCCCCAAAGCATTCACTCAGATGAAATGCGCTCTGATGCAGGAAACCAGAACTCCTGGACTGGTCAGATTGAGCTTCTCCATCCACATCAGAGCTTGATCGGAAGACTATCAAACACAGACTAAAGATTGTTTCAGGTAACATGGGTCTTCTCTCACTGTAGCTGAGTTTTCAAAGAGATTTCAGTATGTACCTTATAAATGAAAATCTGGAAGTCAGCCCAACAGATTTTCCAATTAGTTTCACCACCCTAAAATTCCTGTGCTCTGCCTATTAATTAATACCAATTCTTACTATAAAACTCCTAGAGGAAAACATAGGCAAAACACTCTCTGACATACATCACAGCAGGATCCTCTATGACCCACCTCCCAGAATATTGGAAATAAAATAAAAAATAAATAAATGGGACCTAATAAAACTTAAAAGCTTCTGCACAACAAAGGAAACTATAAGCAAGGTGAAAAGACAGCCTTCAGAATGGGAGGAAATAATAGCAAATGAAGCAACAGACAAATAACTAATCTCAAAAATATACAAGCAACTCCTACAGCTCAATCCCAGAAAAATAAATGACCCAATCAAAAACTGGGCCAAAGAACTAAATAGACATTTCTCCAAAGAAGACATACAGATGGTTAACAAACACATGAAAAGATGCTCAACATCACTCATTATCAGAGAAATGCAAATCAAAACCACTATGAGGTACCATTTCACGCCAGTCAGAATGGCTGCGATCCAAAAGTCTACAAGCGATAAATACTAGAGAGGGTGTGGAGAAAAGGGAACCCTTTTACACTGTTGGTGGGAATGCAAACTAGTACAGCCACTATGGAGAACAGTGTGGAGATTCATCAAAAAACTGGGAATAGACCTGCCTTATGATCCAGCAATCCCACTGCTGGGCATACACACTGAGAAAACCAGAATTGAAAGAGACAAGTGTACCCCAATGTTCATAGCAGCACTGTTTACAATAGCCAGGACTTGGAAGCAACCTAGATGTCCATCCGCAGATGAATGGATAAGAAAGCTGTGGTACATATACACAACGGAGTATTACTCAGCCATTAAAAAGAATACATTTGAATCAGTTCTAATGAGGTGGATGAAACTGGAGCCTATTATACAGAGTGAAGTAAGCCAGAAATAAAAACACCAATACAGTATACTAACGCATATATATGGAATTTAGAAAGATGGTAACAATAACCCTGTATCAGATCAGATCAGATCAGTCGCTCAGTCGTGTCTGACTCTTTGCAACCCCATGAATCGCAGCACACCAGGCCTCCCTGTCCATCACCAACTCCCAGAGGTCACTCAGACTCACACCCATCGAGTCAGTGATGCCATCCAGCCATCTCATCCTCTGTCGTCCCCTTCTCCTCTTGCCTTCAATCCCTCCCAGCATCAAAGTCTTCTCCAATGAGTCAACTCTTCGCATGAGGTGGCCAAAGTACTGGAGTTTCAGCTTTAGCATCATTCCTTCCAGAGAAATCCCAGGGCTGATCTCCTTCAGAATGGACCAGTTGGATCTCCTTACAGTCCAAGGGACTCTCAAGAGTCTTCTCCAACACCACAGTTCAAAAGCATCAATTCTTCCGCACTCAGCCTTCTTCACAGTCCAGCTCTCACATCCATACATGACCACAGGAAAAATCATAGCCTTGACTAGACGGACCTTTGTTGGCAAAGTAATGTCTCTGCTTTTGAATATGTGATCTAGGTTGGTCATACAAGACAGCAAAAGAGACACTGATGTATAGAACAGTCTTTTGGACTCTGGGAGAGGGAGAGGGTGGGATGATTTGGGAGAATGGCATTGAAATAAGTATAATAGCATATACGAAACGAGTCACCAGTCCAGGTTCGATGCCTGATACCGGATGCCTGGGGCTGGTGCACTGGGACAACCCAGAGGAATTGTATGGGGAGGGAGGAGGGAGGAGGGTTCAGGATGGGGAACACATGTATACCTGTGACAGATTCATTTTGATACATGGCAAAACCAATACAATATTGTAAAGTTAAATAAAATAAAAATAAAATAAATTTTAAAAAAAGAAAGAAAAAAAAAATAATACTAATTCTTGTCCCTCAAACTCTGATAGCCACCAATCTCGTTACTGTCTCTATATTCTGCCTTTTTGAAAATTGCCATATAGTTTGAATCATACAATATACAGCCTTTTAACATTGGCTTCTTTCACCTATTAACATCCATTTAAGGGTCCTCTATGTCTTTCCATCGGAGAAGGCAATGGCACCCCACTCAAGTACTCTTGCCTTGAAAATCCCATGGACGGAGGAGCCTGGTGGGCTGCAGTCCATGGAGTCGCTAAGAGTCAGACACGACTGAGCAACTTCACTTTCACTTTTCACTTTCATGCATTGGAGAAGGAACTGGCAACCCACTCCAGTGTTCTTGCCTGGAGAATCCCAGGGACAGGGGAGCCTGGTGGGCTGCTGTCTATGGGGTTGCACAGAGTCGGACACAACTGAAGCAACTTAGCATGTCTTTCCATGGCCAGATAGCACATTTCTTTTTATCAGTGAATAATATTCCACTGGTTGGGTATACCACAGTTTATTTATTCACCTACTGAGGCACATCTTGATTGCTTCCAAGACTTGGCAATTATGAATAAAGCTGCTATCAACATCTATGTATAAGTGTTTTTTTGTTTTGGTGGGAGTGTTTGTTTTTGTTTTTGTCTGTTCTGGGTCTTCGCTGTGCAGGTTTTTCTCTTGTTGAGGCCCATGGCCTTCTCACTATGGGGGCTTTTCTTGGTGTGGAGCACAGGCTCCAGGGCGGCAGGCTTCAGCAGTTGTGACACATGGCCTCAGTAGTTGCAACTTGCAGGTTCTAGAGCAGCACAGGCTCAATAGTTGTGGCACCTGGACTTAGTTGCTCAACGTCATGTGGGATTTTCCCGGACCAAGGATTGAAACTGTGTCTTCTGCATTGGCAGGCAGATTCTTTACCACTGAGCTACCAGTGAAGTACTCTGTATAAGTGTTTGCATAGACTTAAGTTTTCAACTCATTTGGGTAAATACCAAGGAGTACAACTGTTGGATCATATACTATGCTCCTGTTTTAATAGATATGGAAAGAGGTCAAAGGAACTTAGAGTCAAAGGCAGAGAGGACGTCCACATTACTCTCTACTCCTCTGCTCCTTTTAACACCACGGTCTTTATGATTCACCTGGAAATCACCCAGATTCTGCTTGTTTTCTGTTTCTGATCAGCAGGCGTGGAGAGCTTTTGCTTTCCTTTGTCTTTCATTTAATCCTGAGTGGTTAAGCCTTATTTTAACTTTTAGTTTAAATTCTCTGAGGGCTTTACTCTGAGCCTTCAGTAACAGTGTGCTTACTCGGTTCGCTCACAGCTCCTGAGGGTCACAGCAAGACTCACAGGGTATTTGTATTTTTATCAAGAACAATTATTCAATCTTTCAGATCTTCAGACACATCCCTATTAGTATGAATCATTAAGCTCCTTGTTTGCTAAAAATGTACAATTATTGTAACTCGAAATGTATATTTGAAAGCATACAATTTGACTCTAATAAGACCAAACTTGAGGAGTATGATTTTCCCTTTAAGAAAAATAATAAGGTTGAGACCATTTTGTAAAAACTATTAGTAGCTGCTAGAACTCCAAATTTTGTTCACCTCACTTTTACTGCATACATATCCCGTCCCTCTTCCAAGTAAAACCAAGGTGTATCTCAACTAGAAGAAAAGCACATCAGATGCCAAGTGCTATGATCTTTTTAAAGAGTTCATTCCCCCCTCCCATTGTGAATGCAATTGCTACCTTCTAACACGGTGGCTTGTTTGATTGGACACCTGTATAGAGTCCTTTCCCTCAGGTGAGCACCATGTCCCTGAGTTATAGACACCAAAAATACATTATCCAACCCCTGGATTTTTTTTTAATATAGTTGCTTTACAATGTTGTATTTATGCTCTACAGCAAAGTGAATCAGCTATAGATATACAGGCATTCATGCTTGGTCACTTCAGTCATGTCCAACTCTTTGCAATCCTATGGACTGTAGACCTCCAGGCTCCTTCTGTCCATGGGAATTCTCTAGGCAAGAATACTGGAGTGGGTTGCCATGCCCTCCTCCAGGGGATCTTCCCGACCTGGGGATTGAACCAGTGTCCCCTCCATCACAGGCAGATTCTTTATCCACTGAGCCACCATGAAGCCCATAGGTATTCATATATGTTGGGGTCCTTTCATGGACCAGGACCTGGTGGTCCGGAGGCAACGATAAGAAAGTGAAAGAGAGAAAGAGGTTGATACTCCCTGGTTTACGCAGAGAACCAATAAAGTCCTTGACACAGGACTTGCATCTCTCATGAAGGCACCGGGCACCCTCTCAGGGGGAAATGAAGGTATGGGGCACCTTCTCAAGAGAGTCTTAGAAGCCCAGGCAGGAGATTGAGCAAGATGGGTTTCTGTGCTCCAGAGAATTAGCCGAGGAGAGAGAGAGAGAGAAAGACATGGGGACCCAAGCTCTGATGGAGCAAAGGTGCTTTATTAGCAGAAATGCAGGCTTATATATCTTTAGTAAGATGATTACACAGGATGACACTTTATCAATAGCCACAATATGGATAGTCTAATACATACAAGGTCTCTGACGTTGAAAAGAGTCACTGCATGTCTCATCCCATGACTTCAGTCCTGAGAACTGCGTGCAGTTTTACTCATTCTTGGAATAGGTACTGATAAGGAACAGAGAATCCTTGAGAAACAGAAAACAGCATGCAGGAATTCTCCTGTTAAATGTTCCCTGACAATTCCCTCTTACTTTTTATATTTGTGAAAAGGGTCTTGATTAATTGAGTTTGTCATAAAGAGAATGTTTACTAAAGGAGATTCAAGCCTGTCTCACGCAATGACCTCAGTTCCTGGGAGCAGCCTGCTGTTCCGCTTAGAAAGAAACAAAGGACTTGTGAGAAACAGCACGTAGGAATCCTCCTGTTAAACACTCCCCGACAATTCCCCCTTATTTATTTATAATATATGTAAAAAGAGTTCTGACCATTAGAGTTTGTTTAGTTTAACAATCTTTGCATGAAGGCAATGGTAGATGACAAATATAATTGTTAAGACAATCACCAAAATTACAGTTTTAGACCCGATGCTGTGAGTAATGCTCTGAAACCATCCGTGTTGGTCTAACCCAGATAATTGATCAGCTAGTTGTTCAGCTAAAGTTTTCAAATTAGTGGAAGAGGGAAGATTATTAGAAAATGTTCCAAATATTTCTTTTTGTAATAATTGTACATTCAGAGAGGCATTATTATGTATGTTTAGGCAGTATTATTAAAATGAACAGGAGTAACACAAAATTGAGTAGAATTCCAATCACATTTTAGCATTACCTGTTTTTGTACATCTGTTAATTGACCTCCAACCCATCTGATGGCTGTTTTTAGTTCCTGTATTTTCTCTTGAATATCCTCATCTATCTGAACCTGAGTGGCCCACATAGTATGGGCATCTTTAGTCCAATTTTGAATAAAATTATGTGTTTGAATTGAGGTTTGTAAAGCAACACCAGTGATAGCAGCAGTGGTGCAAATAGCTGTTAATCCCAAAAAGCCAAAAATCAGCCATCCAATAAATCGTTTAGATCACCGGAGAAATTTAGTAAGTAACCAGGAAGCAAGTCCAGCCATGGGACCTTCTTCCCAGGGCCGCTGGAGATTTATTGGTAACCACAGATTAGGTTGAGATCGAAGAACCCAAAGGGAGTCATTTCTTAAGTAAATAGAGGAGTTAAGACAAGTGTATCATTTACAGTTTATGCAAGTTACAAAATGTAAAGTCTTATTGAATTGTAAATTTCCTATAGCTACAACAAAAGGAAGTGGAACACAGGCTTGTACAAAATATGATTGATTATAGCAAAAGAAATAATGGCTATGGCTATGACTGGTCCCTGTGAAATGTCCAGTCCAAGTCCCAAGTTCCTCAGTGCTTGCACCAAGTTTCCAGATGTCCCATTGTTCAGGCCCAATCTGTTTATCAAGGAAGATTCGAGGACGAGGGGGGTCCATTCCACCGTCAAGCCATCCAAGAGGTCCTCTGTCATGGTAATGCTCCATTGTAATATTAGTGACCTTCTATGCCACTTGAGTAACATAATCACGCACAGGCTATTTATCATCTGAGCAGTTATATAACCACATACCATTGGGTCCCCAATAGTCAATTGTATGATTAGCCGTAAACATTAATTTTCCTGATTTGGCCTGACATTTGTCCCAATGAATAGGAATATATTTAAAGTTCTCATTAGCAAACCCTTTGCATAGTGTTCTTTGTTCTTTCCTTAATTCTTTCCCTAAAGTTTCAGTAGTATAAACATGGTTCATGGACAAAGAAAGGGCAGTAAATAATCCAAGCAGTGTCCGAAAGGCTTCTTTTGGAGGCAGGATGAAAGCCCAAGTTTGCTTCACAGCTGAATTCTACCAAAAATTTAGAGAAGAGCTAACACCTATCCTACTCAAACTGTTCCAGAAAATCGCAGAGGAAGGCAAACTTCCAAACTCATTCTATGAGGCCACCATCACCCTAATACCAAAACCTGACAAAGATCCCACAAAAAAAGAAAATTACAGGCCAATATCACTGAGGAACATAGATGCAAAAATCCTAAACAAAATTCTAGCAATCAGAATCCAACAACACATTAAAAAGATCATACACCATGACCAAGTGGGCTTTATCCCAGGAATGCAAGGACTCTTCAATATCCACAAATCAATCAACGTAATACACCACATTAACAAATTGAAAAATAAAAACCATATGATTATCTGAATAGATGCAGAGAAAGCCTTTGACAAAGTTCAACATCCATTTATGATAAAAACTCTCCAGAAAGCAGGAATAGAAGGAACATACCTCAACATAATAAAAGCTATATATGACAAACCCAGAGCAAACATTATCCTCAATGGTGAAACATTGAAAGCATTTCCTCTAAAGTCAGGAACAAGACAAGGATGCCCACTTTCACCATTACTATTCAACATAGTTTTGGAAGTTTTGGCCACAGCAATCAGAGCAGAAAAAGAAATAAAAGGAATCCAAATTGGAAAAGAAGAAGTAAAACTCTCACTGTTCGCAGATGACATGATCCTCTACGTAGAAAACCCTAAAGATTCCACCAGAAAATTTCTAGAAATAATCAATGAATATAGTAAAGTTGCAGGATATAAAATCAACACACAGAAATCCCTTGCATTCCTATACACTAATAATGAGAAAATAAAAAGAGAAATTAAGGAAACAATTCCATTCACCATTGCAATGAAAAGAATTAAATACTTAGGAATATATCTTCCTAAAGAAACTAAAGACCTATATATAGAAAACTATAAAACACTGCTGAAAGAAATCAAAGAGGACACTAATAGATGGAGAAATATACCATGTTCATGGATTGGTAGAATCAATATAGTGAAAATGAGTATACTACCCAAAGCAATATATAGATTTAATGCAATCCCCATCAAGCTACCAGTCATATTCTTCACAGAGCTAGAACAAATAATTTCTCAATTTGTATGGAAATACAAAAAGCTTCAAATAGCCAAAGCTATCTTGAGAAAGAAGAATGGAACTGGAGGAATCAACCTGCCTGACTTCGGGCTCTACTACAAAGCCACAGTCATCAAGACAGTATGGTACTGGCACAAAGACAGAAATATAGATCAATGGAATAAAATAGAAAGCCCAGAGATAAATCCACGCACATATGGACACCTTATCTTTGACAAAGGAGGCAAGAATATACAATGGATTAAAGACAAGCTCTTTAACAAGTGGTGCTGGGAAAACTGGTCAAACACTTGTAAAAGAATGAAACTAGAACACTTTCTAACACCATACACAAAAATAAACTCAAAATGGATTAAAGGGCTAAATGTAAGACCAGAAACCATAAAACTCTTAGAGGAAAACATAGGCAAAACACTCTCTGACATACATCACAGCAGGATCCTCTATGACCCACCTCCCAGAATATTGGAAATAAAAGCAAAAATAAACAAATGGGACCTAATCAAACTTAAAAGCTTCTGCACATCAAAGGAAACTATAAGCAAGGTGAAAAGACAGCCTTCAGAATGGGAGAAAATAATAGCAAATGAAGCAACAGACAAACAACTAACCTCAAAAATATACAAGCAACTCCTACAGCTCAATCCCAGAAAAATAAATGACCCAATCAAAAACTGGGCCAAAGAACTAAACAGACATTTCTCCAAAGAAGACATACAGATGGCTAACAAACACATGAAAAGATGCTCAACATCACTCATTATCAGAGAAATGCAAATCAAAACCACTATGAGGTACCATTTCATGCCAGTCAGAATGGCTGTGATCCAAAAGTCCATAAGTAATAAGTGCTGGAGAGGGTGTGGAGAAAAGGGAACCCTTTTACACTGTTGGTGGGAATGCAAACTAGTACAGCCACTTTGGAGAACAGTATGGAGATTCCTCAAAAAACTGGGAATAGAACTGCCTTATGATCCAGCAATCCCACTGCTGGGCATACACACTGAGAAAACCAGAATTGAAAGAGACACATGTACCCCAATGTTCATCGCAGCACTGTTTACAATAGCCAGGACTTTGAAGCAACATAGATGTCCATCCACAGATGAATGGCTAAGAAAGCTGTGGTACATATACACAATGGAATATTACTCAGCCATTAAAAAGAATACATTTGAATCAGTTCTAATGAGGTGGATGGAACTGGAGCCTATTATACAGAGTGAAGTAAGCCAGAAATAAAAACACAAATACAGTATACTAACGCATATATATGGAATTTAGAAAGATGGTAACAATAACCATATTTTCGAGACAGCAAAAGAGACACTGATGTATAGAACAGACTTTTGGACTCTGGGAACGGGAGAGGGTGGGATGATTTGGGAGTATAGCATTGAAATGTGTATAATATAATATCTGAAACGAGTCACCAGACCAGGTTCGATGCCTGATCATGGATGCCTGGGGCTGGGGCACTGGGACAACCAAGAGGGATGGTATGGGGAGGGAGGGGGGAGGAGGGTTCAGGATGGGGAGCACGTGTATACTTGTGGCAGATCCATCTCGATGTATGGCAAAAGCAATACAATACTGTAAAGTTAAGCAAAATAAAATTTAATTAAAAAAAATTGAAAAAAAAAAAGAAAGCCCAAGTTTGTTGATTCACACTAATATGTAATTTTGTTGAGCCCATGCAAAAGGGTAGGATTTCATAGCCTAGAGAAATGTTAGTTTTCCTACTTTCTCACGATGAAAGGGCCCCTCCAAGCTCCAAGGAGGGGGCATATGTGTTGAGTTATTAATGGATACGATTGGTCTTATATCTGTCCATTCTATAACCTACAATAAAAAAGAGGGAGTTAGGTGCATAAACCCATTAAGTGTGATCAATCAAGTCAGCGTGAGTGGGGGAAGCAAAAGCAAGCAAAGCAAGCATCAGATCAGATCAGATCAGATCAGTCGCTCAGTCGTGTCCGACTCTCTGCAACCCCATGAACCGCAGCACGCCAGGCCTCCCTATCCATCACCAGCTCTCGGAGGTAACCCAGACTCACATTCATCGAGTCAGTGATGCCATCCAGCCATCTCATCCTCTGTCATCCCCTTCTCCTCCTGCCCTCAATCCCTCCCAGCATCAGAGTCTTCTCCAGTGAGTCAACTCTTCGCATGAGGTGGCCAAAATACTGGAGTTTCAGCTTGAGCATCATTCCTTCCAAAGAAATCCCAGGGCTGATCTCCTTCAGAATGGACCGGTTGGATCTCCTTGCAGTCCAAGGAACTCGCAAGAGTCTTCTCCAACACCACAGTTCAAAAGCATCAATTCTTTGGCGCTCAGCCTTCTTCACAGTCCAGCTCTCACATCCATACATGACCACAGGAAAGACCATAGCCTTGACTAGGCGAACCTTTGTTGGCAAAGTGATATCTCTGCTTTTGAATATGCTATCTAGGTTGGCCATAACCTTCCTTCCAAGGAGTAAGCGTCTTTTAATTTCATGGCTGCAGTCACCATCTGCAGTGATTTTGGAGCCCAGAAAAATAAAGTCTGACACTGTTTCCACTGTTTCTCCATCTATTTCCCATGTAGTGATGGGACCAGATGCCATGATCTTCATTTTCTGAATGTTGAGCTTTAAGCCAACCCTTTCACTCTCCACTTTCACTTTCATCAAGAGGCTTTTGAGTTCCTCTTCACTTTCTGCCATAAGGGTGGTGTCATCTGCATATCTGAGGTTATTGATATTTCTCCCAGCAATCTTGATTTCAGCTTGTGTTTCCTCCAGTCCAGCATTTCTCATGATGTACTGTGCATATAAGTTAAATAAACATGGTGACAATATACAGCCTTGACGTACTCCTTTTCCTATGTGGAACCAGTCTGTTGTTCCATGACCAGTTCTAACTGTTGCTTCCTGACCTGCATACAGATTTCTCAAGAGGCAGATCAGGTGGTCTGGTATTCCCATCTCTTTCAGAATTTTCCACAGTTTATCGTGATCCACACAGTCAAAGGCTTTGGCATAGTCAATAAAGCAGAAGCAGATGTTTTTCTGGAACTCTCTTGCTTTTTCCATGATCCAGCAGATGTTGGCAATTTGGTCTCTGGTTTGTCTGCCTTTTGTAAAACCAGCTTGAACAACTGGAAGTTCACGGTTCACGTATTGCTGAAGCCTGGTTTGGAGAATTGTGAGCATTACTTTACTAGCGTGGGAGATGAGTGCAATTGTGCGGTAGTTTGAGCATTCTTTGGCATTGCCTTTCTTTGGAATTGGAATGAAAACTGACCTTTTCCAGTCCTGTGGCCACTGCTGAGTTTTCCAAATTTGCTGGCATATTGAGTGCAGCACTTTCACAGCATCATCTTTCAGGATTTGGAATAACTCAAGTGGAATTCTATCACCTCCACTAGCTTTGTTCGTAGTGATGCTTTCCAAGGCCCACCTGACTTCACATTCCAGGATGTCTGGCTCTAGGTCAGTGATCACACCATCGTGATTATCTGGTCATGAAGTTTTTTTGTACAGTTCTTCTGTGTATTCTTGCCATCTCTTCTTAATATCTTCTGCTTCTGTTAGGTCCATACCATTTCTGTCCTTTATCGAGCCCATCTTTGCATGAAATGTTCCCTTTATATCTCTAATTTTCTTGAAGAGATCTCTAGTTTTTCCCATTCTGTTGTTTTCTTCTATTTCTTTGTGTTGATTGCTGAGGAAGGCTTTCTTATCTCTTCTTGCTATTCTTTGGAACTTTGCATTGAGATGCTTATATCTTTCCTTTTCTCCTTTGCTTTTTGCTTCTCTTCTTTTCACAGCTATTTGTAAGGCCTCCCCAGATAGCCATTTTACTTTTTTGCATTTCTTTTCATAGGGATTGTCTTGATCCCTGTCTCCTGTACAATGTCATGAACCTATAGAATTAGGTGTTCTCATTATTGCAAAATAAGTTGATAGGTAGGTTATAACATGTTGTGTAGCTTTACCTTGGAGAGGCGTGGCCCATGTAAAAGAAGAATTTGTATTAATCAAGACACGTAAGAAGGAAGAGGAAGAAAGTTCAGGGTAATGAGTTAAATCCATTTGTCATAAACCCTTTTTGTATGTATGTATTCATCATTTTATTTGCCATTTCTTATATCCTTTTATTAAAAGTATATATCTTACTTTTCTTTAGCAACTATGAAGTGTCTTGTACGTTAGTATTTCATAGATTGGTGAATATATTTATTATATCATATTATATATTATAATACATATATTATTAATAGTCTAAAATCTCTTTAGTTTTTCTGTAAGAAAAACTTTTTGTAAGAGGAAGTTAATGTTCAGTAATTAATGTTTTAAAATATTATTTAATTTGGAAATGACCTAGCTATTTAATAAGCTTTTACAATTTAGTGTAATATAACTCCAGAAACTTAAGTTACCCCAATCCTAGGGGATTATTTTATATTATAATAATAGATTATTCTATGAAAAATATCATTATTTTTAGGAGAGATTACTCAAAAGTTTTTTTTATATATATATATTTACATATATATAAAGTTACCCTTTTGTTGACAAATATAGTTTACCTTAAACCTAGGCATAATAAAAGTATTACATAGTGTTGATGATTTAAGACATGTCTTAATTAGATTAGCAAACAATTATATTTCAATTATATTTATATTTAAATAAACATTATATTTATTATTGAATATTTTTCAGTTCAGTTCAGTTCAGTCACTCGGTTGTGTCCGACTCTTTGTGACCCCATGAATCACAGCACACCATGCCTCCCTGTCCATCACCAATTCCCGGAGTTCACCCAGACTCGTGTCCATCGAGTCAGTGATGCCATCCAGCCATCTCATCCTCTGTCGTCCCCTTCTCCTCCTGCCCCCAATCCCTCCCAGCATCAGAGTCTTTTCCAATGAGTCAACTCTTTGCATCAGGTGGCCAAAGTATGGAGTTTCAGCTTCAGCATCATTCCTTCCAAAGAAATCACAGGGCTGATCTCCTTCACAATGGACTGGTTGGATCTCCTTGCAGTCCAAGGGACTCTCAAGAGTCTTCTCCAACACCACAGTTCAAAAGCATCAATTCTTCAGTGCTCAGCTTTCTTCACAGTCCAACTCTCACATTCATACATGACCACAGGGAAAACCATAGCCTTGACTAGACGGATCTTTGTTGGTGTGAGCCTAAATTTAAATAGAGCTCATTAACTTCATATTATCCCAAAAAAAGAGACATACATTGAGACATAGATAGGCATAGTTTTCCACTTGAAATATCTTTTCCGTTTAAAAAAATTTTTTATTTTTTTTCACCAATTTGTTTATGGCTGTAGTCCCAGATAGAGTGGGTTGTGTATCCAAAGGACATGATAAAAGTTAACTTTAGGTTTTTTTCTTAGGCCTGTTTTGTTTCCCAGGCAGAATTGGAGCTCCAAAAAAGTATTTTAAGAAGTTAACTTTTTCTTAACCACACATGTAAGAAGAATTGTTTTTGCAATTTCAAAAAAGATTTTATTTTAATCAGTTTTCTCTGGAGTCTAAAGAATATCATGGCCATTCAGTGTCAAAAATATCATTTCTCCTTTTTGTAGTTACAGTATATTATTAATGATATATGCATGAGGGAATTGCTGTCACATTGGAGGAAAGCCTTGGCTACAAAATTTTTGACAAATATTAGGATTGTTAAGCATATTTTGAAGTAATATAGCCTATTGAAATCTTTTATGAGGCCCAATTTGATTAGGATAAGGGAGAGAGAAATTAAATCTCTCCCAGTCTAAAGGGTGTAAAGCTATATTAAACAGGCAATATTGTAAATCAGTAATTATAATGTGCCAATTTTGAGGAATAGTAATAGGTGATGGGATCTCTAGTTGTAATGTATCCATAGGTTTCATAGATGCATTAACTTTTCTAAGGTCTGTTAAGAGATACCATTTGTCAGATTTCTTTTTTATAATAAAAATAGGAAAGTTCTAAGGAGAATAAGATTTCTCAATATGTTTTAAATCTAATTGTGTGTCTATAAGTTCTTTAGTAGCCTGAAATTTATCTTTCGTAAGGGGCCATTGCTCTATCCAAATAGGCTCATCAATCTTCCAAGTTATTTTAATAATTGCTTTGTTTGTTAAATGAGCAGTGGCCCTTAGGAAAAATGTGGGATGTATATCTGAGTTTGCCATAGCATAACTAAGTCCCTTCCTATTAAAGAGTGCATCTATCACATAAGGTCTTAATGCTGCAGGCTGGCCTTTTGGTCTTTCAAATGGGTAGATCTAAACATTTTGATAAATTTCTTGTACTTTGGTTTGAGAAATTCCTGCAATCTGGCAAGAGACTTTTTGTATAGGCCAAGATTTGGGCCATAAGTGTTTGGAAATAATAGTAATATTAGATCCAGTGTCGAGGAGACTAGAAAATTTTTTATGATTAATTTTGATATTTATATTTGGTCGGGCATATTCAGATACCAATGATGTCCATAAGGATTGTTTTTGATCTGTAATGCCAAACCCATTTGTCCATACATTATTAGAGGAGTTAATAGAAATGTAAGGCAAGAGAATTAATTGAGCAATTTTGTCCCCTTTTTTGAATTGCCATAGAATCTGAGATGACATCATAATTTGAATCTCTCCTTTATAGTTTGAATCAATTATTCCAAGGTGAACAGTATTTCCTTTAGAAGCCAAACTAGATCGGCCAAATGAAAGACTGAAGGTTTGTGGGGCAGGAGTCCAAAAAGTCCAGTAGGTACTCTAGAAGGGACTGGTTCAGGATAAAGGAAAAAATCATTTAAGGCTGGTTTATTGATGGCAGCACTGCCGGATGTTGAGGGTTTGAGGGAAAAGATAGAATTTGCCCCTGGTTTTGTTGTAGGGTTTTTGTTGTAGGACCTGAGGGTCCCCTGTTTGGAGTTTCCGGGAATAGGTTTTCTTTTAATATCAAATTTAGATTTACAATCTTTGGCTCAATACATTCCTCTATGGCAGTGAGGGAGAATTCTTGGAGGTTTTTTATTAGCCTTCTTTGGGCTAAGGGTTAGCTAGCAAAGGAGAAAAGGAAAGATTTAAACATCTGAATGCAGAGTTCCAAAGAATAGCAAGAAGAGATAAGAAAGCCTTCTTCAGCGATCAATGCAAAGAAATAGAGGAAAACAACAGAATGGGAAAGACTAGGGATCTCTTCAAAAAAATCAGAGATACCAAGGGAACATTTCATGCAAAGATGGGATCGATAAAGGACAGAAATGGTATGGACCTAACAGAAGCAGAAGATATTAAGAAGAGATGTCAATAATACACAGAAGAACTGTACAAAAAAGAGCTTCACGACCCAGATAATCACGATGGTGTGATCACTCACCTAGAGCCAGACATCCTGGAATGTGAAGTCAAGTGGGCATTAGAAAATGTCACTACGAACAAAGCTAGCGGAGGTGATAGAATTCCAGTTGGGCTATTCCAAATCCTGAAAGATGATGCTGTGAAAGTGCTGCAATCAATATGCCAGCAAATTTGGAAAACTCAGCAGTGGCCACAGGACTGGAAAAGGTCAGTTTTCATTCCAATTCCAAAGAAAGGCAATGCCAAAGAATGCTCCAACTACCACACAATTGCACTCATCTCACATGCTAGTAAAGTAATGCTCAAAATTCTCCAAGCCAGGCTTCAGCAATATGTGAACCATGAACTTCCTGATGTTCAAGCTGGTTTTAGAAAAGGCAGACAAACCAGAGATCAAATTGCCAACATCCACTGGATCATGGAAAAAGCAAGAGAGTTCCAGAAAAACATCTATTTCTGCTTTATTGACTATGCCAAAGCCTTTGACTCTGTGGATCACGATAAACTGTGGAAAATTCTGAAAGAGATGGGAATACCAGACCACCTGCTCTGCCTCTTAAGAAATTTGTATGCAGATCAGGAAGCAACAGTTAGAACTGGTCATGGAACAACAGACTGGTTCCAAATAGGAAAAGGAGTATGTCAAGGCTGTATATTGTCACCATGTTTATTTAACTTCTATGCAGAGTTCATCATGAGAAACGCTGAACTGGAAGAAACACAAGCTGAAATCAAGATTGCTGGGAGAAACATCAATAACCTCAGATATGCAGATGACACCGCCCTTATGGCAGAAAGTGAAGAGGAACTCAAAAGCCTCTTGATGAAAGTGAAGGAGGAGAGTGAAAATGTTGGCTTAAAACTCAACATTCAGAAAACGAAGATCATGGCATCTGGTCCCATCACTACATGGGAAATAGATGGGGAAACAGTGGAAACAGTGTCAGACTTTATTTCTCAAAATCTCTGCACGAGCCAGAATGCTCCAAAATCACTGCAGATGGTGACTGCAGCCATGAAATTAAAGAAGAGCAAAGCTTACTCCAGGCTTGGAAGGAAAGTTACATGACCAACCTAGATCGCATATTCAGAAGGACCAGAGACATTACTTTGCTCCAACAAAGGTTCGGGTTCCTAGTCAAGGCTATGGAGCAGCCGAGGCAGGGCTAGCAAGAAAATTTTGAAATATTTTATGTTGTTCTAATTAGGCCTTTTGTAAAGTTTCATCATCTAATTCATATTCATGCAATAAGTGTTCTGTCTGTTGTCGAATATTAGGAGGGCTAGAATTTATCTTGAAATGGCCAGAAATCAATTGGAATATTTTTTCCTTGCTTGATGGCTCATTCAACATTTTCTTTGACCTGGTGCCAAATTTCTAAATCAAAATTGCGTTTATCAGGGAACCAAGGATTACATTTAACCATTGTTTATGTTGGTTAAATGGAAGAAAGGAAGCCTCTATTCACTGGCACGGAACCAAAAGTCCCTGAGCTTTAAACAAATGGTGAAGTAAAATAGAGAAATGATGGGGCTTTCTAGCCGTATAACCCATGTCTTAGTACTTACCGACCTCAATAGGTCCCGAGTCCCTCCATCCGAAATACCATACATACCAGTGTCCCTGTTCTGGGGCACCACTTGTTAGGGTCCTTTAATGGACCAGGACTTGGCGGTCCAGAGGCAACGATAAGAAAGTGAAAGAGAGAAAGAGGCTGATACTCCCTGGTTTACGCAGAGAACCAATAAAGTCCTTGACACAGGACTTGCATCTCTCACGAAGGCACTGGGCGTCCTCTTAGATCGGGGGTGAAGGCACGGGGTTCCTTCTTGAGAGAGTCTTAGAAGCCCAGGCAGGAGAGTGAGCAAGACAGGTTTCTGTGCTCCAGAGAATTAGCTAAGGAGAGAGAGAGAGAGAGAGAGAAAGAAAGAAAGACACGGGGACGGACCCAAGCTCTAATGGAGCAAAGGGGCTTTATTAGCAGAAATGCAATAAATACTTACTTA
This sequence comes from Tragelaphus eurycerus, assembly GCA_935064755.1. NCBI lineage: Eukaryota > Metazoa > Chordata > Mammalia > Artiodactyla > Bovidae > Tragelaphus > Tragelaphus eurycerus. The sequence goes on from CAKXYN010000012.1 coordinate 753,696, forward strand.
TTTGTCTTTAGTAAGATGATTACACAGGATGAAACTTTATCAATAGCCACAATATGGATAGTCTAATACATACAAGGTCTCTGACGCTGAAGAGTCACTGCATGTCTCATCCCATGACCTCAGTCCTGAGAACTGCATGCAGTTTTACTCATTCTTGGAATAGATACTGATAAGGAACAGAGAATCCTTGAGAAATAGAAAACAGCATGCAGGAATCCTCCTGTTAAATGTTCCCTGACATATATACAGATTCGTTTTTGGATTTCCTTACGATTTAGGTCACGACAGAGCAGTGAGTAGAATTCCCTGTGCTATACAGTATGTATATAATTTTTATACACACACACATATATACATACTGTATAGCACATGTGTGTATATATATATATATGTATATATGTGTATATATGTATGTATATGTGTGTGTATGTATATGTGTGTATATATATATCATTAACATACTCTATATAGAGTTACATACGTGTGTATATATATATTATATATACCTATATAGTGTATATGTCAATCCACCCCCACATCCCCTTTTGGTATCTGTAAGTTTGTTCTCTACATCTGTATCTCTATTTCTGTTTTGAAAGTTCATCTAAACCATTATTCTAGATTTCACATAGAGTAATATTACACCTTGTTTTTCTCTGATGACAATCTCTAGGTCCATCCACATGTCTGCAAATGGCACTATTTTGTTCCTTTTTATGGCTGAGTAATATAAACAATCAACAAGGGATTATTCTCCAAAATATACAACCCCTGGAATTTTTGACTGAAAGCTCATTAATATTCACTCACTGTCCTTCACGAATAATCACCATGCAGATTACTTTTAAAACTAGCATCAATGGGTAGAAATAACAACAAAAATTTGGTTCAGTAAAGGAAGTGCGTGAGCGCATGCTCAGTTGTGACCGACTCCTTGTGACCCCATGAACTGTAGCCCACCAGGCTCCTCTGTCCATGGGACTTTTTAGGCAATGGTACTGGAGTGGGTTGCCATTTCCTTTTCCAGGGGATCTTCCCAACCCAGGAATTGAACCCAAATCTCTTGTGTCTCCTTCACTGGCAGATGGGTTCTTTACTGCTGTGCCACTTGGGAAGCCCCAGTAAAGGAAGAAAGTCTCAGAATTCAGAGCTGTTAAAAAAATCAAATAGTCACATTCATACACAATCAAATTGAGGGATATTCTACAAAACTCCTGGTCGTGGCTTTTCAAAAATGTCAATTTCAGGAAAGAAGAAAAAGTAATAAGCAGAGAATTTGTTTGTATTAAATGAAATTACATCAACTGGATTAACTACAGGCTAGATTAAAGGAAATACAATGCAAAATATTTTGTCAAATCCTGATTTGACCAAAAAAAAAAGCTACAAAGAACATTATTGGGAAAATTGGAGAAACAAATATAGAAATATAGTTCACGTTAACAACAGAAATGTATCCATGTTACATTTCCTAGGGCAGAGTACATTGGTTCCCCATAGTCATAGGAGGGAGGTGGGTTAAGGCAGAAAGAGAAAAGCAAATATTGTATATTAACACATATATGTGAAATCTAGAAAAATGGTACAGATGAACCTATTTGCAGGGCAGGAATAGAGATGCAGATGTACAGAATGGATGCATAGACATGGGGTGGGGGGGGATGAATTGGGAGACGGGGATGGATATATATACACGACCATGGGTAAAATAGCAGCTAGTGGGAACCTGCTGAATAGCACAGGGAGCTCAGTGATGATCTAGAGAGGTGGAATGAGGCAGGGCGGGCTAAGAGGAACATACATGTATACACATAGCTGATTCACTTTGCTGTACAGCAGAAACTAACACAACATTGTAAAGCAACTATACCCCTCACCTCAAAAAACTCAGCAGATTGGCTCCAGTGCATCTTAAAATTTTCCCATCATAAAGGTGTTTAAACAAAGACTATCAATCACTGGAAGTAAAATTATCAATTCAACTCACCTATCCAGGGAAAGCTTTGCTACACGCTACCCAGTTGTACTGACCTCATTTTGTAAAGAATGTAAAGAAAGGAGTCTGCTTCATGTGCAGGGACAAATATGTATCAAGGATTTATTATGTGCCAGGCATTAAGCCATGCACTTCCACACATCATCTCCTTTAATCTCTCGGTAGAGAATTAAAAGGAATGGAAAACATATCCTATTAGGCAATAAATTAGTGTGCTACAACCTAGAAAAGAAAACGGTTGCTCATTGCAAAAGGGAAGGACTTCACAACGCCCAGAGGAGACAAGTCCCCTCACTCCCTGTGCACACTCTCTACAATACTCATTCAGCTGTCAACCACGATTCAGCAGCCTCACAGTTTCACTCATGGGCTTCACTCTTGTCTCAGTGGACTTGTCATCTGCAGATGGTGTATCTTCCCTTTTTCTTCAGGCCTGTGGCTTGTCTCCAGACCACCTTACAAGCTTTAGACCACTGGCTATGAGCTCTGAACCTGCCCCTCACCATCCATCCCAGTAGCTGCTCCACCTACACTTACTGAAAGAAATTGCAGTTAGAGGAAGTGAAAGGTGCCATCAGTGAAGAGGGATTCCCAGGGAAGCACCTCACACAGTTACCTCAGCTCTAATTGCTTAGTTGGAGCAATGGTATTAAATAACTTAATTAAGCTATTCAAGTAGACTCCAGGAGGCACTGTAACATCTTTCCTTGCTGCAATGCTAAAATAATTTTTCATTACTTCATTGAAAATATGTTCCTCAACTCAAGAGCTGCTTTGGTAAAGCTCTGCATCTAAATGCAACTCTAAATCCTATCAGGGTGCACTTAGGTCTGTTGATTCTGCAGCTTAATTTTTCCAAAGGTTTGCGGAGCCTCCTGAGGATATTGTTATGCTTGTCCATGTTTTTATTCTGTGGGCTAGATCTGGACTAGTCTTTCTTCCCCTTGCTCTTACATTTCCTAGAGGGCCCTTAGCTGCAACCAACAATAGGTGGGGCTTCCCAGGCGGTACTAGTGGTAAATAAGCTGCCTGCCAATGCAGAAGACATAATAGACGCAGGTTTAATCCCTGGGAAGGGAAGATACCCTGAAGGAAGACATGGCAACACACTCCAGTATTCTTGCCTAGAGAATCCCAGGAACAGAGGAGCCTGGTGGGCTACAGTCTATGGGGTCACAAAGAGTTGGACACAACCGAAGCAACTTAGCATGCATACAACAAAAAAAGGTTAGCCTGTGTGCAATTACGGGGGGGAGCTGAAGACTTTTAGTTGAATCGTGTGTGATTTTCCTCAAGCACTACAATTAAACCTACTTATAAAAATATGTTGGTAATTCGATGTCATTAACACTGACATGTCACAACATACATACAAAAATACATAATGTTGCAACATCATCCCTAGTCATCAAAGACTTAACTGTAATTCTACATGTGGACTTGGATTTACTGACACTGAGTTTTCTTTATTTATTTTAGCCTTTGACTTTTGTACTATTTCTTTTCCTAAGAATTATAGGTAGGTGGGGGTGGGTAGGATTGTGATAAACTAGAACAGGTTGTTTCATGTCCCTGATGCCATGGAGCTTGGCAATTTTGATCTGAAATCATAAGGGGAAGAGGAAATAATTGGGGGATGGGGTGGATTGGAAGGGACAAGAGCAGCATTTCAGGGAATATGAACAATGTAAATTGTGGTCCTGAGGCACTTCCTTCAAGATGTCAGTTGATTAGATGCAGGAATCTCCAGAGTCATTCAAAATACAAAGGAAATAAAACATATATTACAATATCCAAGACATGGAAGCAACCTAAATGTCCATCAGCACATGAATGGATAAAGAAGCTATGGACTGCAGCCTTCCAGGCTCCTCCGTCCATGAGATTTTCCAGGCAAGAGTACTGGAGTGGGGTGCCATCACCTTCTCCAATACACACACACACACACACACACACACACACACACACACACACACACATAATGGAATATACTACTCAGCCATAAAAAGAAAAAAATTTGAGTCAGTTCTAATGAGGTGGATGAACCTAGAGCTTATTATGCAGAGTGAAGTAAATCAAAAAGAGAAAAGCAAATATCGTATATTAATGCATACATATGGAATCTAGAAAGATGGTACTGATAAGTGGAGAGCAGAATAGCAGTGGAGAAGCAAACATAGAGAACAACTTATGGACATGGGTTGGGGGGAGGAAGGAGAGGGTAAGACGAATGGAGAAAGTAGCATGGAAGCATATACACTACCATATGTAAAATAGTCAGTGGAAATTTGCTGTATGACTCAGGGAACCCAAATTAGGTCTCTGTAACAACCTAGAGGCATGGGAAAGAGTGGGAGGTGGGAGGGAGGTTGAAGAAGGAGGAGACATATGTACACTTACGGCTAATTCTTGTTGAAGTGAAAGTTAAAGTCACTCGGTCATGTCCAACCCTTTGCAACCCCATGGATTATACAGTCCATGGAATTCTCCAGGCCAGAAGACTGGAGTGGGTAGCTGTTCCCTTCTCCAGGGGATCTCCCAACCCAGGGGTTGAACCCAGGTCTTCTGTATTGTCAGCAGCTTCTTTACCAGCTGAGCCACCAGGGAAGCCCAAGAATACTAGAGTGGGTAGCCTATCCCTTCTCCAGCACATCTTCCTGACCCAGGAATTGAACTGGGGTCTCCTGCATTGCAGGCAGATTCTTTATCCACTGAGCTACCAGGGAAGCCCAATTCATGTTGATGTATGACACAAATGAAACCAGTATTGTAAAGCAATTATCCTTCAATTTAAAATAAATTTAAAAGTAAAAAAAGAAAGGAATGATACTGGGTCATTTGTAGAGACATGGATGGACCTAGAGTCTGTTATACAAAGTGAAGTAAGTCAGAAAGAGAAAAACAAATATGGTATATTAACACATATGTGGAATCTAGAAAAATGGTACACATGAACCTATTTGCAGGAGAGGAATAGAAACACAGACATAGAGAATGGATGGGAGGATGGGAGGTGGGGTGGGGGAGACTGACATATGGGCATTGCCATATGTAAAACAGATAGCTAGTGGTAACCTGCTGCATAGCACAGGGAGCTCAGCTTGGTGCTCTGTGGTGACCTAGACGGGTGGAATAAGTGGGGAGAGGGAGGTCCAACAAGGAGGGGATATATATATATACATATAGTGGATTCGTTTTGTTGTACAGCAGAAATTAACACAACATTGTAAAACAACTGTACCCCAATTAAAAATATATATAATATTACATAATATATATATATATATATATATTATTGTTTCATGTTAAAGCCACAGCTGAGCTCAACAGAAAAGGACATCTTCTGTCCATCCACAGATGAATGGATAAGAAAGCTGTGGTACATATACACAATGGAGTATTACTCAGCCATTAAAAAGAATGCATTTGAATCAGTTCTAATCAGGTGGATGGAACTGGAGCCTATTATACAGAGTGAAGTAAGCCAGAAAGAAAAACACAAATACAGTATACTAACGCATATATATGGAATTTAGAAAGATGGTAACAATAACCCTGTTTACGAGACAGCAAAAGAGACACTGATGTATAGAACAGACTTTTGGACTCTGGGAACGGGAGAGGGTGGGATGACTGGGAGAGGGTTGGGAGAATAGCATTGAAATATGTATAATATCATATCTGAAATGAGTCGCCAGTTCAGATACGATGCCTGATAACGGATGCCTGGGGCTGGTGCACTGGGACGACCCAGGGGGATGGTATGGGGAGGGAGGAGGGAGGAGGGTTCAGGATGGGGAACACATGTATACTTGTGGCGGATCCATCTTGATGTATGGCAAAAGCAATACAATACTGTAAAGTTGAGCAAAATAAAATTTAATTTAAAAAAAATTTAAAAAGAAAAAAAAAAAAGAAAAGGACATCTTCATATGCCAGAAATGAAGAGGGAACACATAATTATTAAAGTATGCAGTTTTTAAAACCACACAGTCCTTGGAAGAAACTAGACCTGATATATATCTTAAGGGATAGCAAGCCCATACCTTTGTGAGAAAGGAATTTAAGCCGCAGGCCTCACATATGTCAAAGAATAGGATGGGCATTCTCTTAGCACTGATTTTCCAAGAAGGCTGACAAGCTCCAAAACATTACCTGAAAATCTCCTCCATAACCAGGATTACAGGAAGAAGTGAGCTGACTTTCTCAGGCTCTCAGAGACAGAGATTTCAACAGCCACTCCTACATACAGAGAGATTTTGAATGTTGAGTCTACACCAGTACAGAACCAACCACCTTTCCCATTACCAGAGCAATATGGTAATCTGGAGCTCAGAACCTAGTGTCAAAGTTAGTTTGGAAGCAGTAGACTCAATAGGACTTGAGCAAGAACAATGGTGAACCTTGTCATCAAGAGGACTCTCTAACCCAGGGCATGAACAGAATTCTCTCTAAAGATAACTCTTCCAGAAGATGAATTTATAGACATAAATTAATAGATGCATGAGGAAATACAAAGCAAAAAGAGAATGTCCAAAGACTTCAAAACAGAAGAATTAATAATGAGTATCATTATTGTATATTAATTTACAAAGAGAAAAGAAAATGAGAGTATAACTTTTTTAAAGGAACAGAATAAACAAGAACAGGTTGACTTAAAAATGAACCAACTAGAAGCTTCTAAGTGTGAAAGATACAGTAGACAAAATAGAAAGACTCATTAAACTTGTTAAATAATAGACTAGGCTCAGACGGGGAAATAATTCATTAATTGGAATATGGATCTGGGGACATCACCAAGAAAAGAGTAAATATAGAAAAAGAAGTGAAAAATAATAAACAGAAGTTAGGAATATGGCAGGTAGAATGAAAAGTTCTAATCTATGTTTAATAGATACTCTAGAATAAGGACTAAAAAGACTTGGAAAGAGGAACATTTGAGATAACAGTGGAGAGTTTTCCAGATTTATAAAAAGGTATGAGATGTTGGATAAAAATACACAAAACTGAACAAAATAAATAAAAACAAAGGTTTATTTACTGCCAAACCACCAAGATTAGACAGAAAATCTTGGAAGCTCGCAAAGAGAAAAGATAGGTTGCCTGAAAAGGAGCAACAATAAGACAGACTGCTTCTCACCAGCAATTACATATGCTTGAGACAATGACTGAATATCTTAAGAATGATAAAGGAAGGGACTTCTCTGGTGGTCCAGTGGTTAAGAATCTGTCTTCCAATGCAGGGGACATGGGTTCAATCCTTGGTGGAAGAACGAAGATCCCACAGGCCGAGGGGCAACTAAACCCATGTGCTGTAACTAGTGAGCCCTCACAAAGCTGCTGCTGCTGCTGCTAAGTCGCTTCAGTCATGTCCGACTCTGTGCGACCCCATAGACAGCAGCCCACCAGGCTCCCCTTTCCCTGGGATTCTCCACTCCAATGGAGTGGGTTGCCATTTCCTTCTCCAATGCATGAAAATGAAAAGTGAAAGTGAAGTCGCTCAGTCGTGTCCAACTCATAGCGACCCCATGGACTGCAGCTACAGAAGCCCATAGACCACTATCAAAATCCCATGTGCCACAATTATGACCTGATGCAGTCAAATAAATAATTAATTTTTTAAAAAGATGAAGGAAAATAATTGTCAGTCTATAATTCTATATCTGGCTTAGTTATACTCTAGGAATTTAGAGGAAATAAAAGCATTCTTCAAACATACAAAGACAAGGAGATAACTTTCCTGAGACCTCACTGGAAAAGACTACCAAAGGATACACTCCCAAAAGATGGAAATGAGTAGGCTACACAAAGCCAAGGTGGAAGGAAGGAAGGAGGGTAGGAAGGGAGAGAGAGGGGCAGGGAGGAAAAGAAGGGAGTTATAAGTTGTTGCGAAATATCATTTAAAACAAAATCTTCTCCCAACCCAGAAAATCTCTCCACAGAGATAGGAAAGAAAGAAATAAAAATTTTTTAAATTATCAATCATGAAACAAGAGTATAATACTCATCACAGGCAAATTGCTAGAGGTTGCAAAGACAGAAGAAAATCTCACTTTTTTGTTTAAGTAAATACAACCCATTATATTCATTTTTCAAGATGAAATTGTTAAGCTGACTTCACCTTCATGATTAGAAAGGGGGTATGCCATTTGGAGCTAGAGGACAACTGAAGTTAGATGCATTTTCTCCCAGGTTATTAGCAGCTGTGTTCCAAAGGCATTTTTATCTTTGAAGGTCTTTCCATGACTCCAAAATCATATCTTGAAGTGATTAGTTTCTCCCCTTGCTCAAAAAGCAATTCACGCTTAAATGTTCAAATTTGTATGTTCAACTCAGACGTTCAAAGCATTTTAGATTAGTAGTCAGGAGATTATCTTCTTTGTTCTGACTGTGCCATTAAAGAGCTGTGAGAACTCGAGCAAGTCACTTCATCTCTCTGGCCTGAATGCAAAATGAGGATGCGAGGCTGAATAATTCCCGATCCCTCAGCTCTCAGTCTGTATGCCTCTGTTTAGGACACAGTTAAAAATCGGCTGTGTGTGATGGACTCTTATTCCTGTTCCTGAAGAGCCTTAGAGTAGTTCCATCCTGGAGAACAGAGCTCCTTTCAGTCCAAATGCAAATAATACACATGAGAGTAAAACTCAATGAGCAGCTGCCATCTATTCAGCCCGTGGGTAGTGGCAAAGCATTGAGAAGGCAAAATCATAGACTTTGGTTTGATTCCAGAATTCGACTTTGATGTTTACATAGAAAAAAAAAAAATCATTAGTGCACCAAACCCGAAAAGTTAGCGTCTTAAAACAACAATCACTTTATTTGCCCGAAATTCTGTGAGTCTACATTTGGCCTAGATTCAGCTAGAAGTTTCATCTGCTGGTCTTGGCTAAAGTCACTCACACAGCTACAGTCATCTGAGACCTCACCTGAGCTGGACTGGTCTAAGACAGCATGAGTCTAATATCTGAAATTTGGTATTGTTGGCCAGGGGGTCTGCATATCCCCAGCAGGTTGAGTAGAGGTTCTTCATTAAAAAAAAAAAAAAAAAACTATTTATTTGACTGAGATGGGTATTAGTTGAGGCACACAGGATCTCCGATCTTTGTTGAGGCATGTAGGATCTTTAGTTGCAGCCCAGGAACTTAGTTGCGGCATGTGGGAGCTAGAGATCTGACCAGGGATTGAATTCAAGACCCCTGCATTGGGAGCTCAGAATCTTAGCCACTGGACCACCAAGTCCCTAAAGGACTTCCCTGGGGGTGCAGTGGATAGGAATCCGCCTGTCAGTGCAGGGAATGCGGATTTGATCCCTGCTGCTACTGCTGCTCCTGCTAAATCTCTTCAGTCATGTCTGACTCTGTGCAACCCCAGAGACGGCAGCCCACGAGGCTCCCCCATCCCTGGGATTCTCCAGACAAGAACACTGGAGTGGGTTGTCATTTCCTTCTCCAATGCATGAAAATGAAAAGTGAAAGTGAAGTCGCTTAGTTATGTCCAACTCTTCGAGACCCCATGGACTGCAGCCCACCAGGTTCCTCGATCCATGGGATTTTCCATGCAAGAGTACTGGAGTGCAGTGCTATTGCCTTCTCTGGATTTGATCCCTGGTCCAAGAATATTCCACATGCCACAGTACAAATACGTCCATGTGCCGCAACTACTGAACCCACACTATAGAGTCCATGAACCACAACCACTGAACCTGAGTGCTGTAACTACTAAAGTCCACTTTTGCCTAGAGCCTGTGCTCCACCACAGTAGCCACCACAATAAGAAGCCCACACACTGCAGCAAAGAGTAACCCTTCTCACCACTACTAGAGAAAGCCCTCACACAGCAATCCCAGTGCTGCCAAAAATAAGGAAAGAAGGGGGAAAAAAAGGAGGTCCCTAGAGCTTCCTCATTTGACAGCAACATTCCTAGAGGGTGAGAGCTCCTAGTCAGGACCTCTTGAGACATAGTCTTGATTTTTGAATGTCGCACATTATTCCCCTGCCTTCTATGCCTCAAGCAAGGCTCAAAGCCAACCAGATTCAAGGGGGAAGAGAAGTAGACTTAAGTAAAAAATGAATGTTTCTTACTGTTCAAACTGTTGCAGGCTCAAGAAATACATCTCCTTAGATAGTTTGCTCTAGCTACCTTTTCTTTTTGATGAAAAGTTACTAGTAAGACTTAAACAACCACTTGCTTTGGTTGGGCAGTGGGAGTCGAGTGGGAGGGTGATCTGAATTCAGAAATACTATTCCTTTTGTAGAAGTTTCTTTTAGAAGTTTCATTTTATATTGGCATATAGTTGATTTACAATGTTGTGTTAGTTTCAGGTGTACAACAAAGTGATTCAGTTATACATATATCTATTCCTTTTCAGATTTTTTTTTCCATATAGGTTATTCAGAGTACTGAGTAGAGTTCCCTGTACAAGACAGTAGGTCTGTATTGACTATCTATTTTATAAACAGTAGTATGTATATGTTAATGGAGAAGAAAATGGCAACCCACTCCAGTGTTCTTGCCTGGAGAACCCCAGGGACAGGGGAGCCTGGTGGGCTGCCGTCTATGGGGTCGCACAGAGTCGGACATGACTGAGACTTAGCAGCAGTATGTATACGTTAATAGTCCAAAGGTTGTGGGTTGTTGTTTAACTATTCCTTTTGAATGAAATGCCTTTCCCTTTTCTTCTGCTCACCTCAGTGTTTCCTTCTCTGAATCCACACCCTATTCCACCAAGTAGCTGGTCATCCACCTTCCAGGCTCTTCATTGCCCTCTGCATGGCTCCATTACACACCAATCACACCTTCTGTACTATCAGTCTACGTGGTCATCTCTTCCAGGACTTTGAGCTTCCTGACAACAGATAGTTTTTTTATTTATCCGTACAACTCAAGGCAGATAATAAATGTTTGATCAATAATTTAGGAAATGATTAAAAGAAGAAATGAACAGATAAGTTAAAGAGCAACAGGTAACCTTCACTAAGCTTCTGAAGCCCCCAGCATGAGCTGATCTCTACTTCTCATCTCAAATCCACAGAACCCATTCCTTTTTGTTTCTGCTTCCTTCATATTTTCTTCCTCTAACACATCTGAAGCAAATTTTTAAATCTATAATCACTTTTTATGTTACCCTGAAGACAACACAGATGACTTGTTATGAAAAGAAAAATCCCTGTTCTTGACTTTGATTTTTTTTTTTTTAAACCAAGGGCTTACATTTCACCCTTAAATGCCTAAATTATCTCCTCTGTTGAGTATAGCTGTTGGGTTTACTTCGCCAGAAATGGGGCATAATTTCACTGGAATCCAGAAAGCATTCTGGAGAGACTGGTTTTGTGTGTTGCTCAGTCGTGTCCAAGTCTTTGCAACCCCCTGGACTGTAGCCCAGCAGGTTCCTCAGTCCATGGGATTTCCCAGGCAAGAATACTAGAATGAGTTATCATTTCTTGCTCCAGGGGATCTTCCTGACCCAGGGATCGAACCCAAATTTCCTGTGTCTCCTGGATTGTAGGCATATTCTTTACCACTGAGCTGTTGGGGAAGCCACCAGAGATTGGTTTTAATCAGATACAAAATCACATCTAGGGAGGATTGTGTTTGTGTGAGTGCATGCTAAGTTGCTTCAATCACATCTGACTCTTTGCAACCCTACAGACAGAGGAATGTGCTTAGTAAACCTTTGAATTTGCTAATTCATGGTTCTACTACTGTCAGGGAGTGTTTAACAGGAGGATTCCTACGTGCTGTTTCTCACAAGTCCTTTCTTTCTTTTTAAGCGGAACAGCACACTGCTCCCAGGAACTGAGGTCATTGTGTGAGACAGGCTTGAGTCTCCTTTAGTAAACATTCTCTTTACGACAAAACTGCTTAGTCTTGATCCCCTTTCTTGAGATATGGATTGTCTCCTGACCTTGTGACCATTATTAATCCCTGTTCCCTTGGTAACAGTTGCTGTACATTTGGTTTTCTGATCTTTATCATTGTCAAAAGAAACTTCTTGTACCACAGCCTTTATGTACTCACAGAGAAATCATTAAAGCACCTTTGCTTCATCAGACCTTGGGTCCCCATGTCTGTCTGTCTGTCTGTCTTTCTTTCTCTCCTCAGCTAATTCTCTGGAGCGCAGAGACCCGTCTTGCTCACTCTCCTGCCCGGGCTTCTAAGACTTTCTTGAGAAGGCACCCTTTGCCTTCACCCACCTCCAGAGGATGCCTGGTGCCTTTATGAGAGACACAAGTCCTGTGTCAAGGACTTTATTGGTTCTCTGCATAAACCAGGGAATATCAGCCTCTTTCTCTCTTTCACTTTCTTATCGTCGCCTCCAGACTGCCAGGTCCCGGTCCATTAGAGGACGCCAACATACTACCATGGCTACAGCTGTGCTAGGGACAAAGGAACTGGGGAACTCATGTCAGTCTCTCAAGATGGCCGCTTCAAGGGATAGAACCTATGTGGCCGATCCCTAGTTTAGTCGTAGACTTACTAGTGAATGTGTCACCATACTACTACTACTACTACTACTACTACTACTACTACTACTACTACTAAGTCGCTTCAGTCGTGTCCAACTCTGTGCAACCCCATAGACGGCAGCCCACCAGGCTCCCCCGTCCCTGGGATTCTCCAGGCAAGAACACTGGAGTGGGTTGCCATTTCCTTCTCCAATGCATGAAAGTGAAAAGTGAAAGTGAAGTCGCTCAGTTGTGTCCGACCCTCAGCGACCCCATGGACTGCAGCCTTCCAGGCTCCTCCACCCATGGGATTTTCCAGGCAGAAGTACTGGAGTGGGGTGCCATTGCCTTCTCCGATGTGTCACCATAGCTGGGTAATAAAAGACCCCAGTCAAAACAACCCAAAACACAGTAAGTCTCCAGTGATATGATTTTGTTTAATAAAATGGAAGCATTAGGAGATAATGTCTTTGTTAATTTAACAAAGAAAGTTTCTAAATTTCTTGAGGGCAGACATTACCCACCCTATTTATGTCATCATCATCAACCATGGTGGCTAGAGGTTAAGGTCTGTCTTATGGTGTGTTTCGGGGGGTAGTCCGGAAAGGAAAAACCTATTTTTTTACGGGGGGGGGGGGGGGGGGGGGGGGCAAGAGAAGAAAAAAAAAAGACTCTTATCTTTCTCTTCATCAACCATGACTGGCAGACACAGTGTAAATTAGATACCTAGTTGAAACTTGTAGTTGAGATAGGAGTATGTGCTGCTGCTGCTGCTAAGTTGCTTCAGTCGTGTCCGACTCTGTGCGACCCCATAGATGGCAGCCCACCAGGCTCCCCCGTCCCTGGGATTCTCCAGACAAGAACACTGGAGTGGGTTGCCATTTCCTTCTCCAATGCATGAAAGTGAAAAGTGAAAGTGAAGTCACTCAGTCGTGTCCGACTCTGGAGTATATGTCAGAAATTATTTGGAACATAGTCCAATAGATGAAGCTCATTAAATCATAAAACTTTGACTGGAATTTGTTGGGTGCCTTAAGAGCTTCAGTTCAGTCACTCAGTCGTGTCCAACTCTTTGCAACCCCATGAACTGCAGCACACTAGGCCTCCCTGTCCATCACCAACTTCCAGAGCCTGCTCAAACTCATGTCCATTGAGTTGGTGATGCCATCCAACCATCTCAACCTCTGTTGTCCCCTTTTCCACCTGCCTTCAATCCTTCCCAGCATCAGGGTCTTTTCCAATAAGTCAGTTCTTTGCATCAGGTGGCCGTAGTATTGGAGTTTCAACTTCAGCATCAGTCCTTCCAATGAATATTGAGGAATGATTTCCTTTAGGATGGACTGGCTGGATCTTCTTGCTGTTCAAGGGACTCTCAAGAGTCTTCTCCAACACCACAGTTCAAAAGCATCAATTCTTCAGCGCTCAACTTTCTTCACAGTCCAACTCTCACATCCATACATGACTACTGGAAAAACCATAGCTTTAACTAAATGGATCTTTGTTGGCAAGTAATCTCTCTGCTTTTTAATATGCTTTCTAGGTTAGTCATCAATGAATTCACACAAAAATGAAAAGCAGTAAAGAAGACAGAAAAAAAAAAAGAAACCATGAAAACGAATGATAGAAAATAGCACACTTTGAGAGGAGTCCTCACCAGATTTGATCTTTCCATCTAGTACAATAAACAAACATGCCAGGAATTAGAATAGTGGTAGTGGTTCTTACCAATACTCTTGCCTGGAGAATCCCATGGATGGAGGAGCCTGGTGGGCTGCAGTCCATGGGGTCGCTAAGAGACACGACTGAGCAACTTCACTTTCACTTTCCACTTTCCTGCATTGGAGAAGGAAATGGCAACCCACTCCAGTGTTCTTTCCTGGAAAATCCCAGGGGTTGGGGAGCCTGGTGGGCTGACATCTATGGGGTCACACAGAGTTGGACATGACTGAAGTGACTTAGCAGCAGCAGCAGCAGTGGTTCTTAAAGCTGACTAATTGTCTGAATCATGTGCTCAGTCGCATCTGACTCTTGGAAACCCCGTGGACTATAGCCCACCAGGCTCCTCTGTCCAAGGAATTTTCCAAGCAAGAATACTGGAGCGGGTTGCCATTTCCTGCTCCAGGGGATCTTCTTGACCCAGGGATTGCACCCTTGTCTTGCATCTCCTGCATTGGCATGTAGACTCTACCACTAGAGCCATCTGGGAAGCCCTAGTTACCTGGGATTTTTTTTTTTTTTAATGTACAGATTCCCATTCCTGTTTCAGACCCACTGACTGATCTCTTGGAGACCATGCGGACATCTGTATATGTCAACCTTCCCAGGTAATTCTTTTATCAACCACTCCTAGCAACATTGCTTTAGATCATTGATTTTTTTTTTTTAAAAAAAAGACAAACTTGAAGGTGTACTATTATGGGCTCAATTGTATTCTCCCAAATTCATATGTTGAAGTCTTAACCCCAGTACTTCACAATGTGACTCTATTTGAAGATAAAGTCTTTAAAGAGGCAATTAAGTTAAAATGAGGTCATTAGGGTGGATCCTAATACAATACAACTGGTGTCCTTATAAGAAGAGAGAATTAGGACACAAAAAGTTATAAAGGGAAGACCACCTGAAAACAGGGAGAAGAGAGCCATCTCTGAGCCAAAGAAAAAGACCTCAAAAGAAACAACCTTGCTGGCATCTCAGTCTTAGACTTGTACCTTCCAGAACTGTGAAAAAATAAATTTCTGTTCGTTAAGCCACCTAGTCTATGGTACTTTGTTATGGCAGCCCTGGCAACTAATACATGTATCTTCCCCTGCTAATTTGCGAACTGGCAAATCTGAACAGCAAGAAGATACTGTAAAGGGTATCTTGTGTGAAAAAGAGATAGTATATTTGAAGTGAATGAACCTATACCCTGTTATACAGTGTGAAGTAAGTCAGAAAGAGAAAAACAAATATTGTATGCATGCTAAGTCGTTTCAACCATGTCCGACTCTTTGCCATCCCATGGACTGTAGCCCAGCAGGCTCCACTGTCCATGGCATTCTCCAGGTAAGAATATTGGAGTGGGTTGCCACACCTACGTGCAGAGGATATTCCCAACACAGGGATGGAACCCGCATCTTCTGCCGCTCCTACATTGCAGGAGGATTCTTTACCACTGAGCCACCAGGGAAGCCCAGATATTGTATGTTAATGCATATATATGGGATCTATAAAAATGGTATTGATGAACCTATTTGCAGATGTAGAGAATGGAATTGTGGACGCAGTGGGGGAGGGAGAGAGTGAGACAAATGGAGAAAGTAGCATTGACATATATACTCTGTCATGCGTAAAGTGGATGGCTGGTGAGGGGTTGCTGTACAACACAGGGAGCCCAGTCTGGAGCTCTGTGATGACCCAGAGGGGTAGGATGGGAGAGGGAAGGAAGGCTCAAGAGGGAGGGGATATATGTGTAATTATGGCTGGTTTGCATTGTTGTTCAATAGAAACCAACACAACATTATAAAAATTTAAAAAAAAATTTTTAATTTAAGGAAACAGTAGTCCTACTCAAATAGTGACTGACTGTTAAGCTTTAGTACTGTTTCAGATTTCAGAGAGAAGTTGCTGTGGGAGAAGGGGAAGAGTGCAGGAGAGAAATGAGTTCAAATAGAAAAGAAATAATGAAGAGCTAGTAAATGGGAGAAAGGAGGGACATTCCAGAATATGAAAACCATAACCCTGATGAATGCACTCTATTACAATGACATTATTAGGAAACAGCCACCCCAGGAGGGAAACAACGAAACACGTGCCCACAAACACTTTAAAAGTACAGAAAGAGAACAAAGAGCTTTTCTTGCTCACCACTAAGTACTATTAAGGATTAAGTCATAACCTGCTGCAGTCACTGACCAACAGGGAACCCTGAGAGGAAATTAAGATGTTAACAGGATGTTATGTACTTTGGACAAGTAGACTCCTTTGATAGTTAGATTAATATCTCAGGAATAACTTTAATTATTTTTTAATTATTTAATTATAATTATTCTAGGCATGGGAAGAGTCTTCCCAAAAACCCTAAAATCATTACCTTGAGAGGTGTGTTCTGTGTGACTAGCAGTAATTTTTTTACCAAGATGAAAGCTTGACTGTACATGTGCGTGTGTGTGTGACTGTATATATTCCCCAGCCAAAAATCACATATATACTGGCTTCTCCCTCTCCCTCTTTGGAATAGCTCCTCAGAGTTACAGAGCTGCTGCCTCCCAGACCATAGTTCTCAATAAGGTCCTTGAATAAATTTAAACCCTCAGCTCTTGATGTTGTGCATTTTTCTTTCAGTCGACAAAAGGTCATAATGATTTTTGCCTCTGAGTCTTTCCTGATCAGAGGGAAAGTTCATTTCTTTCATTCATTTAGTCAAAGACCATTTAGCCTACCTACTACATGTTAGAAACTCAGGTGTAGTCTTGCTATGTGAAGATGATTCACACAGGAGCTGTGCCATCTAAGAATGCCAGTCTGTAAGGAAAAAGTTCTAGGCCTTCTTCAAGGCCCAATCAGAGGAAGACATGCTGATACTTTCTTTAGGGGATTTTAAATTCTACAGCCACTGATCTCTCTGTAGAGCTCCCAGGTTTACAGGCTGGGAACCCACAGGTAATTCCTGTCCTAGCAGCCCAAGAAGCACATGTATTTTCAATTACTGTGGCCCCACTGGGTTGTGGTAAAGAACTATGTGTCTCTGACATCCTGACTCTAGCACAGAGCCAGGCACAAAGTAGGTGCTCAATAAATAGTGAATAAATTAATTAACAGCTCAGACAATCAAATCTATCAAAAAGAGAAGCCCTCTTAGTGAGTCTAGTACACATTCCCCATCCCTTGCACCCCAGATCCTTTCCAGAAGCAATTTGCTCTATCAGACTCCCTAAGAAGAGGTCATATAAGGTATTGTTTGGGAAATATAGTTAAAAAGTAAAATTTCCTTCCAATCTAGAAAACCTCTACGCTAAGGTAAAAGAGAAAGAAAACAATCTTATTACTGAATAAAACCAGGAGGTGATACCACAGGCAATTCTCTAAAGGGACTACAAAGACAGAGGAAAGTCTTGTATATAACTCAGTGGATACAATCCCCTGCATTTATGTGTTTAGGATAAAATTGGTAATTTTATCATATATTTACAGCTGGAGGTCAGATTTGCCATTTGGAGTCAAAGGGACAACTGAATTAGGCCCATCTTCTCCCAGGAAGCTGGATGTAGGCCCTTACCTTCTTTGATGGTTATATTTCAAAGAGATGTGCACTCAGATCCATAAGAGAACACACCTGAACTATAAGCTGGCAAGAGGTTCATTTAGCATGTGAACTTAGTAGCAAGGCAGCTCAGTTCTCCTGGAAGCCTCAGGACTGGCCTACCTACCTATATACAAGCACCCTGGAGCAGCCCCAGGGACCACAAGTGTTCTGTCAACAGGGTTTCCTAGTCACAGCCCTGGACGCTAAGGCCAACTTTGAGGAGAGAAAGCTGAAACCTCTTTCTGAAAAGCTACTTGATAGCCCATAAAGCACAATTTTTTAAATCTGACTTGGACTAAAGTGAAGTCACTCAGTCGTATGCAACTCTTTGCAACACCAGGTGTCCCCACACCTGGTCTTCTGGGTTCCTCTTCAAGGAACCCTGAGGCAGGGACTTCCCTTGTGATCCAGTAGCCAAGACTGTGTGCTCCAAACTCAGGGGCCCAGGTTCGATCCCTGGTCAAAAAAGTAGGTCCCACATGCTGCACCTAAGAGCTCACAGGCAACAACTAAAAATCCCGCATGCCGCAATGAAGATCAAAGATCCCATGTGCCACAACTAAGACCTGGTGAAGCCAAATAAATCAATAAAAGTATTTCTTTAATGCTAAAAAAAAAAAATGAAGAAGAAGAAGAAAGAAAGCACGAGGCAATCCTGATTTAGGTAGTTAACTGGGAAGATGATCCCAAGAAACACAAGTGGGGAAAGCAAGGCAGGGCTGGGAGGAATGACAAGGATATGTGTTTCCACATTAACAAATTAAAAGATAAAAACTATATGATTATCTCAGCAGATGCAGAAAAAGCCTTTGACAAAATTCTATATCTATTTATGATAAAAACTCTCCAGAAAGCAGGCATAGATGGAACATGCTGCTACTGCTAAGTCGCTTCAGTCGTGTCCGACTCTGTGCGATCCCATAGATGGCAGCCCACCAGGCTCCTCTGTCCCTGGGATTCTCCAGGCAAGAATACTGGAGTGGGTTGCCATTTCCTTAGATGGAACATACCTCAACACAATAAAAGCCATATATGATAAGCAAACATTATCTTCAATGGTGAAAAATTGAAAGCGTTTCCCCTAAAGTCAGGAAGAAGACAAAGGTGCCCACTTTCACCACTGCTATTCAACATAGTTTTGGAAGTTTTAGCCACAGCAATCAAAGAAGAAAAAGAAATAAAAGGAATCCAGATTGGAAAAGAAGAAGTAAAACTCTCACTGCTTGCAGAGGACATGATCCTTTACATAGAAAGTCCTAAAGACTTCACCAGAAAATTACTAGAGCTAATCAATGAATATAGTAAAGTTGCAGGGTATAAAATTAACACAGAGAAATCCCTTCTATTCATATACACTAACAATGAGAAAACAGAAAGAGAAATTAAGGGAACAATTCCATTCACCATTGCAACAAAAAGAATAAAGTACTTAGGAATAAACCTACCTAAAGAAACAAAAGACCTATATATAGAAAACAGTGTTTTATAAAACACTGATTAACGAAATCAAAGATGACACAAATAGATGGAGAAATATACCATGTTTATGGATCGGAAGAATCAATATAGTGAAAATGAGTATACTACCCAAAGCAATCTATAGATTCAATGCAATCCCTATCAGGATATCAACTGTATTTTTCAGAGAACTAGAACAAATAATTTCACAATTTGTATGGAAATACAAAAAATAAATAAATAAATAAACCTCAAATAGACAAAGCAACCTTGAGAAAGAAGAATGGAACTGGAGGAATCAACCTGCCTGACTTCAGATTATACTACAAAGCTACAGTCATTAAGACAATATGGTACTGGCACAAAGACAAAAATATAGATCAATGTAACAAAATAGAAAAGATAAATCCACGCACCTACGGACACCTTATCTTTGACAAAGAAGCAAGAATATACAATGGAGAAAAGACAAGCTCTTTAACAACTGGTGCTGGGAAAACTGGTCAACCACTTGCAAAAGAATGAAACCAGAACACTTTCTAACACCATACACAAAAATAAACTCAAAATGAATTAAAGACCTAAATGTAAGACCAGAAACTATAAAACTCCTAGGGGAAAACATAGGCAAAACACTGTCTGACATAAACCACAGCAGGATCCTCTATGACCCACCTCCCAGAGAAATGGAAATAAAATAAAAAATAAACAAATGGGACCTAACTAAACTTAAAAGCTTCTGCACAAAAAAGGAAACTATAAGCAAGGTGAAAAGGCAGCCTTCAGAATGGGAGAAAATAATAGCAAATGAAGCAACTGACAAAGAATTAATCTCAAAAATATAAAAGCAGCTCCTGAAGCTCAATTCCAGAAAAATAAATGAATCAATCAAAAAATGGGCCAAAGAACTAAACAGACATTTCTCCAAAGAAGACATACAGATGGCTAACAAACACATGAAAAGATGCTCAACATCACTCATTATCAGAGAAATGTAAATCAAAATCACAATGAGGTACCATCTCATGCTGGTTAGAATGGCTGCTATCCAAAAGTCTACAAACAATAAATGCTGGAGAGGGTGTGGAGAAAAGGGAACCCTCTTACACTGTTGGTGGGAATGCAAACTAGTACAGCCACTATGGAGAACAGTGTGGAGATTCCTTAAAAAACTGGAAATAGAACTGCCATACGACCCTGCAATCCCACTGCTGGGCATACACACCAAGGAAGCCAGAATTGAAAGAGACATGTGTACCTCAATGTTCATCACAGCACTGTTTATAATAGCCAGGACATGGAAGCAACCTAGATGTCCACTGGCAGATGAATGGACAAGAAAGCTGTGGTACATATACACAATGGAATAATACTCAGATATTAAAAAGAATGCATTTGAATCAGTTCTAATGAGATGGATGAAACTGGAGCCAGATGGATGAAACTGGAGCCAGATGAATACAGAGTGAAGTAAGCCAGAAAGAAAAACACCAATACAGTATATTAACACATATATAAAAAATTTAGAAAGATGGTAATGATGACTCTATGTACAAGACAGCGAAAGAGACACAGATGTAAAGAACAGACTTTTGGACTCTTTGGGAGAAGGCAAGGGTGGGATGATTTGAGAGAATAGCATTGAAACATGTATATTATCATATGTGAAATGGATCACCAGTCCAGATTTGATACATGAGACAGGGTGCTCAGGGCTGGTGCACTGGGATGACCCTGAGGGATGGGATGGGTAAGGAAGTGGGAGGGGGGTTCAGGATGGGGAACACATGTACACCCATGGCTGATTCATGTCAATGTATGGCAAAAACCACTACAATATTGTAAAGTAATTAGCATCCAATTAAAATAAATATTTAAAAAAAAAAAAAAAAAGGACATGTGTTTGATGACTGATGACTCCTGAGAGTAGCTAGAGTTCAATTTTGCTGACGTACCCCGAGAAGTAGCCTTCAGTATTTATCCACTGACCCTCATCCTTCATTGGTTAAGGACTGACCTACAGGCATTCATTTCCAGCACATTCATTTCCAGGCATTCATTTCCAGCAACCTTTCACATGCACTGTACAAACACTTTTGGCTGCGTGTCTTCCTTGCTTTGCTTCTCCTGAAGCAAAGAGACATGAACACTTAAGGTGGGAGGCTGCCAGTGTGCACAAGAGCTGTCTGTTGTGGCTGTAGGTGAACTCAGGGCTGGGGTTCAGTAAAAATCTAGCTAGCACTGAATTAATGGAAAAATAAATATTTCATAAACACTGTGTATATCTTAACGTAAAGTCACCCATCTAGAAAAATTGTATCAATTTTTTTTACCCACTATCTTATTTAACTCACTTAACATATAATATTCTAAGACCCAGTTCTGGAATGTTCTAGAATAGAGATCATGGAGATTTTACTTTGCAATTCTATCTGTCGAAGTTCTTGGCTTTGAAGAAGACAAACAGGAATGTAGGAGCTAGTGGCTACAAAGAATCTTTCTCAATCACCTTTCAGATGTTCTTTATGAATGTACAGTGACTTTCCAGACCCAAACAGGAAGCCAGCTCTCAGGCTTCAAAAACAACTCTGAACTTCTCAAGTTTTCCAAAAGCCCAATCAAGTGAAACAAATAATTAAGCACTCACACAACCCACATCCTTGACACTCCACCTTGCTCACCATTCCATTCATGCATCCATCATATTTGCTTTCCTCCTACAAACACTGTGACTTTATGTTTCCACAGAGCTGCTGCTCCCGGAGGATCACAGGACTGTCCAAACAACTCCAGAATTCTAAATAGCTTCTCTTTATCCCTCACAGCTTCTTCCAAACACTGTGGGCTAGAAAAGTAGAGGCCCATAATTTTGGTGCCAACATGTAATATTTTTAATCAGGCTCAACAAGTCACACAGGAATTTCTTGGGAGAATGTCAACCTTTATATCTTACATTTTTCCACATTAATAATGGCAAGATTAGCCTAAAATCAACTAATAAATAAATACAAAAAGGGTAATAAAACAGAGTTTCTTATCAATTGTTATCAACTCCAGCTCTCTCATTTTTTAACAGTTTTAATTTGACACCTTAAATTAAAGCAAAGATTCTCAGGTCAGGCTCAGCGTCTTCAAAGATACATTAAAATTTGACCAGAGCTTAGCACAAACCCCTGGTCAGAATGAGATCTTAAATAAACATGAGGAACTGTGGGAAGTCAAGTACACTTTCAAAATGACCTCCAAACCATGAGGTTATGGTTTATAAGCTACTATTCTGGGGCAAAATAAAAATATGAAATGTGTCCTAAGGATTCAACTTTTAAATTATTCCTGTTTGAACAGTTTCTTTTTTTATTTTTTTTACTTTATTATAGTGCCAAGAGGAGATCATTTTATTCAGGTAAACTGGGATCTCCTACCAGTCTTAATCACAAATATAAAACTGCTGAAAAATGAATGCCAAACATTCTCAGTCACCCAAGGAGGGAAGGACTGAATTACAGAGGCCCCACACAACTCCCAAGACAGGCCCCAAGCTCGATGATTGCAACGCAGCCTGATTTTTCATTGCCTGCAGAAGCCTTTGGGTGGAAAGCCCATTGCCCATGGAGCTCTGCTGCTTGCAGGAGGAAATTTTCTCTAATTCTTCCACCAGGAGAAGGCACTATCCCATAGGCTTTACTAAAAAGGGAAATTGCTTCTATTAAGTCATCACTGTGAAACTGAGTCTCCATTAAACTGAGTTCCCCCGTCGAATTCACAATTAACCTCTCTATCCAAAATGTTATTCTCTTTCTTGCCCCAACCATGTTACCCCCATGATGGAAGAATATCAAAGAAAAGGAGGAACTGAAACTGAGCAGGATCCTGAGGAGCCCTCCAGAGTACAAAAGCTCCTCTGTGTCCCTTGTTTCTTGTTTATAGGAAATGGCTTTAGTCTCCTAGTCTCGCTGAGTTCCAAAGAGCAGACTCAGTTCAGTTCAGTTCAGAAGCTCAGTTGTGTTTGACTCTTTGCGACCCCATGAACCACAGCACACCAGGCCTCCCTGTCCATCACCAACTCCCGGAGTCCACCCAAACCCATGTCCATCGAGTCAATGATGCCATCCAACCTTCTCATCCTCTGTTGTCCCCTTCTCCTCCTGCCTTCAATCTTTCCCAGCATCAGGGTCTTTTCAAATGAGTCAGCTCTTCACATCAGGTGGTCAAAATATTGGAGTTTCAGCTTCAACATCAGTCCTTCCAATGAACACCCAGGACTGGTTTCCTTTAGGATGAACTGGTTGGATCTCCTTGCAGTCCAAGGGACTGTCGAGAGTCTTCTCCAACACCACAGTTCAAAAGCATCAATTCTTCGGTGCTCAGTTTTCTTTATAGCCTTTTTATTTTCTCACATCCATACATGACTACTGGAAAAACCATAGCCTTGACTAGATAGACCTTTGTTGACAAAGAAATGTCTCTGCTTTTGAATATGCTGTCCAGGTTGGTCATAACTTTCCTTCCAAGGAGTAAGCGTCTTTTAATGTCATGGCTGCCATAATCATCTGCAGTGATTTTGGAGCCCAAAAAAATAGTCAGCCACTGTTTCCACTGTTTCCCCATCTATTTGCCATGAAGTGATGGGACCAGATGCCATGATCTTCGTTTTCTGAATGTTGAGCTTTAAGCCAACTTTTTCACTCTCCTCTTTCACTTTCATCAAGAGGCTCTTTAGTTCTTCTTCACTTTCTGCCATAAGGGTGGTATCATCTGCATATCTGAGGTTATTGATATTTCTTTCCGCAATCCTGATTCCAGCTTGTGCTTCCTCCAGCCCAGTGTTTCTCATGATGTACTCTGCATATAAGTTAAAAGCAGTTAATGATTAGGGAAGTGAGGAAATGCAAAAACAAAGGAAATGCAAAGTCAAGAAACAATAGCTTAGTGACAAAACAGTCCTAGTTCCTCCTCAAGGGATATATAACAATCTGATACATATCTTTGAGCTATTTTGCAGGAACTAAGACTCTTAGTCAGGAGGAAGATGGTGACTACATGCTGACCACAAGAATGTAGACTCCAGACTGGGTGGAACCAGAAGCTCGATGTTTAAAAGCCCCAAAACACCACCCTGTTATCTCAACACCAACCAATCAGAAGAAAGTCATGCTCTCTGCAGCCCTCACCCCAAATGTTGCCTTTAAAAACCCTACCCTGAAAGTCATCAGGGAGTTCAGATCTTTGGAGCACAAGCTGTCTCTTCTCTTTGTTTGGTACCCTACAAATAAACACAGTACTTTCCTTCACCATAACCCAAGTCAGTAAATTGGCTTTGCTGGGCATCAGGTAAGCAGATCCAAGTTCAGTTCAGTAATAAGTATTATTTTTTTAAATAAGAGGAAAGAATTTCAGTGATGTAGATGCTCATAAGTTGGCTAGTAAAGTATCAGTCATTTAAAGTGATAATAACTTTTAAATATTTAGTGTTGTAAATATGTGAATCAACTTCATTAAAATGTGGCAATAATAATGAACAATAAACTTCTGTGGAAACCTCAACAAAAAAATCTCATTCCTCTGCCATGAGAAGGCAGTTTCTTTTAATTAGCACGAAACTAGGAGCCACTTAGGTATGATGGACAAGAACTCTGCAGTTCAGAGGAGAAGGGTAGGATCCCAGAGGGGCTGGGCCTCCAGGAAGGCATTACAAAAGACAGTCAGGGAGGGGGCAGGAAGCAGCTCCCGAGGGACCACGTGTGTCTTGGCTGGAAAGGTCTTGGCAGTGCCTTCCACACAGGCAAATCCTTGGTCTTCACAGGAAGCTGAAGAGTCACAGTCCTCAGGGTGACAACCTGAAAGTCCTTATTATAAAAGACCTGCGTTAGCAGAGCATCCATACCCAGAGCTGGCCCCCTTCCCTGGTTTATCAGACCTCCATGGGCAGCCTTGGATCAAGGCACAGAAATGTGGCTTTAGCTGTGATTCTGTGATTTCTCATGGTCAGGAAATACATGTCTCCAGCTGCAAAAATAGCCTGCTTGCCTCTCTTCACTGAACAGAAAATCCCTCCTTTCTCAGAGACTCAGGCTGGCCCCACAAGCTGTCCTCATATCCGCATTTGCAGGCTCAAAAACCTCATCTCAAACTTTTTCCCCAAAGAGAAATGCCAGAAACATCCACATCATACTGTAAAGGACAGTTTGCCAAAAAGAACAGTTTTATCCACCCCTCCTTAAGTGGGCTTTCAAATGTTGTTTTTCTCCTTCTGCTGGGTATGAATGGATCACATCCTCAGGAAATACATCCCGTTGAATAAATCAGCACACTGAAATATCTTAAGAAATAAAGCTAGCTTGGTTGACTCATTGGATGGAGGCAGCTTTAACCAAACACTTGAAACCCTGAAATAGGCATCTTCTGATATTGATTCAATGGGTTTTACATTGAAGCTCAGGTATTTGTCCAAGTGAAAGGGCGAGTGGACTTAATACAGAGCCCTTAATCAGTGACTCATTTACCTGAAAAAATGAAGAGAGCCAAAGCAATCTGGGAATCCAGCTTTAGGAGTAGCATGGCTAAAATTCCTTTTAAAAGATGCCCGATAACGGATGCCTGGGGCTGGTGCACTGGGACGACCCGGAGGGATGGTATGGGGAGGGAGGGGGGAGGAGGGTTCAGGATGGGGAGCACGTCTGTACTGGTGGCGGATCCATCTCGATGTATGGCAAAAGCAATACAATATTGTAAATTTAAGCAAAATAAAATTTAATTAAAAAAAAAAAGAACAATAGTAGGGAGCTACCAAGGAGAGGTTGTATGTAGTTCTGAGCATCCTTTATCAATGTGGTGGGAAAATTAAAGAGATTTAGAACTCTGCATCCAAAGATAAACAAATAAATATATACATTATATAATTATTTTATGGTCACACATTTTACCCCTGTGTTTCAGCCTTGATGGAATAACTGGGCATTACTGGGAAGGTGAGTCAAACTGGGCACAGTTTAGGAAATTGGGTGAGGCCCATCTGCCCTATGCAAATAAATAATACTCCCAGACATGGGCAAGATTTTCATTTACCTTCTAAAATTAGAATGTACTCTTAGACCTAAAAATGAGAGGCAGGGGAGTCATAGTGTTATCTGAGAGAGATGACTTAAACCAAGTTACTTTCCCTGTCGTTTGTTTGTCACAGCCAAAAGACCCCTGGCTGAGTGAAGGGGGTCGCAGGTACCAGAACACAGGTGAGTACTCCCTGGCGCCCCCTAATTGATGGAAGGGAATCACAAGTGTCAGTACTTAATGGCACAAAAAACATACCAAATCACAAGAGAAAATTTCATTTCTTTTCTTAGCTAGAACAATACATCCCTCCAAACCACAATCCCTCAAATTTCATTCCAGTCAATATCCTTTCAGTCCAGTTCAAGCTGTGGCTAGGAATTCAAAATAAATAGTGCTGATTTTGAAAGCCACAAAACTTTGCACACAAGAATAAAGTCAGTTGTTATTGTCAGGAGAAAAACTACATACATCTTTGGTTCAGAAGGTACAGAATATGCCTGCAACGCAGGAGACCTGGATTGGATCCCTAGATCAGGAAGATCCCCTGGAGAAGGGAATGGCAACCCACTCCAGTATTCTTGCCTGGAAAATCTCATGGACAGAGGAGTTTGGCAGGCTAAAGCCCATGGGATCACATAGAGTTGGTTATGAGTGAGCTAGTAAAACTTTCAGGGGAAAGGTGGGGCTGAAAGTCAAGTGGTACAAAATGGAAAACTTTCTCTTTCTAAGGGCAGGCAAAGTGAAAGTTGCTCAGTCATGTCTTTGTGACCCCATGCACTGTAGCCTGCCAGGCTCCTCTGTCCATGGAATTCTCCAGGTCAAATACCGGAGTGGGTAGCCATTCCCTTCCAGGGACTCTTCCCAACCCAGGGATCAAACCCACATCTCCCACATTGCAGGTGGATTCTTTACTGTCTGAGCCACCAGGGAAGAACAGATAGGTTGGTCTTAATAAGTTAATGCCTGATCAGTTCAGTTCAGTTGCTCAATCATGTCCAACATTTTGCGACCCCAAGGACTGTAGCACACCAGGCTTCTCTGTCCATCACCGACTCCCAGAGCTTGTTCAAATTCATATCCATTGAGTCAGTGATGCCATCCAACCATCTCATCCTCTGTCATCCCCTTTTCCTCCTGCTTTCAATCTTTCCCAGCATCAAGGTCTTTTCCAATGAGTCAGTTCTTTGCATCAGGTGGTCAGAATATTGGAGTTTCAGCTTCAACATCAGTTCTTCCAATGAATATTCAGGACTATTTACTTTAGGATGGACTGGTTGGATCTCCTTGCAGTCCAAGGGACTCTCAAGAGTCTTCTCCAACACCACAATTCAAAGGCATCAATTCTTCGATGCTCAGCTTTCTTCACAGTCCAACTCTCACATCCACACATGGCTACTGGAAAAACAATAGCTTTGATTAGATGGCCCTTTGTTGGCAAAGTAATGTCTCTGCTTTTTACTATCCTAACTTGGTCATAGCTTTTCTTCCGAGGAGCAAGCATCTTTTGATTTCATGGCTGCAGTCACCATCTGCAGTGATTCTGGAGCCCAAGAAAATAAAGTCTGTCTCTGTTTCCATTGTTTCCCCATCTATTTGCTATGAAGCAATGGGGCTGCCATTGCTTGGGATGCCATGATCCTCATTTTTTGAATGTTGAGTTTTAAACCAGCTTTTTCACTCTCCTCTTTCACATTCATCAAGACGCTCTTCTGTTCCTCTTTGCTTTCTGCCATAAGTGTGGTGTCATCTGCATATCTGAGGTTATTGATATTTGTCCTGGCAATCTTGATTCCAGCTTGTGTTTCATCCAGCCTGGCATTTCACATGATGTACTCTGCATATAAGTTAAATAAGCAGGTGACAATATGCAGCCTTGATATACTCCTTTCCCAATTTGGAAACAGTTCGTTGTTCCATGTCCAGTTCTAACTATTATTTCTTGACCTGCAGACAGATTTCTCATGAGGCAGGTAAGGTGGCGGGGTATTCCATCTCTTTAAGAATTTTCTGTAGTTTGTTGTGATCCACAGTCAAAGGCTTTGGCATGGTCAATAAAGCAGAAGTAGATGTTTTTCTGGAATTCTCTTGTTTTTTTCTGTGATTCAACAGATGTTGGCAATTTGATCTCCGCCTCTTCTGCCCTTTCTAAATCCAGCTTGAATGCCTGGAAATTCACATACTGTTGAATCCTTGCTTGGAGAATTTTGAGCATTACTTTCTAGCATGTGAAAGGACTACAGTTGTGCAGTAATTTGAATATTCTTTGGCATTACCTTTCTTTGGGACTGAAATGAAAATTGACCTTTTCCAGTCCTGTGGTCACTGCTGAATTTTCCAAATTTCCTGGCATATTGAGTGCAGCACTTTCACAACATTATCTTTTAGCACTTGAAGTAACTCAACTATTTGAGGAATAGGTGAGTTGATGGAGGAATTCCATCACCTCCACTAGCTTTGTTCATAGTGATGGTTCCTAAGGCCCACTTGACTTTTCACTCCAGGATGTCTGGCTCTAGGCGAGTAATCACACCATAGTGGTTATCTGGGTCATGAAGATCTCTTTTGTATAATTCTTCTGTGTATTCTTGCCACCTCTTCTTAATATCTTAAACTTCTGCTAGGTCCGTACTGTTTTGTCCTTTATTGTGCCTATCTTTGCATGAAATGTTCCCTTGGTAGCTCTAATCTTCTTGAAGAGATCTCTAGTCTTTCTAATTCTATTGTTTTCCTCTTTTGACCTATTTAATATAGACATGTCTTAGAGTAATTAAGTAGAATATTTTCATTGTAACTAGGTTTAATATAAGTTAAGTATTATATCTGTTACAAGTTTATCAACAAGGAAATCACCTCAAGTGAAGAAACTTCTAAAAAAATGTAAATGAGATATGAGCTTTTATATAAACTCTATTAAGAATAATTATTCTTTAAAAATATGTCTAAAATAGTCTCTCCAGATTGGCGTAACTTAAATTTCTAAGGGTTGTGCCAAGTGTGCTAAGTGTTGGAAGTCTATTGAATAGTTAGGTCATTTCCAAATAAAATAAGATTTTGAAACATTTACTACTAAACACGAATTTCCTTTTACAGAGAAACTAAAGAGATTTGGGACTATAAATGAATGTTTGGTGTCATCCTAAAATGGTCTAATAAAGCAAGGGTTTTAGAAACTATCACTGGTATTTATGCTCACCAATCTATAAAATGCTAATATAAAAGTTAGTTCTTGGTTGCTAAAGGAAAGTAGGAAGTGTGTTTTCAGTTAAAAAAAAAAAAAGTATGAAAAAATACTAAAAAGAGTTACGCATGATCAGGATTTTCTAAAATTGGATTACAATTAGTTAGATAAATGGATTTGGTTAGAAATGACACAACAATAAGAAAACTGGTTAGAGTCAACTAGGTCCAAGATGGGGAGCTGACTTTCACTGGACCTTGAGCTTTGGTATTTAGGCCTATTGTGACATATCAATAAGCTAAATGATACACCCATCAGCATTGACTAAATCTGACCAAATGTTCTAAACCCTTTTAACTGATCTTTTCAATAAAACTTCCTAAATAGAATTCTTTTGAAGTTCTTTTGACCTCTAGCTAACTTTGGGGTGCTTCAGAGGGCCCCTTAAACATCCCAAAAAGAGAGATAAACTGTGTTTATTTAGTTGGTTAAATTACATGAAAAAGATTATCAAATGAGTAATAAATCCACTGATGTTATAACATATGGTAAAATTACTAATACAGATAGCCTAGAAATTATATGGAGTCCTTAACATTCTGATATGTCCTGGTATTCTAATGGAAAACCTGATGACTTCACTAAAGTTAACAACAGGACTGAATGAACCAGGGAATATGCTTATAACTTTTATGGTATCTATCTGAAAAATTACGGGTTTGAATCTTATGTTTTCAGGGAGTAGGGAAAACCTTCCTCTCAAAATAATTATGACAATAAGGTTAAAGCATCTGCCTGGAATGCGGGAGACCTGGGTTCGATCCCTGGGTTGTGAAGATACCCTGGAGAAGGAAATGGCAACCCACTCCAGTACTCTTGCCTGGAGAATCCCATGGAGGGAGGAGCCTGGTAGGCTACAGTCCATGGGGTCGCAAAGAGTCAGACACTACTGAGCAACTTCACTTTTTTTCACTTTTTTTTTTGCATTGACCACTTAGGAAGACTTTCTTATCTTTTGTTGCTATTCTTTGGAACTTTGCATTCAAATGGGTATATCTTTCCTTTTCTCCTTTGCCTTTAGCTTCTCTTCTTTTCTCAGCTATTTCTAAGGCCTCCTCAGACAACCATTTTCCTTTTTGCATTTCTTTGTCTTGGGAATGGTCTTGATCACGAACAGAGATCATTCTGTCATTTTTGAGATTGCATCCAAGTACTGCATTTCAGACTCTTTTGTTGACTATGATGGCTACTCCATTTCTTCTAAGGGTTTCTGCTCACAGTAGTAGATATTATGATCATCTGAGTTAAATTCACCCATTTCAGTCCATCTTAGTTCACTGATTCCTAGAATGTCGAAGTTCACTCTTGCCATCTCCTGTTTGACCACTTCCAATTTGCCATGATTCATGGACCTTACATTCCAGGTTCCTATGCAATATTGTTCTTTACAACATTGAACCTTGCTTCTATCATCAGTCCCATCCACAACTGGGTGTTGTTTTTGCTTTGGCTCCATCCCTTCATTCTTTCTGGAGTTTTTTCTCCACTGATCTCCAGTAGCATACTGGGTACCTACCGACCTGAGGAGTTCATCTTTCAGTATCCTATCTTTTGCCTTTTCATACTGTTCATGGGGTTCTTGAGGCAAGAATACTGAAGTGGTTTGCCATTCCCTTCTCCAGTGGACCACATTCTGTCAGACCTCTCCACCATGACCCATCCATCTTGGGTGGCCCCACACAACATGGCTTAGTTTCATTGAATTAGACAAGTCTGTGGTCCGTGTGATCAGATTGGCTGGTTGTCTGTGATTGTGGTTTCAGTCTGTCTGCCCTCCGATGTCCTCTCTCAGCACCTACTGTCTTACTTGGGTTTCTCTTACCTTGGACGTGGGGTATCTCTTCACGGCTGCTCCAGCAAAGCGCAGCCACTGCTCCTTACCTGGGATGTGGTGTAGCTCCTCTTGGCCACCACCCCTGAGCTTCGACGTATGGTAGCTCCTCTCTGCCACGCCACTGCAGCCGCCGCGCTTATGCACCATCACTTTGCTTCTCTGAAATTTCTAATGTTTCTGTGCTTCTAACTGTCAGTGGTATAAATGCTATAAAATTCAACTTCTTAACATTATAGGGGGAAATGTCACTGACCTGGCCCCTGCTTGCAAGCTGCTCTCATCTTGCACCATTCCTGGTGTCATATTTTACCCTCAGAAACACTTAGGACTTTGCTGCTCCCTCCACATCATGATGTGCTCATCTCTATGCCTCTGCTCACATGCTCCCTTCCACACCTGTCCCTATTCTTTTCATCTCTCTCAGATCTACTTATCCTTTGAGAATTTACTCAGCTCTTACAAGGGCAGGAATTCAGTTATGAGAAATCAGGTAGCCTTAATCACTGAAGCGAGGTGGAGCCCCAGGGCAAAGGGTCAAAGAGATTCCAGCAGCAGGGTTGGTTTCATTTTCATGGTTAATATTTATTGAGCACTTACATGACACACTCTTCGCAAAATGTTCTACATATTTCAATTAACTTAATCTTTACAATGAGGCTGTAAAGTAAGGACTACTATTGTTCTTGTTTAATAGATGAGGAAGTTGAGCCATAGAGTTTTTCAGTATCTGGTTTCATAACCTCTCCAAGGTCCCTCAACAAGCAGGTGGTGAAAGCACTGCCTGGCTCCAAGTCTAAGCACCTAGCCAAGCCTGCAGAGCTTCCTGTACAATGATTTACAGACATTAAGCTGGTCATAATTTGGACATGACAGCACCTAGATTCATCAGGTCAGCCAAGAGATGAACTTCTTTTTATCCCGTAAAACTGAAAATTTCTTTGCTCTGAGATCCAAATTCATTAAGCAACTTTTTAATTAATGTTAATACCAAAAGGCACCAGAACTAGTGGGAGGCCTGGATCACAAATATAAATATTCATGTAAAACAATTCACACTATTGTAAATAGATAAAGTGACTTTCTGATTTACAGATAAACCTTGTACCTGATGTGATTGACTCTGCTCAAGACAAAGTCTGAGTGTAATGACATTCACTCAGATAGACCATATTCTGGGCCATAAAATATACCTTAACAATATAAAAGAATAAAAATTGTATAATACCTATTCTCAAACCACAATGAAATTAAACCAGAAATTAATAATAGAAAGGTAGCTGGATAATCACCAAATACTTGAAGATTAAATGATATACTTTTAAATAAATCATAGGCCAAAAAAGAAATCTCAAGACAATTTTAAAATATTTTGAACAAAATAAAAATGAAAAACAAGTTATCAGAATTTATGGGAGTTTGTGAAAGCAGTGCTTAGAGGGAAATTTATAGCATTGAAAGTATTTATTAGAAAAGAAGGAAGATTCAAAATAAGTTATCTAAGCTGACACCTTAAGAAACTAGAAAAAGAAGCAAAACTTAAACCCAAAGTAAATACACATAAATAAATAATTTAAAAAGCAGAGGTGGGGGAAACTTTCTTGGCGGTCCAGGGTTCAAGACTCTGAACTTCCAATACAGGGGGCCTGAGTTCGATCTCTGGTCAGGGAACTAGATCCCATATGCCACAAATAAAGAGCTCACATGCTACAGCTAAAAATCCTGCATGTCACAGCACAGACAGAGGTCTCACATGCTGCAACTAAGACCTGGCACAGCCCAATAAATAAAAATAAATGTAAGAAAAAAGAAAGAGACAACTAAAGAGTCATGAAAAGATGTGAAGGAAACTTAAAAGCATATCACTAAGTAAAGAAGTCAATCTGAAAAGCTGACATACTATTTGGTTAAAACAATAACAGCAAGGTTCCTTTTCATCCCTGAATTTTCTTTTCTCCCAAGTGTGGTTTGGTGTTAATATGTTCATTCCAGCCTCCTTTTTATTTAGATTTGCATGGTATATCTTTTCCCATCCTTTAACTTTTAGGCCTCCTATAGTATGGATGTGAGAGTTGGACTATAAAGAAAGCTGACCGCCAAAGAACTGATGCTTTTGAACTGTGGTGTTGTAGAAGACTCTTGAGAGTCCCTTGGACTGCAAGGAGATCCAACCAGTCCATCCTAAAGATCAGTCCTGGGTGTTCAGTGGAGGGATTGATGTTAAAGCTGAAACTCCAATACTTCGGCCACCTGATGCAAAAAGCTGACTCATTTGAAAAGACCCTGATGCTGGGAAAGATTGAGGGCAGGAGGAGAAGGGGACAACAAAGGATGAGATGGTTGGATGGCATCACCGACACAATGGACATGGGTTTGGGTGGACTCAGGGAGTTGGTGATGGACAGGGAGGCCTGGTGTGCTGCAGTTCATGGGGTTGCAAAGAGTCAGACACGACTGAGCGAATGAACTGAACTGAAATAGCATTGTATTTGAAGTATTTTGTTTACATACAGCATACAGTTTAGACATGATTTTATAATATATTTTAACAATCTGTTTATTAATTGGTATACTGAAAGTATAGGGCGCCCCCGCCTGCCCGCGACCGGCGCACCATTTAAGAGCGCCCCGCCGGCTGCGTCGCGCACTAAGAGCGCCCCGCCGGCTGCGTCGCGCACTAAGAGCGCCCCGCCGGCTGCGTCGCGCACTAAGAGCGCCCCGCCGGCTGCGTCGCGCACCAAGAGCGCCCCGCCGGCTGCGTCGCGCACTAAGAGCGCCCCGCCGGCGCGTCGCGCACTAAGAGCGCCCCGCCGGCTGCGTCGCGCACTAAGAGCGCCCCGCCGGCTGCGTCGCGCACTAAGAGCGCCCCGCCGGCTGCGTCGCGCACTAAGAGCGCCCCGCCGGCTGCGTCGCGCACTAAGAGCGCCCCGCCGGCTGCGTCGCGCACTAAGAGCGCCCCGCCGGCTGCGTCGCGCACTAAGAGCGCCCCGCCGGCTGCGTCGCGCACTAAGAGCGCGGCCGAGAGGAGCTACCCGATGACCGAGGAAGGACGGCGGTGAGGGCCAGCGCACTAAGCACGGCGGAGAAGAGCTACCCCACGACCGAGGTCAGGAAGGGCGGCGGTGAGGAGAGACCCCTCATCCAAGGTAAGGTGCCATGGCTGTGCTTCGCTGGCCGGGAGCAGCCGGGATGAGATACCCCACGCCCAAGGTAAGAGAAACCCAAGTAAGACAGTAGGTCTTGAAAGAGGGCATCAGAGGGCAAATACTCTGAAACCATTCTCACAGATAACTAGTCAATCTAATCACACAAGGACCACACCCTGGTCTAACTCAATGAGATTAAGCCATGCCCGAGGGGCAACCTGGGATGGGCGGGTCATGGTGGAGAGATATGATAGGGTGTGGTCCGCTGGAGAAGGGAATGGCAGACCACTTCAGTATTCTTGCCTTGAGAACCCCATGAACAGTATGAAAAGGCAAAATGATAGGATACTGAAAGAGAAACTCCCCAGGTCAGTAGGGGCCCAATATGCTACTGGAGATCAGCGGAGAAATAACTCCAGAAAGAATGAAAGGATGGAGCCAAAACAAAAAGAATACCCAGCTGTGGATATGTCTGGTGATAGAAGCAAAGTCCGATGCTGTAAAGAGCAATATTGCATAGGAACCTGGAATGTCAGGTCCATGAATCAAGGCAAATTGGAAGTGGTCAAACAAGAGATGGCAAAAGTGAATGTCGACATTCTAGGAATTAGAGAACTAAAATGGACTGGAATGGGTGAATTTAACTCGGATGACCATTATATCTACTACTGTGGGCAAGAATCCCTCAGAAGAAATGGAGTGGCCATCATGGTCAACAAAAGACTCCGAAATGCAGTACTTGGATGCAATCTCAAAAACGACAGAATTATCTCTGTTCATTTCCAAGGCAAACCATTCAATGTCACAGTAATCCAAGTCTATGCCCCAACCAGGAATGCCGAAGAAGCTGAAGTTGAAAGGTTCTATGAAGACCTACAAGACCTTTTAGAACTAACACCCAAAAAAGATGTCCTTTTCATTATAGGGGACTGGAATGTAAAAGTAGGAAGTAAAGAAACACCTTGAATAACAGGCAAATTTGGCCTTGGAATACGGAATGAAGCAGGGCAAAGACTAACAGAGTTTTGCCAAGAAAATGCACTGATCATAGCAAATACCCTCTTCCAACAACACAAGAGAAGACTCTATACATGGACATCACCAGATGGTCAATACCGAAATCAGATCGATTATATTCTTTGCAGCCAAAGATGGAGAAGCTCTATACAATCAGCAAAAACAAGACCAGGAGCTGACTGTGGCTCGGACCATGAACTCCTTATTGCCAAATTCAGACTGAAATTGAAGAAAGTAGAGAAAACTACTAGACCATTCAGGTATGACCTAAATCAAATCCCTTATGATTATACAGTGGAAGTGAGAAATAGATTTAAGGGCCTAGATCTGATAGATAGAGTGCCTGATGAACTATGGGATGAGGTTCGTGACATTGTACAGGAGACAGGGATCAAGACCATCCCCATGGAAAAGAAATGCAAAAAAGCAAAATGGCTGTCTGGGGAGGCCTTACAAATAGCTGTGAAAAGAAGAGAAGCGAAAAGCAAAGGAGAAAAGGAAAGATATAAACATTTAAATGCAGAGTTCCAAAGAATAGCAAGAAGAGATAAGAAAGCCTTCTTCAGTGATCAATGCAAAGAAATAGAGGAAAACAACAGAATGGGAAAGACTAGGGATCTCTTCAAGAAAATCAGAGATACCAAAGGAATATTTCATGCAAAGATGGGCACAATAAAGGACAGAGATGGTGTGGACCTAACAGAAGCAGAAGATATTAAGAAGAGGTGGCAAGAATACACAGAAGAACTGTACAAAAAAGAGCTTCACGACCCAGATAATCATGATGATGTGATCACTGACCTAGAGCCAGACATCTTGGAATGTGAAGTCAAATGGGCCTTAGAAAGCATCACTACGAACAAAGCTAGTGGAGGTGATGGAATTCCAGTGGAGCTATTCCAAGTCCTGAATGATGATGCTGTGAAAGTGCTACACTCAATATGCCAGGAAATTTGGAAAACTCAGCAGTGGCCACAAGATTGGAAAAGGTCAGTTTTCATCCCAATCCCAAAGAAAGGCAATGCCAAGGAGTGCTCAAACTACCGAACAATTGCACTCATCTCACACGCTAGTAAAGTAATGCTCAAAATTCTCCAAGCCAGGCTTCAGCAATATGTGAACCGTGAACTTCCTGATGTTCAAGCTGGATTTAGAAAAGGCAGAGGAACCAGAGATCAAATTGCCAACATCCGCTGGATCATGGAAAAAGCAAGAGAGTTCCAGAAAAACATCTATTTCTGCTTTATTGACTATGCCAAAGCCTTTGACTGTGTAGATCACAATAAACTATGGAAAATTCTGAAAGAGATGGGAATACCAGACCACCTGATCTGCCTCTTAAGAAATCTGTATGCAGGTCAGGAAGCAACAGTTAGAACTGGTCATGGAACAACAGACTGGTTCCAAATAGGAAAAGGAGTATGTCAAGGCTGCATATTGTCACCATGTTTATTTAACTTATATGCAGAGTACATCATGAGAAATGCTGGACTGGAGGAAACACAAGTTGGAATCAAGATTGCCGGGAGAAATATCAATAACCTCAGATATGCAGATGACACCACTCTTATGGCAGAAAGTGAAGAGGGGCTAAAAAGCCTCTTGATGAAAGTGAAAGTGGAGAGTGAAAAGGTTGGCTTAAAGCTCAACATTCAGAAAACGAAGATCATGGCATCTGGTCCCATCACTTCATGGGAAATAGATGGGGAAACAGTGGAAACAGTGTCAGACTTTGTTTTTCTGGGCTCCAAAATCACTGCAGATGGTGACTGCAGCCATGAAATTAAAAGACGCTTGCTCCTTGGAAGGAAAGTTATGACCAACCTAGATCGCATATTCAAAAGCAGAGACATTACTTTGCCAACAAAGGTTCGCCTAGTCAAGGCTATGGTCTTTCCTGTGGTCATGTATGGATGTGAGAGCTGGACTGTGAAGAAGGCTGAGCGCCGAAGAATTGATGCTTTTGAACTGTGGTGTTGGAGAAGACTCTTGAGAGTCCCTTGGACTGCAAGAAGATCCAACCAGTCCATTCTGAAGGAGATCAATCCTGGAATTTCTTTAGAAGGAATGATGCTAAAGCTGAAACTCCAGTATTTTGGCCACCTCATGCGAAGAGTTGACTCATTGGAGAAGACTCTGATGCTGGGAGGGATTGAGGGCAGGAGGAGAAGGGGACGACAGAGGATGAGGTGGCTGGATGGCATCACTGACTCGATGGATGCGAGTCTGAGTGACCTCCGGGAGCTGGTGATGGACAGGGAGGCCTGGCGTGCTGCGGTTCATGGGGTCGCAAAGAGTCGGACACGACTGAGCGACTGATCTGATCTGATCTGATACTGAAAGTATTTAACTGAGTGAAACTAATGATACGTTTGGATTTGTTTACCATTGTATTACTGTTTTCTTTTGTTCTTTATTTCTCATTTCTCTGTTTCCCTTCTTGCCTTTTTTTTTGGGGGGGAGACATTATTTGAGCACTTTTTATTATTATATTTTATTGCTATATTGCTATTTATAGCAATAAATATTACCCTATTTAATCTATTTTATTACTCTATTCTACACTATTATGATTTTTAACGATATCTCTCTATACAGTTCTTTAGTGAGTGGTTGCTCTAAGGATTACAAAATATATCTTTTTACAGTATACTTAGACTCAATACTTTGTCACTTTTATTGGAAACTTTAACATCATAAAATTCCCCTTACCCTGCCCTTCTTTTTGCTATAAGTATTATCATAAATATCACATATACTCAAAACTTCATCAGACCATGTTATACTTTTGCTTTCAACCATAAAATGTATTATAAAAAAAACCCCAGAGAAGAACAGTCTATTATATCTATCCAAATATTCAACAATTCTATTCCTCTTTTTCACTCTTGATATTCCCTGTTTGCTTGTGGTCATTTCCCTTCCATCTGTAAAATTTAGCAATTCCTTAAAGCATCTGGAATGCCTTCATTTACTTTCAACCCTGAAAGATATTTTTGCTATACACAAATTCCAGGCTGACAATTTTTTTCTTTCAGCACAGAAAACTGTACTACTTCCTTTTGATATCTATGATTTCTGATGAAAAAATCATTGTCATTGAATCACTGTTTCTCAGGGAGGGATAAATCAGGTACTTGGGATAAACATATACACACTATAAATGTATATGTGTATATATATATATATGTATATAACAGATATGAATGGCAAACCACTTCAGTATTCTTGCCTTGAGAACCCCATGAACAGTATGCAAAGGCAAAATGATAGGATACTGAAAGAGAAACTCCCCAGGTCGGAAGGTGCCCAATGCTACTGGAGATCAGTGAAGAAAAAACTCCAGAAAGAATGAAGGGATGGAGCCAAAGCAAAAACAAATCCAGCTGTGGATGTGACTGGTGATAGAAGCAAGGTCCAATGCTGTAAAGAGCAATATTGCATAGGAACCTGGAATGATAGGTCCATGAATTAAGGCAAATTGGAAGTGGTCAAACAGGAGATGGCAGGAGTGAATGTCGACATTATAGGAATCAGCGAACTAAAATGGACTGGAATGGGTGAATTTAACTCAGATGACCATTATATCTACTACTGTGGGCAGGAATCCCTCAGAAGAAATGGAGTAGCCATCATGGTCAACAAAAGAGTCCGAAATGCAGTACTTGGATGCAATCTCAAAAATGACAGAATGATCTCTGTTTGTTTCCAAGGCAAACCATTCAATGTCACAGTAATCCAAGTCTATGCCCCAACCAGTAACACTGAAGAAGCTGAAGTTGAATGGTTCTATGAAGACCTACAAGACCTTTTAGAACTAACACCCCAAAAAGATGTCCTTTTCATTATAGGGGACTGGAATGCAAAAGTAGAAGTCAAGAAACACCTGGAGTAGCAGGCAAATTTGGCCTTGGAATACGGAATGAAGCAGGGCAAAGGCTAATAGAGTTTTGCCAAGAAAATGCACTGGTCATAGCAAACACCCTCTTCCAACAACACAAGAAAAGACTCTACACATGGACATCACCAGATGGTCAACACCAAAATCAGATTGATTATATTCTTTGCAGCCAAAGATGGAGAAGCTCTATGCAGTCAGCAAGAACAAGACCAGGAGCTGACTGTGGCTCAGATCATGAACTCCTTATTGCCAAATTCAGAATGAAATTGAAGAAAGTAGGGAAAACCACTAGACCATTCAGGTATGACCTAAATCAAATCCCTTATGATTATACAGTGGAAGTGAGAAATAGATTTAAGGGCCTAGATCTGATAGATAGAGTGCCTGGTGAACTATGGAATGAGGTTCGTGACATTGTATAGGAGACAGGGATCAAGACCATCCCCATGGAAAAGAAATGCAAAAAAGCAAAATGGCTGTCTGGGAGGCCTTACAAATAGCTGTTAAAAGAAGAGAAGTGAAAAGCAAAGGAGAAAAGGAAAGATATACCCATCTTAATGCAGAGTTCCAAGGAATAGCAAGGAGAGATAAGAAAGCCTTCCTCAGCAATGAATGCAAAGAAATAGAGGAAAACAACAGAATGGAAAAAACTAGGGATCTCTTCAAGAAAATCAGAGATACCAAGGGAACACTTCAGGCAAAGATGGGCTCGATAAAGGACAGAAATGGTATGGACCTAACAGAAGCAGAAGATATTAAGAAGAGGTGGCAAAAATACACATAAGAACTGTACAAAAAAGATCTTCACCACCCAGATAATCATGATGGTGTGCTCACTCACCTAGAGCCAGACATCCTGGAATGTGAAGTCAGTGGGCCTTAGAAAGCATCACTACAAACAAAGCTAGTGGGGGTGATGGAATTCCAGTTGAGTTCTTTCAAATCCTGAAAGATGATGCTGTGAAAGTGCTGCACTCAATATGCCAGCAAACTTGGAAAACTCAGCAGTGGCCACAGGACTGGAAAAAGTCAGTTTTCATTCCAATCCCAAAGAAAGGCAATGCCAAAGAATGCTCTAATTACCACACAATTGCACTCATCTCACACGCTAGTAAAGTAATGCTCACAATTCTCCAAGCCAAGCTTCAGCAATACGTGAAATGTGATCTTCCAGATGTTCAAGCTGGCTTTACAAAAGGGAGAGGAACCAGAGATCAAATTGCCAACATCCACTGGATCATAGAAAAAGCAAGAGAGTTCCAGAAAAACATCTGTTTCTGTTTTATTGACTATGCCAAAGCCTTTGACTGTGTGGATCACAATAAACTGTGGAAAATTCTGAAAGAGATGGGAATACCAGACCACCTGACCTGCCTCTTGAGAAACCTGTATACAGGTCAGGAAGCAACAGTTAGAACTGGACATGGAACAACAGACTGGTTCCAAATAGGAAAAGGAGTACATCAAGGCTGTATATTGTCACCCTGCTTATTTAACTTATATGCAGAGTACATCATGAGAAATGCTGGGCTGGAAGAAACACAAGCTGGAATCAAGATTTCCAGGAGAAATATCAAAATAACCTCAGATATTTAGATGACATCACCCTTATGGCAGAAATTGAAGAGGAACTAAAGAGCCTCTTGATGAAAGTGAAAGAGGAGAGTGAAAAAGTTGGCTTAAAGCTCAATGTTCAGAAAACTAAGATCATGGCATTCGGTCCCATCACTTCATGTGAAATAGGTGGGTAAACAGTGGAAACAGTGTCAGACTTTATTTTTGGGGGCTCCAAAATCACTGCAGATGGTGATTGCAGCCATGAAATTAAAAGACGCTTAGTGTTTGGAAGGAAAGTTGTGACCAACCTAGATAGCATATTCAAAAGCAGAGACATTACTTTGCCAACAAAGGTCCATCTAGTCAAGGCTGTGGTTTTTCCAGTAGTCATGTATGGATGTGAGAGTTGGACTGAGAAGAAAGCTGAGCGCTGAAGAATTGATGCTTTTGAACTGTGGTGTTGGAGAAGACTCTTGAGAGTCCCTTGCACTGCAAGGAGATCCAACCAGTCCATCCTAAAGGAGATTGGTCCTGGGTGTTCATTGGAAGGACTGATGCTAAAGCTGAAACTCCAAATCTGTGGCCACCTGATGCAAAGAGCTGACTCACTGGAAAAGACCCTGATGCTGGGAAAGATTGAGGACAGGAGGAGAGGGGGATGACAGAGGATGAGATGGCTTGATGACATCACCAACTCAATGGACATGAGTCTGAGTGAACTCCAGGAGTTGGTGATGGACAGGGAGGCCTGGCGTGCTGTGATTCATGGGGTTGCCAAGAGTTGGACATGACTTAGCGACTGAACTGATAACAGATAACCAACAAGGAACTACTGTATAGCACAGGGAACTCTACTCAATATTCTGTGATAACCCATGACAAAAGAATCTAAAAGAGAGTAAATATATGTATATGTATAACTGAACCACTTTGCTGTACACCTGGAACTAACACAACATTATAAATCAATTAGACTCCAATATAAAGTTAAAATTAATTTAAAAATCACTGTTTCTCTCTAGCTGTTTCAAGAATTTTTCTTTGTCTTTGATGTTCCAGAAATTTAAATATGATGTATTTGGTCATAGATTCCTCTGATTCTTATCCTACCTGGAGTTTACTCCACTTCGTAACTTTGTAGGTATGTATCTTTCTCCAAATATGTTTTCAACCATTATTTCTTCAAACATTTTTTCAGCATCACATTTTTTTGTCTCCTACTGACAGTCTGATGACACAAAGACTAGACCTTTTGTGATTGTTCCATCAGACCCTGAGGTTCTGTTCTTTATTTTTTTTCAATGTTTTTTCTCTCTGTTGTTCAGATTGGATAATTTTCAATAATATGATATCAGGTTCATTATTTCTTTCCCCTATCATCTTCATTCTGTTACTGAGTCTTTCCAGTGAATTTATAATTTTGATTATTGTTTTTTTTAGTTCTAAAATTTTTCATTTGGTTTTCTTTTCTATCTTCTATATCTGTTTTTAAATTTGTTTCCAAAAGTGCTCATTATTGCTCCTTTGAGCATATTTATAAAATCTGTTTTAAAGACTGTCAAATAATTCCAACATCTGTATTATCTTATCGTTGGCATCTGTTGATCGTCCTTCCCAAAACAATTTGAGACTTTCGTAATTCTTCATACTTCAGGTAATTTTGAATTGTATCCTGGACATCTTTAATATTACTTCATATGACTCTGAGTCTTATTTAAATCCTATCAGAGAATGTTGATGGTTCTGTTTTAGCAGGTACTTGACCTGGTTAAGTTCAAGTCATAAGTTTCAGCTCACTTTCTGTGTGTTGTAGTCACAACATCAATTCACATTTCAATGGCTTTATGTGCTATTCAGATATGTCCTATAAGTGTGTCGCCCAGAAATTATTCTGGAACAAGGCAAGAAATCTGCTAGCTCGGTTCTCATAGTCTTTGGAAGGCTAATTAGGGGCAGATCCACTATGCACAGGTTGGAGAACAGCCCAGAAAGACAAACAATTTTATGGGATCCATTTCCTGATCTCTTCCTTCTCCGCTGTCTCTCTAGTACTGTCTGGTTTCTTAAGCCTCCTTTTTCAGTCCATTAGCCAAAAGCCTCTTGCTTCTGTGACTGAGTCACATCTGGTGTTCAAATGACAAGAGGCCAGACAGAGGTAGGGAGAGGAGGTTTGGAACTGTAGCTCCATCAAATGAAAAATGAGGGTCCCTCTCCCTCAGAATTTTGGCTCCTGCAGTTTTCCACACAGGCTGCTTTGCTGCCACTGCCCCCATCACAAAATTGCCTAGGGTCTGGGGTGAAAGTAAATGCAGAAAAAGGAGAAGGAAAAGAAAAAAGGTGATTCCCTCAATCTCTGAGTTTTAAGAGTTCTTTTCTGTTCCTCAAGCCAGAACTAAAAGAGTTTTCCTGGGTCTCTCTCTGTCTGTTCCATAATGCTTACTTCTGAATTTTGATGTTATGAGATCAGGCTGGAGATATCTGAGGAGAAAAATAGAGTAAACAGACTTCCCTGGTGGTACAGTGGATAAGAATCTGCCTGCCAATGCAAGGGACACAGGTTCAATCCCTGGTCCAGGAAGACCCCACATGCCACTGGACAACAAAGACAGTAGGCCACAACTACTAAAGCCCATGCACCTAGAGCCTGTACCTTGCAACAGAAGAAGCCATGGCAATGAGAAGCCCGCCTACTGCAACTAGAAGAGTAGCCTCTGCTTGCTGCAACTAGAGAAAGCCTGTGCACAGCAACGTAAAACACAGTGCATCCAAAAGTAAACTAATTAATTAATTAATTTTAAAATATTAATTTTTTTTTAAGGTAGAGGTGAAGTAGTGACAGATTTCCTTTTCTTGGGCACCAAAATCACTGCAGATGGTGACTGAAGCCATGAAATCAGAAGACGATTGCTTCTTGGCAGGAAAGCTTTGAAAAACCTAGACAGCACATTGAAAAGCAGAGACATTACTCTGCTGACAAAGGTCCGTACACTCAAGGCTATGGTCTTCCCAGTAGTCACGTAGTATTGTGAGAACTGGACCATAAAGAAGGCAGAACACCAAAGAATTGATGCTTTCAAATTGTGGTGCTGGAGAAGACTCCTGAAAGTGGCTTGGACAGCAAGGAAATCAAACCAGTCAATCTTAAGAGAGATCAACCCTGAACATTCACTGGAAGGATTGATGCTGAAGCTGAAGTTCCAGGATTTTGGTCATCTGATGTGAACAGATGACTCATTGAAAAAGTTCCTAAGCTGGGAAAGATTGAGGGCAGAAGGAGAAGAGGGCTTCAGAGGATGAGATGGCTGGATGGCACCACTGATGCAATGAACTCTGGCAAACTCCAGAAGCTGGTGAGGGCCAGGGAGGCCTGGCATGCTGCAGTCCATGGGGTCACAAAGAGTTGGACATGACTGGGCAACTGAACAACAACAACAATATATAAATATAGATAGATAGATAAAAACAAAGAGAGAGAG
Source organism: Tragelaphus eurycerus (assembly GCA_935064755.1). Lineage (NCBI taxonomy): Eukaryota > Metazoa > Chordata > Mammalia > Artiodactyla > Bovidae > Tragelaphus > Tragelaphus eurycerus. Next base: position 798,095 of record CAKXYN010000012.1, read on the forward strand.
AGAGAGCAAACTCTCTGCTAGTTTAGTGGTACTTCAAATTCTGATATTATTTCCCGATCTGCCTACTCCTGCAGAAGGAAGGAAGGAGCCATAGGGCCACCCTTTGAAGAGACTAACCAGCCACTTACAAGCAAGCTGACTTACTTTAACCCCTTCAACCCTCCAAGAGGCAGCAATGCATGCTGCCTAGTAACTTTCCTTTTATAAGTTCCCTGGGAACACAGACCATTCAGTATCCTGAAGGAGCTATTCCCAGAGTATACAATACCAAAAAGGTGCATCCAAATGGCTCAAGAGCTGAAGTATAACCAGTGCTGTGTTGTGCTGCCCAAATCCCTGCATCAACACTAAAACACCCATTCCTCCCACCATTAGGCCTGCTGGGACCTGATGCTGCTCAGTGAGTCAGTCCCTGGGCATTGCCCTGGAAAGGCAAGCCAAATAAAGCCACTTTCCCCAGGGCCACACACTATCCCTGGAGTTAGCTCACATCCAGGGATGGTCAAGGTGAAAAGTATAAAGCCCAGCAGACGTGATGCAAGGGAGGACAACTCTGCAGAGCCCTCTCTGCTCATGAGAGTTCCCCATGGGATTAACTAATCTTTTATTTAACCCTTTCCTTTTCCTAATCCTGCTTCCTTCACTCCCCAACAAGCACGGATTGGAGGACACCCTCCAGTAAGCCTCCTGCACACAAACGGTCTCAGAGTTTGCTTCCCGAGGAATCTACCCTAAGACATGTATTAATACTATGTCTAAGCATGATAGTCCCCTGTGACAAGAATTGGTTCAGAAATGGGCACATGACTCAAATCAAGTTAATATGAACTGAAGGGATTTGGTTCTGCGATATTCCGGGGAATTTTCTCACCACTAGAGAGAACCATCCTTCCTTTTTGGAAGGAAAGTTATGACCAACCTAGATAGCATATTGAAAAGCAGAGATATTACCTTGCCAACAAAGGTCCCTCTAGTCAAGGCTATGGTTTTTCCAGTGGTCATGTATGGATGTGAGAGTTGGACTGTGAAGAAAGCTGAGCACCAAAGAATTGATGCTTTTGAACTGTGGTGTTGGAGAAGACTCTTGAGAGTCCCTTGGACTGCAAGGAGATCCAACCAGTCCATTCTAAAGGAGATCATTCCTGGGTGTTCATTGGAAGGACCGATGCTGAAGCTGAAACTCCAGTACTTTGGCCACCTCATGTGAAGAGTTGACTCATTGGAAAAGACCCTGATGCTGGGAGGGATTGGGGACAGGAGGAAAAGGGGACGACAGAGGAGAGATGGCTGGATGGCATCACCGACTCGATGGACATGAGTTTGAGTGAACTCCGGGAGCTGATGATGGACAGGGAGGCTTGGCGTGCTGCGATTCATGGGGTTGCAAAGAGTCGGACACGATTGAGCGACTTGAACTGAACTGAACTGAACTAAGACAGAACCATAGAAAAAGATGATTGCCCTTCCAAACTAAACCTGAATAGGCAACCTCCAATTGCTACTGACAAGTGTATCCCCAGGTCATCCAGTCCTAGACCAAAGTTTATACCATGATTGACCGATGGTGAGACGGAAAGAGGCTGAGGCCCTAATGACATCACTGAGTCACAAAGTCAATGTATCCATTTTTAGATTTCTCGTTATATAAGCCATACATTTTTATCATGTAAGACAGGGTTTTTTTGGTGGGAGTGGTGGTCTGCTTGTTTCTGCTGGTAGATGGGTGCTCAGTCATTCAGTCATGTCCAACTCTTTGCAACTCTATGGTCTGTAGCCCTCCAGGCTCCTCTGTTCATGGAATTTTCCAGGCAAGAATACTGGAGTGGGTTGCCATTTCCTACTCCAGGGGATCTTCCTGACCCAGGGATGGAACATGGGTCTCTTGCATCTCCTGCATCAGCTGGTAGATTCTTTACCACTGCCCACTTGCTGCCAAAGCATCTCACTGATCCAGATATGCATTTTACTGACTCTCCCTTTCTTAACAGCCTCTGCAGGAGGTTTTCATATTCATCATAAAGAGCCTGAAAAATCCATAACCAAGACAATGGACCAAAAAACTGAACTGTGACCAAGCACAAGTGGCTGATGATGATTTTCTTTTCCTCCCTCCCTCCCTCCTTCCCTCCATTCTTCTTTCTTCCTTTTCCTCCCTCCTTCCTTTCCTTTCTTTCTATAGGTAACTGAAGATACATTCTTTAAAGAATGAAAAAAGGAGACCTAATTGAACAAATATACTTCATATAAAAAAAAAAAAAATCAATACTTGCAATTTGGTTGAGAAAAGTTACCTTAAATTGTGTTTTTAAGATCAAAGTACATCTAAGCCATAATCTGCAATTTGGTATATAATTGGAACTTCTGAAAACTCTCTGTAATAGACAGGTGAAGACAGACACCTGGTAATTGCAAAGAATATTTATACACCTGTGGAGGAGGCAGAAAGAGATTTTTGCAAAATGACTTCAGAAGGAAAAAGCCTATAAAAAAAAAGATATAATTCCAAAAGTGATTCAGTTTGCAATTTTAAAGACAAACAATCCATTATGACAACCCAAGAAAAAGTTACTTATCCCCAAACTCATAGTATCTTGACCCAAACTCTGAAGATCAAAGGACTATGATTTTGGAAGATGAGAAAGAGGAGAGTTTTAAAGAAGCAAAGGGCTCTGCCACACTTGTCCTGTTTTGAGATTCAAGGATATGGCAGTGGAATGCTTGTGCTTTGATTTTAACAACTGTGAGTCTCTTGTGTCTGCTTAATCAATCATGTTCTCTTTTTCCCTGAGTGCATGTGTGCCTGCTAAGTAGCTTCACTCGTATCTGACTCTTTGCAACCCCATAGACTATAGCCCACCAGGCGCCTCAGTCCATGGGATTCTCCAGGTGAGAATAATGGAGCGGTTTGCCACTTCATCCTCCAGGGCATATTCCCAATCCAAGGATCAAACCCACATCTCCTTCACTGCAAGAGGATTCTTAACCACTGAGCAATGAGGGGAAGCCTTCTCTTCTTCCTTAGCCCTTGTCATTTCGAAACTGTTTCCTTGAGTGTCTAAATACAAAATCTAATGACTCCATCATTATGGATAACAGAGAAAGCACAGGGCTGGACTTGGGAGAAAGGCTTTAATCCAGGGTCTGCCCACCAGAGAGTTGGGTGTCATCAGTCACATCACTTTCCTCTCTGGGCCTTCATTTCCTCATCTGCAAAACAATGCTTTTGGTCTCCATAATTATAGATTCCTGGGGAAATAAGAGGATCCACATAAATGCTGGAGTGGCATGTGGCAGTTATAACCCATTCTTCTGTCCACTCCACTCACCTGACAGTTCACAACTCAAAAGTCTTAGCTCAGTTTATAACCTGCAGTATGTCAGTAGGTTACAGGAAAATATCCAAGAGAAAAACAATAAACCCTCTTCTTCCAATGCTGTATTCAATCTCTACTTTACTTTTAGTGACTTGAGAGCCCACATCATCACTGTGGAGGAAAAAGGAATCAAACACCCTTGTTCATTTTCTGTTTCACATTTTAGAAATGATTCCAGTGGTGGCAGTATGCTGAATATGACTGATTTTGTGGAAACACAGGTTAAGGTGGTGATGATTAGGTGCTGAGTCAACTTGGAGTCCTTTCAGTTCAGTTCAGTTCAGTCCCTAAGTCGTGTCTGATTCTTTGCGACCCCATGAATGGCAGTACGCTAGGCCTCCCTGTCCATCACCAACTCCAGGAGTTCACTCAAACTCAAGTCCATAGAGTCAGTGATGCCATCCAACCATCTCATCCTCCGTTGTCCCCTTCTCCTCCTTCCCCCAATGTCTCCCAGCATCAAAGTCTTTTCCAATGAGTAAACTCTTTGCATGAGGTGGCCAAAGTACTGGAGTTTCAGCTTCAGCATCATTCCTTCCAAAGAAATCCCAGGGCTGATCTCCTTCAGAATGGACTGGTTGGATCTCCTTGCAGTCCAAGGGACTCTCAAGAGTCTTCTCCAACACCACAGTTAAAAAGCATCAATTCTTTGGTGCTCAGCTTTCTTCACAATCCAACTCTCATATCCATACATGACCACTGGAAAAACCATAGCCTTGACTAGACAGACCTTTGTTGGCAAAGTAATGTCTCTGTTTTTGAATACGCTATCTAGGTTGGTCATAACTTTCCTTCCAAACACTAAGCGTCTTTTAATTTCATGGCTGCACTCACCATCAGCAGTGATTTTGGAGCCCCCCCAAAAATAAAGTCTGACACTGTTTCCACTGTTTCCCCATCTATTTGCCATGAAGTGATGGGACCAGATACCATGATCTTAGTTTTCTGAACGTTGAGCTTTAAGCCAACTTTTTCACTCTCCACTTCACTTTCATCAAGAGGCTTTTTAGTTCCTCTTCAATTTCTGCCATAAGGGTGATGTCATCTAAATATCTGAGGTTATTGATATTTCTCCCAGCAATCTTGATTCCAGCTTGTGTTTCTTTCAGTCCAGCGTTTTTCCTGATGTACTCTGCATATAAGTTAAATAAGCAGGGTGACAATATACAGCCTTGATGTACTCCTTTTCCTATTTGGAAACAGTCTGCTGTTCCATGTCCAGTTCTAACTGTTGCTTCCTGGCCTGCATACAGGTTTCTCAAGAGGCAGGTCAGGTGGTCTGGTATTTCCATCTCTTGCAGAATTTTCCACAGTTTGTTGTGATCCACAGTCAAAGGCTTTAACATAGTCAATAAAACAGAAATAGATGTTTTTCTTGAACTCTCTTGCTTTTTCTATGACCCAGTGGATGTTGGCAATTTGATCTCTGGTTCCTCTGCCTTTTCTAAAACCAGCTTGAACATCTGGAAGTTCACGGTTCATGTATTGCTGAAGCCTGGCTTGGAGAATTTTGAGCATTACTTTACTAGTGTGTGAGATGAGTGCAATTGTGTGGTAGTTTGAGCATTCTTTGGCATTGCCTTTCTTTGGGATTGGAATGAAAACTGACCTTTTCCAGTCCTGTGGCCACTGCTGAGTTTTCCAAATTTGCTGGCACATTGATGCAGCACTTTCACAGCATCATCTTTCAGGATTTGAAATAGCTCAACCGGAATTCCATCACCCCCACTAGCTTTGTTCATCATGATGCTTCCTAAGGCCCACTTGACTTCACATTCCAGGATGTCTGGCTCTAGGTGAGTGATCACACCGTCGTGATTATCTTGGTCATGAGGATCTTTTTTGTACAGTTCTTCTGTGTATTCTTGCCACCTCTTCTTAATATCTTCTGCTTCTGTTAGGTCCATACTATTTCTGTCCTTTATTGAGCCCATCTTTGCATGAAGTGTTTCCTTGGTATCGCTATTTTCTTGAAGAGATCTCTAGTCTTTTCCATTCTCTTGTTTTCCTCTATTTCTTTGCATTCATTGCTGAGGAAGCCTTTCTTATCTCTCCTTGTTATTCCTTGGAACTCTGCATTCAGATGGGTATATCTTTCCTTTTCTCCTTTTTTTTTCACTTATCTTCTTTTCCCAGCTATTTGTAAGGCCTCCCCAGACAGCCATTTTGCTTTTTTGCATTTCTTTTCCATAGGGATGGTCTTGATCCCTGTCTCCTGTACAATGTCACGAGCCTCATTCCGTAGCTCATCAGACACTCTCTCTATCAGATCTAGTCCCTTAAATCTATTTCTCACTTCCACTGTATAATCATAAGGGATTTGATTTAGGTCATACCTGAATGGTCTAGTGGTTTTCCCTACTTTCTTCAATTTAAGTCTGAATTTGGCAATAAGGAGTTCATGATCTGAGCCACAGTCAGCTCCCGGTCTTGTTCTTGCTGACTGCATAGAGCTTCTCCATCTTTGGCTGCAAAGAATATAATCAGTCTGATTTTGGTGTTGACCATCTGGTGATATCCATGTGTAGAGTCTTCTCTTGTGTTGTTGGAAGAGGGTGTTTGCTATGACCAGTGCATTTTCTTGGCAAAACTCTATTAGCCTTTGCCCTGCTTCATTCCGTATTCCAAGGCCAAATCTGTCTGTTACTCCAAGTGTTTCTTGACTTTCTACTTTTGCATTCTAGTCCCCTGTAAAGAAAAGGACATCTTTTTGGGGTGTTAGTTCTAAAAGGTCTTGTAGGTCTTCATAGAACCGTTCAACTTCAGCTTCTTCAGCGTTACTGGTTGGGGCATAGACTTGGATTACTGTGATATTGAATGGTTAGCCTTGCAAACGAACAGAGATCATTCTGTCCTTTTTGAAATTGCATCCAAGTACTGCATTTCGGACTCCTTTGTTGACCATGATGGCTACTCTATTTCTTCTAAGGGATTTCTGCCCACAGTATTAGTATCATCTGAGTTAAATTCACCCATCTGAGTTAAATTCACCCATTTCTGTTCATTTTAGTTGCTGATTCCTAGAATGTCGATCTTCACTCTTGCCATCACCTCTTTGACTACTTCCAATTTGTCTTGATTCATGGACCTATTATTCCAGGTTCCTGTTCAATATTGCTCTTTACAGCATCGGACCTTGTGTCTATCACCAGTCATATCCACAACTGGGTATTGTTTTTCCTTTGGCTCTATCCCTTCATTCTTTCTGGAGTTCTTTCTCCAGTGATCTCCAGTAGCATATTGGGCACCTACTGACCTGCGGAGTTCCTCTTTCAGTATCCTATCATTTTGCCTTTTCATACTGTTCATGGGGTTCTCGAGGCAAGAACACTGATGTGGTTTGCCATTCTCTTCTCCAGTGGACCACATTCTGTCTGGAGTTCTTTAGGGGGCATATTAACAAAGCTGGGTCTTTGAATGTGTAGAAAAATAAACTCAGTTGCTTAAAGTGCTGACCCTAAACATCCAGTAATGTTCTTGGGCTAAAACATCAAAGACAACCTCATGACTCATAGACCAGGACTAGAACGACTGTCTCAGAAATGCAACACAACATGAAGCAGTGACAGGAACCCATGGAGTACTCTGCCGAACATCTGGCCTGGACAATTCCAAGATTCAACATGAAAGAACAAAGGGAAATGGCAGCTGTTCTAGACCGATGCCTACTAAAGAAATATAGCAGCAAATGCAAGGCATTAACCTGGACTTAACATTCTGGAAATGATTTGGGATAATGATAATGGACTATGTATTTGATATTATTGAATTAACCTTTTCTTAGATGTAGAAATAATATGATTATTGACCAGGAAAGTGAAAATGTCTTTGTTTATAAGAGGTGTATTATTTAGAATCATATAGGAATGAAATATCATGATACCTGTATACTACTTTTGGATGGCTTACAAAAGAAGTGTGTGTGTGCGTGTGTGTGAAAACCTTAACAGATAGTGAATCTAGAAGATCAGTTGCTCTTTAGTCATTAAGTTGTGTCTGACTCTTTGCACCCCATGGACTGTAGTCTGCCAGGCTCCTCTGTCCACAGGATTTTTCCAGGCAAGAATACTGGAGTGGGTTGCCATTTCTTTCTCTGGTGGATCTTCCCGACCCAGGGATCAAACCTGGTTATCCAACATTGGCAGATGGATTCTTTACCACTGAGCCACCTGGGAAGCCCAGAAGACCAGTACAGGAGTGTTAATAATTTTGTTCTTTCAATTTTACTCAGATTTTAATTTTGTAATTGAAGACAGGTATACAACTCAACCCAGAGAAGGCCATGGCATCCCACTCCAGTACTCTTGCCTGGAACCTCCCATGGACAGAGGAGCCTGGTAGGTTGTGGTCCATGGGATCGCTAAGAGTCAGACATGACTGAGCGACTTCACTTTCACTTTTCACTTTCATGCATTGGAGAAGGAAAAGGCAACCCACTCCAGTGTTCTTGCCTGGAGAATCCCAAGGACAGCAGATCCTGGTGGGCTGCCATCTATGGGGTCACACAGAGTCAGACACAACTGACGCAATTTAACAGCAGCAGCAGCATACAACCCAACCAGATTTAGAGAGCATGTAGGGCTCCAGGAAGTCTTATGGCTGCAAACTCCCAAGATGCTTCCCTTTCCCAGGAGTAAGCTTGTTTCCTGGGCTCCTACTAAAAATCATACTGACTCCTGTTGGGGCCAAATACATAACTTACAATTGCTAAGAAAAGGTATGGGGGAAAACATTACAAACCCCGCTTTACCAAGGAGAAAACTGAAACACACCCAAGTCAGCCACCTCACGAGAAGTCTCTGCAGGAGGCACCTTGATATTCTGCCTGGATACCCTGGAGTCTCTCTGCCCAGTTCTGTGTGCCTTCATTCCCAAAGGCTCTCACCTGCCACCTTCTTCACAGGACTAACCTGGGTCTGCCAGACCCTCTGCATCCAGACTCCAAACTCGCAGAGCCCAAAGAGCTAGGGAGTCAATGCTTCTCTGAGTTACCCAGACCTACCACTGCCTCATCAGTTTCAGGAGACTAGGAATTCCTTCCATTTCAGCTTTTTTCCCCAGATAATAAATCCTTGCTTCATTGTTGCCATTACACTTATGAAGCTCAACTGCGTATTCCCAAAATGAAACCACTTCCTTCCCACACATCCTAGTATCCCACACACAGGCTTGTTGTTTCATCCTACATTCTCCGGTTGGCCACAGATGAGCAGGGCTCCCAGATACAGCCCCATAATTACAGACTTACACTGTGTTCATGTGAATATCGAGGCCACCAGATGTCTAAACCCAGGACAGGCAACCAGAGGCCTTAAGACACCTGGTTCTTCATTTATATAGCGCTTATAAATCTCATGGAACATGCTAGGTATGCATTTTTTGAAAGAATCTACAAAGTTTATGATTTTTTAAATAGAAGCCTTGGAAGGGGCCTTGGAGGTCATTCTAGTCCACTTCCAGTGACAGGAGGCTCAAACTTCAGCAAGATAGCTGGGTCTGGATTATGACCATCTAAGTCATCATAAAGTTCTTCCTTATGAGGAAAAGGTGTGGTCATTAGTGTTTAGACTTTGAAGAATCTATCCTCATTGTTCAGTTATTTCTTGTGCTTCCTTCACAAATCTTGGCTGAATTCCAGGACTAAGATTGACCTGATAACCATGTACTCTCTGTGTACACATTTCTATGTTCAGGAGGTGATACCCAAAACGTATACAGAGGGTACGAACTAAGCAGAGTAGATGCAGGCAGGGGTACACTGCCCTAGGGTTCCAGGGGATCCTTCCCAAGTTATGCCAAGTATGAACCTGCCAGTAGCTGGACTGTGTGAAGGCCCTTGGCAGCAGAGGAGAATTCAGATGGAGTTTGTGACAAAAGTTATTTGTCATCAGGTACAGAAGCATTTCCACATTTGATAGTCACCACAGCCATACCACTGTGCACTGTGCGAACATCAGTTCTGGTTGTGCTTTAATGGCAGGAGAAATAGAACACAAATACTTTGAAACCATGAAAAAGAGAAGGTGAGAATGAATGAATGCAGACATAAATGACAGTCCTAGACACAGACACCTACAGTCTCTCTCCCACTCTCTCTTCACACGCACACACAATTAGAAAAACAAGTGAAGTTCCACATCCATGGCAACAAGAAAGAATTTGTGGTCAATCTCAGTTTGCCCTCAGCTTTAAAACTTCACTTCCCTCAGGCTGTGTTTTAAGGCCTTCTAGAGAAAGGCTGCTGTGGTTCTTCATACCGCTGAGGTTCCTGGCCAGCCCACTAGGCCTTAACCTCTGGAAAATGTGAAACATTATTTATCAAACAGGGAGGAAACTGGTCAAAGCAGGGAGGAGAGTACTAAAGACAATAATATTATCCAAAAGAACAAAAGGGGAAAAAGCTACCCTGAGCAAGATAAGCCAGGAGGGATACAGTAGCCCAGAGAACAGTTTTCCCAGCCAGGTTATCTAGAAAATGCTCCCAGTCCTTGAACCCTAGAATCATCCTTGGTCAGCAGAGTCCACAATAACTGTCACTGAAGTCTTACTCCTCAGTCAACAGCTGTTGTAGACAAACAAGCACCAAGACAGCAAAAGGAAAAGGAGCGTTGACTCTATTTAGAGACTATTTAATCATGTTTCTCAACTGAAGTGCATATAAAGTGTTTAATATTGTCATTCACTCATAAACCATTTAAAAACAAACTTGCAGTTACCAGGGGGAATGGAGGAAGGGATAAACTAGGAGATTGGGAGTGACATATACACACTGCTGCTGCTGCTGCTAAGTTGCTTCAGTCGTGTCCGACTCTGTGCGACCCCATAGATGGCAGCCCACCAGGCTCCCCTGTCCCTGGGATTCTCCAGGCAAGAACACTGGAGTGGGTTGCCATTTCCTTCTCCAATGCATGAAAGTGAAAAGTGAAAGTGAAGTCGCTCAGTCGTGTCAGACTGGCAGCGACCCCATGGACTGCGGCCTACCAGGCTCCTCCATCCATGGGATTTTCCAGGCAAGAGTACTGGAGTGGGGTGCCATCGCCTTCTCCGCATATACATACTACTATATATAAAATAGATGACTAAGGAAGACCTACTGTATAGCACAGAGAGCTCTACTCAAAACTTTTAAAAAGTATAAGTTCAGGGACTTCCCTGGTGGTCCAGTGGTTAAGAATCCACCTTGCATTACAGGGAATGTGGATTTGATCCCTGGTCAGGGAATTAAGATCCCACATCCGTGGAGCAACTAAGCCCAGGAGCCGCAAGTGGAGAATGGGTACATGGCAACAAAGGTCCTACACGAGGCATCAAAAGTCTTACATGACACAACTAAGACCCAACACAGTCAAATAAATAAATAAATATATATATTTTAAAAAGTACAGATCCAGAAAGAACTAGTCTGGGTCTCAACAATATTTTTTTTAAGAAACAAATAAGACTATCTCAGCTATTGATTCTTGATTATTCTTCAAGTTCCAACTGCCTTGGAAAATCTTTTCCTCTCTGACCATCTGAGACAATGAAGATCTCACCCTGTCCTGAATTTATCCTATGATACTTATATTCATAGCACAGTGTGCACTATGTAAGGTCACATTTATGTCTTGTTGTTCAGTAGCTGAGTCGTGTCTGACTCTTTGTGACCCCATGGACTTCAGCACACCAGGCTCTTCTGACCTCTACTATCCTCTGGAGTTTGCTCAAATTCATGGCCACTGAGTCAGTGATGCTATCTAACCATTTCATCCTCTGCTGCCCTTTCTCCTTTTTCCTTCAATCTTTCCCAGCACCAGGGTCTTCTCCAATGAGTAAGCTCTTCACACCCTTATGTGTGAATATGCTTATTAAGAGTTTGATCCCTGGGTCCGTCAGATCCCCTGGAGGAGGGCATGGCAATCCACTCCAGTATTCTTGCCTGGAGAATCCCATGGACAGAGAAACCTGGTGGGCTAAAGGCCAGAGGGTCACAAACAGCCAGACACCACTGAAGTGACTTAACATGCATGCATGTTTATTAAGCATATTTATTAAGCATATGCTTCATTTATTAAGGGCTTCCCTGGTGGCTCAGACAGTAAAGAATCTGTCTGCAATGCGGGAGACCTGGATTTGATCCCTGGATCGGGAAGATTCCCTGAAGAAGGAAATAGCAACCCACTCTAGTAGTTTTGCCTGGAGAATTCCATGGACAGAAGAGCCTGGAGAGTTACAGTTCATGGGGCAGCAAAGAGTAAGACACAACTGAGCAACTAACACTCACTCATTCACTCACTGATTCATAAAGTCTGAGATGGGGTTTGAGATCCTGCATTTCTGACAAGCTCCCTGGCCAAGTTGGTGCTGATGGTCTTGGGACCATACTTTTAAGCAAGACTCTTGACTACATTGGTTAAGAAATTAGAATGTGGGCTGCTCCCAAAAGCATTTAGCTGATTTAATGCTAAAAAGGAACATCCTATAGCAGAGGTATAAGGTATAAGTTCATCAAGGACAAACACATGCTGTGGTCTTCTCTGTATCCTCCACTACCCAGCACCATGCTTGGTGCATGGTAGATGTCTATTGGGTTACTGATTGATTAGTGCTACTGGGGGCCCCAGATAGAGTCCAGAGAAAAATGGGAAGTAGAGAGAAGGGTATAAGACAAGTAGAGGAATGAGAAAGGGGAATGGGACAGAGAAGGAAGAAAGCCACATGTGGAGGGCCTGATCTAGTATCTGGAACACTGTCACGAAGTCCTCTTAGTGACCTCAATGATACAGGAGGCCTAATTCAGTCCAAGGCAATCCCAGTTCCAGAAAGGTGTGGCTATAAAACAACCTGAGAGGCACTTGTCTAGTTAATAAGAACTTAAAGGAGTTAAATTAGCCAAAACCTGCTCTCAGAACATTTACAACGTCTGTGGAACAAGGCACTGACGATTTCTCAAACATGTCAGCTGAGTAGACTTTTCATGCCAAGATTTATTCATATGAGAATTCAGCCTCCTCCAGGTTATTGATTAGACCAAGAATCAACATTTTTTTTTTTTTTGGCGGGGGGGGAATCAATGAGAGCTACACCTTTGTGAAGTGCTGCTGATCTGTATACAGTGACATTACTTGATTGGGTAACAGTATGGGCCCTGTACAATTGGGTTGCTGTGCTCCATGTCCTCCTAGCTTGGTTTGAAATTCTTCCCTGCCAGAGATATCCCTAAAGTTATTGGTTCACAAAAATGAAATTCAGTAGCCTAGGAGAGCTAGAACATTTGCCCTGTTTTTAAACATTAGACAGTTTCTTAAGAAAAGTCCCTGAGGCCTGGCATGATGCAGATGTAATATTCTGATGAATTATATCTGAAAGGCCCTAATTCCTGAGATGCCTGGTACTTCTGGTTTGACCTGGACCAAATCCCAACCCTTTAAGCTCCTCTGTGGCTCCCAAGTTGCTGGTTGTTCCTTCCCCCCTACTTTCTAAGGTTTCCTGGGGTTTCTGGGCTGCTGCTACTGCTGCTAAGTCACTTCAGTCGTGTCCAACTCTGTGCGACCCCAGAGACGACAGCCCACCAGGCTCCCCCGTCCCTGGGATTCTCCAGGCAAGAACACTGGAGTGGGTTGCCATTTCCTTCTGGGCTGCAGGGAGAATTTTTAAAAAAATGTGCTTCTTGTTTGTTTCTGTTGCTGCTCAGCACTTGCACTTGGTCTGGCAGTGCTGCCTGGTGGCTTGAGCTCAAGCCTGAACTTTCCGGAAAAACAAACAAACAAAAACATCATACTTACACTTGATTTTGCAGCCCACTGGGTGTGTGACTATGCTCCCCAGGTCTTCAGAGCCAAAAACCTTGATTCCTAAGCATCCCCAGCAGTGGGAGGAAGGATGAGGAAGTCAGGGCATATGGAAGAAAGGATGATGTCAGAATGTGTCCAGGGGCCAACCCCAGCGGTAATTATATCCTATCCAATGTCTTTCAAAACTTACTTTTTGTTAGATTTTGTAACAGATTCAATTCATCTTAAAAGAGCAACATTAAAAATTCTTAAAATGAAAAGGGCAACATTAATAAATCACAAATTTGGAGTATGTCCATTTTAAATGTTTTATATGAAGTATGAAATGCTCTAGAATTTTAATGTGCACATGGATTACCACTGGATTTTGTTAAAATAAGCTTAATTCATTAAGTTTGGGATGGGACTTCAGTTCCTTGGCATTTCTGGCAATCTTCTAGGCTAAGTAGGTGTTGATGGTCTTGGGACTTAATTTTTAACCAAGACTCTAGATTATGTTAAGAAAGTGTGTGGACTTGAAAGAATGTGGCCTGCTCCCAAAAGCATGGATCTAATTGAATGTCCCAAAGGAACATCCATAGCAGAGGTATAAGGTATAAGTTCATCAAGGACAAACACATGCTTCTCTGTATCCTCTACTACCCAGCACCATGCCTGGTGCATGGTAGGTGCCTATTAGGTAACCAATTGATTAATGCTACTGGAGCTCCCAGATATACTCCAGAGAAGAATGGAAAGTAAAGAGAAGGGTATAAGACAAGAAGGAGAAAGAGGATGGGGAGAGGGACAGAAAGAAAGAAATCTGTAAGTGGAGGGCCTAATCTCTTTTATGGTACACTGTCTCAGGAGTCCTCTTAGCGACCTCAATGGCATAGGAGGCCTAATTCAGTCCAAGGCAATCCCCTGATTCCAGAAAGGTGTGGCTATAAAACAACCCAAGAGACACCTGTCTAGTTGATAAGAACTTAAAGGAGTTAAAATTAGTCAAAACCTGCTCTTGGAACATTTCCGATCTCTGTGGAACAAGGCACTCATGATTTCTCAAACACATCAGTTGAGTAGATTTTTCACGCCAAACTTTATTCATATGAGAATTCAGTCTTACCCAGGCTATTAATTAGACCAAGAATCAGCTTTTTTTTTTTTTTTTTTTTTTTTGAGATAAGTGAGAGTTACACCTTTGTTGAAGTGCTGCTGATCTGTACTCAATGACACTACCTGATTGGGTAACTGGACAGGCCCTGTACAACTGGCTTTCTGTGCTCCATGCCCTCCTGGCTTCACTTGAAATTCTCCCCTGCCAGAGATATCCCTAGAGTTCTTGGTTCACAAAAAGGAAATGCAATAGCCTAGGAGAGCTAGAACATTTGCCCTGTTTTTATGTTAGACAGTTCCCTTAAGGAAAGTCCCTAAGGCCTGGCATGATGCAGATATAATATTATGATAAATTATATCTGACAGGCCCTAATTCCTGAGATGCATGGTACTTCTGGTTTGACTTGGACCAAGTCCCAACCCTTTAAGCTCCTCTGTGGCTCCCAAGTTGCTGGTTTTTCCTTGCCCCCTAGTTTCTAAGGTTTCCTGGGGTTGCTGGGCTACAGGGAGAATTTTTTTTAAAAAATGTGCTTCTTGTTTGTTTCTGTTGCTGCTCAGCACTTGCACTTGGTCTGGCAGTGCTGCCTGGTGGCTTGAGCTCAAGCCTGAACTTCCCAGAAAAATATACAAACAAAAACATCATTCTTACACTAGATTTTCAAATCAGATTTGATCTGATTTAATGACAAAAGAGGTACATCCTATAGCAAAGAGTTTAAATCATTTGTCCCTGAAATATTTATTAATACAAAAAATCAATCCTACACTGGCCATAGGGAAAAAGTATATGAATTCCAAAAGTAGAAACAGTACAGATAACATTCTCTGATATCAATGCAATAAAATTATAAATTAAAAGTACAAATACAGCTCTTTGATCACACAGCAAGGCTTCAAGATAGCGCCAAACAAAGACAAGAAGCTTAAGAAGTCAACCTGGAAGTTTACTTTGGATTTTACTCATCCAGTAGAAGATGTGTTGAGGTCCTTTAATGGACCAGAACCTGGTGGTCTGGAGTCCACCAATAAGAAAGTAAAGGGGAGAGAAAGAGACTGATATTCCTTGGTTTACGCAGAAAGCCAATAAAGCCCCTGCACGGGGCTTGCTCTGCTCACAGAGGCCTCAGGCGCCCTCTTGACGGGGTGAAGCAACAGAGCGCCTACTCGAGAGGGTCTTAGAAGCCTGGACAGGAAAGTGAACTCAGAGGGCCTCTGCACTCCAAAGAAATAGCCTGAGAGGGAGAGAGAAAGAAAGCCATGGGGACCAGAGCTCTGATGGAGCAAAGGTGTTTTATTCAACACTGTGTAGGTATTTATACTATCTTACAAGATAGCTATTTTCGGCAGAGATATTACCGTATGGTTCATAAAAAGGAAGAGGGTACTTATCACCATATAGAAAAACTAATGAAGGAAATGCCTGGATTCCTCAGTCTCCAGGAGAGGCTTGCCTCTCCTCTTCAGATCAGATCAGATCAGATCAGTCACTCAGTCATGTCCGACTCTTTGCGACCCCATGAACCGCAGCACGCCAGGCCTCCCTGTCCATCACCAGCTCTCGGACGTCACCCAGACTCACATTCATCGAGTCAGTGATGCCATCCAGCCATCTCATCCTCTGTAGTCCCCTTCTCCTCCTGCCCTCAATCCCTCCCAGCATCAGAGTCTTCTCCAATGAGTCAACTCTTCGCATGAGGTGGCCAAAATACTGGAGTTTCAGCCTCAGCATCATTCCTTCTAAAGAAATTCCAGGATTGATCTCCTTCAGAATGGACTGGTTGGATCTTCTTGAAGTCCAAGGGACTCTCAAGAGTCTTCTCCAACACCACAGTTCAAAAGCATCAATTCTTAGGCGTTCAGCCTTCCTCACAGTCCAGCTCTCACATCCATACATGACCACAGGAAAGACCATAGCCTTGACTAGGCGAACCTTTGTTGGTAAAGTAATGTCTCTGCTTTTGAATATGCTATCTAGGTTGGTCATAACTTTCCTTCCAAGGAGGAAGCGTCTTTTAATTTCATGGCTGCAGTCACCATCTGAAGTGATTTTGGAGCCCAGAAAAACAAAGTCTGACACTGTTTCCACTGTTTCCCCATCTATTTCCCATGCAGTGATGGGGCCAGATGCCATGATCTTCGTTTTCTGAATGTTGAGCTTTAAGCCAACCTTTTCACTCTCCACAGATAATTCTTGACAGATCCAAAACAGCACACAGGAAGCCTCCTGTTAAATGCTTCCTGACAAAGATGGAATTTTGATTCTGGACATTTTTAATAGTTTCTACTGGAGAAGGTTAAAGTGCATAGAAGACTGGAAATTTGGGGAAAGTCATTCACATTGAATACTTCAAGAACAAAATCACAGTTGTTTCTGAGCAACAGTTTTCTAAAAGGTATCTGAAATACCTTACCAAGAAACAGCTTAAAAAGAACAATCTTTGTGATTGACTTCGTGTGGTTGCATCTGACAAGGAGACTTATGAGCTTTGTTACTTCCAAATTAGTCAAGATGGAGATGAATCTGAGTCTGAGGACTAGATGAAGCCATCCTTTATAGGGCTTTGCTTGCTAATAAAACAAATTAAGCATACAAAAGAAACATCTTGAAATGGACTTTTAGTTTATCAGGGAATAAAAAACATTACTCTGTATATTAAGCATTCATCTCTTTTATTTAAGTGTATGCTGTTCATATGGCACTGGCTTTCCTTAAACACTTTTCCCTTTTAAATTTTTATTGGCATATAGTTAACTTACAATGTTGTATTAGTTTCAGGTGTATACAAAAATGAATGAGTTATACATTCAATCCCTGGGATGGGAGGAGAAGGCAATGGCAACCCACTCTAGTACTCTTGCCTGGAAAATCTCATGGATGGAGAAGCCTGGTAGACTGCAATCCATGGGGTCGTGAAGAGTCAGACACGACTGAGCAACTTCACTTTCACTTTTCACTTTCATGCATTGGAGAAGGAAATGGCAACCCACTCCAGTGTTCCTGCCTGGAGAATCCCAGGGACGGCAGCACCTGGTGGGTTGCCGTCTATGGGGTTGCACAGAGTAGGACACTACTGAAGCAACTTAGCAGCACAGTAGCAGCCTGGGATGGGAAGATCCCCTAGAGGAGGGCATGGCAACCCACTCCAGTATTCTTGCTTGGAGAATCCCCATGGACAGAGGAGCCTGGCAGGGTACAGTCCATGGGGTCACAAAGAGTAGGACATGACTGAGCAACTAAGCACATAGTGCGCGCGCGCACACACACACACACACAGAGTATATATGACAGTCTCAGACTCCCAATGTATCCCTCTCCCTCAAATCCCCTGGTAACTATAAGTTTTCTATATCCGTGACTACTTCTGTTTTGTAAATAAGCTTTTACCCCCCCCTTTAAATACTTTGTATATAAGTAATATTTAAATAGCTTATAGCTAATGGAATTTCCTTCAGGATTTCTGTAAGGAACTGATTTTACAGATGTCCTCAAGTTAAAGTATATAGTGAAAAAATGAAGCACAATTTTGGGTATAACTATATAATAAAATAAATTCTTAAAAAAATAAAAGTACAAATACACAAAATTAAGAATGAGAAAGACATGCCTCGGAGCAACTAAGCTTGTGAGACACAACTACTGAGCCCACCTGCTACAACTACTGAACTTTGCATGCCCTAGAGCCTGTGCTCAGGACAAAAGAAGCCACCACAATGAGAAGCTCACACAATAACGAAGAGTAACCCTTGCTTAACTGCGACTAGAGAAAGCCCACGAGCAGCAATGATGATCCACCACAGCCAAAAAATAAAAGAAAGGAAGAAAAAGAAATCTTAGAAGAAAGAAAAAGAATGAGAAAGTGTCAGGGAATATTTAACAGTAGGATTTCTGTGTGCTGTTTCTTGTGTCTCTTGAGCCCTCTGTTCCTTATCAGTTTCTGTCAGGAATGAGTGGAGCAGCAAGCCACTCCCAGGACTGAGAGCAAAGAGATGGGATACTTGCATAGGATTTCCTTCATTAGCTTTTCCATATGGTGAAAGGGATTATTTACGACCCTCTTTTGAAACAGTGGAAACAGTGCCAAACTTTATTTTTGGGGGCTCCAAAATAACTGCAGATGGTGATTGCAGCCATGAAATTAAAAGACGCTTACTCCTTGGAAGGAAAGTTATGACCAACCTAGATAGCATATTCAAAAGCAGAGACATAACTTTGCCAACAAAGGTCCGTCTAGTCAAGGCTATGGTTTTTTCAGTGGTCATGTATGGATGTGAGAGTTTGACTGTGAAGAAGGCTAAGTGCCAAAGAACTGGTGCTTTTGAATTGTGGTGTTGGAGAAGACTCTTGAGAGTCCCTTGGACTGCAAGGAGATCCAACCAGTTCCTTCTAAAGGAGATTAGTCCTGGGTATTCTTTGGAAGGAATGATGCTAAAGCTGAAACTCCAGTACTTTGGCCACCTCATGCGAAGAGTTGACTCATTGGAAAAGACTCTGATGCTGGGAGGGCTTGGGGGCAAGAGGAGAAGGGGACGACAGAGGATGAGATGGCTGGATGGCATCACCAACTCGATAGATGTGAGTTTGAGTGAACTCTGGGAGATGGTGATGGACAGGGAGGCCTGGCATGCTGCAATTCATGGGGTCGCAAAGAGTCAGACACGACTGAGAGGCTGAACTGAACTGAACTGAACTTTGATATGGATTGTCTTTTGGCTTTATGGCCTCTATTATTCCTTGTTTCCTTGGTAACTTGTAAAGTCTGGTCTTTTGATCTTTATCTGAAGAAGCTACCTTATAATACAGTACATATACTCACAGAGCTCAATAAAGCACCCTTGTTCCACTAGAGACTTGGGTCTCCATGTCCTTCTTTCTTTTCTCTCTCTCTCTCTGTCTCTCTCTTTCTGGCTGATTTCCTGGAGCATGGAGGCCTGCTGAGCTCATTTTCCTGCCCGGGCCTTTAAGACCTCTCAAGGCCTCTTGAGACGGCGCCCTGTGCCTATGGTACAAGCCCTGCCCTAGGGTTTTATTGGTTTTCTGTGTAACCCAGATAATATTAGGCTCTTTCCTTTTCTCACTTTCTTATCATCGACTCCAGACCACCAGGTTCTAGTCCATTAAAGGACCACAGCAAGAAAGTACTATATAGCACAAGGATTGTGTGTGTGTGTGTGTGTGTGCGCACACGCTTAGTTGCTCTACTGGTGCTGCTGCTAAATTACTCAGTCCTGTCCAACTCTCTGCAACCCTTTGGACTGTAGCCCTCCAGGAACTATATTCAATATCCTGTGATAAACTATAATGGAAAAGAAAATGGAAAAAAACGTAGCCTCTTGATGAAAGTGAAAGAGGAGAGTGAAAAAGTTGGCTTAAAGCTCAACATTCAGGAAGATCATGATATCTCAGATCATGGCATATGGTCCCATCACTTCATGGCAAATAGATGAGGAAAAGGTAGCTGACTTTATTTTGGGGGCGCCAAAATGACTGCAGATGGTGACTGCAGCCATGAAATTAAAAGACACTTACTCCTTGGAAAGAAAGTTATGACCAACCTAGACAGCATATTAAAAAGCAGAGACATTGCCAACAAAGTCCATCTAGTCAAAGCTATGGTTTTTCCAGTGGTCATGTATGGATGTGAGAGCTGGACTGTGAAGAAGGCTGAGTGCAGAAGAATTGATGCTTTTGAACTGTTGTGTTGGAGAAGACTCTTGAGAGTCCCTTGGACTGCAAAAAGATACAACCAGTCCATTCTAAAGGATATCAGTCCTGGGTGTTCATTGGAAGGACTGATGTTGGAGCTAAAACTCCAATACTTTGGCCACCTGATGTGAAGAGCTGACTCATTGGAAAAGACTCTGATGCTGGAAAAGATTGAGGGCAGGAGGAAAAGGGGATGACAGAGAATGAGACAGTTGGATGGCATCACCGACTCAATGGACATGGGTTTGGGTAGACTCCAGCAGTTGGCGATGGACTGGTATGCTGCAGTTCATGGGGTCACAAAGAGTTGGACATGACTAAGTGACTGAACTGAACTGAACTGATGTATAATGGAGACACTTTGCTGTATAGCAGTAATTAACAAGACATTTTAAATCAACTAAACTTCAATTAAAAGAGAAAAAAGAATGAGAAAGTTAAAATAACTACCAAGGGTAAAGTAATTTAAACTTCTTATTAATAAGTCTGGAAATTCAGAAGAAATTCATAACTTTTGAAAAAGATACAAATTACCAAAATTAACTCAAGAAAAGATGGATATCTAAAGATACTTTTAACCCTGTAAATGTTTTTAAAGTTGCCTAAGACACCCCCCAAGACACGGAGACTAGAGAGTTTTACATACTAAGTCTTTCCAGTCTTCAAGGAATAAATATTTAAATGTTTGTTAACATTTCCAGGGGAAAAAGTGGAAAACTTTCTAATTATTTGTACAAAACCATGTAACACTGATTCTAAAATATAACAGAAAACTATATCCCAATTTATCTTATAAATATTGATTCAAAAATCCTAAATAAAGTATTAGAAAATAAAATCAAACAATATTTTTAAAG
The DNA here is from genome assembly GCA_935064755.1 of Tragelaphus eurycerus. Classification (NCBI taxonomy): domain Eukaryota; kingdom Metazoa; phylum Chordata; class Mammalia; order Artiodactyla; family Bovidae; genus Tragelaphus; species Tragelaphus eurycerus. The sequence continues at coordinate 818,898 of CAKXYN010000012.1, forward strand.
ATCATAACCCTACAACCAAGGACAGGGCAGTATAGCAATGCAAAATTAGTTCAGTATCAGCAAATCATCATGTTTAAAGGTCAAAGGAGAAATACAATTACTTTGCCTGAATATATGATGAAAAGACATTTGTAAAATCCAATATCAACTGTTTTTTAATTTAAAAAGTAGGAATCAAAACAAAAACCCAACACTCTGCATGAGACTAACATTCTGGATTTCAGCCCATGGCCTCTTCCTTGGGCAGCTCTCTCAGCCGCAGGAGTAGGGGCTGCTCCTTATATCTGCTATTTCTATGTTCCTTAGAGTTCTGTTCACTTCTTATTAGCCAATTCCTTCTTACTCCAATCCTCTGTTGTTCAGTTCAGTTCAGTTCGGTCACTCAGTCGTGTCCAACTCTTTGCGATCCCATGAATTGCAGCACGCCAGGCCTCCCTATCCATCACCAACTCCCGGAGTTCACTAAAACGTCCATCAAGTCAGTGATTCCATCCAGCCATCTCATCCTCTGTCGTCCCCTTCTCCTCCTGCCCCCAATCCTCTGTTGTAGTTCACGGCTATTTATATGAAAAATTCCCTGTTCACCTTATTGTGTGGTTTCTTTCCTTTGACTGATACACTAAACAAAATACCAAATAAGATTCTTGTGAACTGGATACAATTATTCTAAAGCTTTTATGAAGAAATAAACAACTGAGAATAGCTTGAAGCTTTATGGAGAAGGAGAATAATGTGCAGAGATAGATTTGCAATGAAGCTGATAAACTTCAGGGTCCCACACCTGCATGGTCCACTTTCAAGGCCCTGGGAAAAATCTAGCAAGGTATCCACATCTATATGCATGCTAAGTGACTTCAGTCATTTCCGACTCTCTGCAACCCAATAGACTTTCCAGTAGCTTCCTAGGCTCCTCTGTCCATGTGATTCTCCAGGCAAGAATACTGGAGTGGGTTGCTGTGCCCTCCTCCAGGAGACCTTCACAACCCAGGGATCAAATCCACGTCTCTTACATCTCCTGGACTGGTAGGGGAATTCTTTACCACTAGCAATATGTGGGAAGCCCCCATATGGTTATATGTGTTTATAAAAACTTGGAATGTAATGTATTTCAACCAACTTTGGTTAAGATCTCTATCTCTTTTCACTCCAACTTCCTCTATATAACACTTTCTCTTATGATGGATGGTACCAGAGGGGCCATAATGGAAACCAAGTAAGGGAATGCTGACTTGAAGATTCACTTAGTTTAGGTTTAATGGATATATTTACGTGATATTCAGTCATTTGTATATAGTTAAACTCATTGTTGCCATCTTTGTATAGGAAAAGCTGCTAAGAATATTTCTGCTGTCTGTTATACCAGTTCCCTCAGATTCAGGACATAAAGGTATAATGTGACTGTGACAACATCAACAATCAATTTATTGATTAGGGCCCCAACATCAACAATCAATTTATTGATTAGGGCCACCATTTTGAAGAAGATACAAGAATAGTCACTGAAATGAAAAAACTTAAAATGCCCTGAGCTCTGGCAGGTCTAGAAACTTTCTAGAGGTTGATGGACATTGAGAACCAAACTTGAAGTTTCCTCCAATTTACATGACATTACCAATGACAAACTACGAAGCTGAAAAAATTTTATTTCAGTTATAAAAATTTATAAACTTCAGAACTATGGAGATGCCTCAAAAAGATAAGAATAGAACTACTCCTATTTGATCCAGCTAACCCACTTCTGGACATTTATCCAGAGAATACAGAAACACTAATCCAAAAAAATATATGCAGCCCTATGTTCATTGCAACATTATTTACAGTAGCCAAGATATGGAAACAACATAAGTATCCATCAATGGACAAATGGGTAAAGAAGATGTGGTAATAAATACAATGGAATAGTATTAGCCATAAAAAGATGAAAGCGTGCCTTTTACAACATATATAGACCTTGAGGTTATTATGCTAACTGAAATAAGTCAGATGGTAAAAGACAAATAGTGTATGATTTCACTCAAATGTGGAACATAATAAACTAATAAATAAGCAAACAATAAATAAAACAGATAGACAAAAAGAACATATAGTGGTTACCACAGTGGGGAGGTGAAGGTAAAATTGAGGTAAAATGTATGTTGATGAAACTAAATTTTTGGTGATGAGCATGTTGTAGTGTATATAGAATTAGAAATATAACATTGGAAATGGGAAATCTAAATAATGTAACAGTGTGAATCAGTGTTACCTCAATAAAATAAATTTTAAAAAATAAGTTAAAAAATTATAAACTTCAATTATAAAAATGTTTCAATCATAAAAAAATTAATTTCATCTAAACATGATAGAAAAAAAATGATTTTACATGAAGAGATAATCAGAGGGCACTGCCAAAAAAAGTAGGGGAAATATAGAAAGATCAGAGGCAATGAATAGAAATATTGCTTTTTCCAGATATTATGATGTTTGCAGCATTTATGATCTTTTAAAACTCTGTAATTTGTGATTTTTTTCTCTTTGTATATAAATATTCTTTTTTGTACTGATTTTATTTTCATAACTTTGTATCTTTTTGTTAAAACTTCAGGTCACACAAAACCTGTATCTACTTGGTAATGAACTAGTAGTTCTATTACATTTTAGTAGCAATAATAATTGATAACTTTGTCAAGATTTAACAATAAATAAAACATAATCAAGACTAAAGCACATATAGAAATTTCTTTTGATTAAAAAGTTGCATTATCTATAAATTGGGGAAAGGTAAAACTATTCAATGATATAATTGAGTCACCTGGCAAGTCATTTGGGAAAACAGCAAAAGTGAATCCCTACCTCACTCCTCAGACTAATAAATTCTACTTGGAACAATTATTAAAAATGAAACTATTAACACTCTGGAAGAAAATACAAGAAAACTTGACTTATAACATGAAACCCATAACCAAATGGAAAAACAGATAGACTAGACTATATTAAAATGTAACATTTTTACATGCCTAAAAACACCAGAAACAGAAGTCAAGGACAAGAACCAACATGGGAAAAAAAAAAAATTTTCAACCTGTATTATTTAATAAACAATACTAGATAAAGTACTCCAGTGTTCTTGCCTGGAGAATCCCAGGGACGGGGGAGCCTGGTGGGCTGCCATCTCTAGGGTCACACAGAGTCGGACACGACTGAAGTGACTTAGCATAGCATAGCATAGATAAAGTACAAAGTCCATTCAGACAACACACAAAATATCAATGAATTTATGGAAGATGCCCAATCTTCCTAACAATTAGAAGAAACACTACATTATTCACAAGTGGGAAAACTGAAAAAAAAAAAAAAAAAAGAAATATGAACTAAACCACAATAATAATGAGACACTGTTTTCTTATTAAAAAACTGAAAATATTTTCTGAAATACTCAGCTTTTGATTAAGAGAGGGAGTATAGGTTCTCTCTCACATTGTTGGTAAAAGTGAAAATTGATATAACATGTTGAAGGGTGGCACTTTGAATTAACTAAAAACCAAAATCTTTTCTCACCCAGATGCATGGATGGTAATGTACAGGTTGTTAAGGTTGATAGAAACATTGTCTGCAATACTGAAAAACTGTAAACAATCCAAGGATCTATTAAGAGAAGTAAATAAATTAAGATTTTTTTGTTTGTTTGGGTTTTTTTAGGATATTTTTATAGTATGGAATACTAAACAGCTGTTTTTTAAGGTAAAATCTCTATTCATATGGAAAAATGATCAGGGTACATTAAGTCAAAAATGTAACTTGATACTAAGCAAGACACTGGAGAGCTCCTGGGCACAAAACTATTCTGAGTTCCCCAATTCTTTGATTACAGGAGATTCAAGTAGGGAAGGAAGAGTATGGGAGCCCAAGGATAAACAGTCAAGAGAAATAATAGTGCAGCCTTCAGGCAAGGTCCTGGTTTTCCATCAGTACACAAAACAATATTTCTGAGCTATTTTGCTGATACTGAAACACACTCCAGGTGGGAGAAGTTAAGGATTAACAATAGTAAGCTGCCAACAAGCAGAGACCCCAAGCTGTCTGGAAACTGTAGGTTGATGATGCTGACTCCTACTTACCTCACCTCCAACCCATCAGAAGAATGTCCATGAGCTGATCACACCCTCTCTGAACCATCCCTATAAAACTCCTCACTATGGATATGTGATTGAGGGAAATCTCTATAGTCTAGGAGGCTGGAAAGAAAGAGTAAGAGGAATAAACTCAGAGGAAGACTCAGAGCTGAAAAATGCTTACATAGTAAGTAAGAGCCATAAAAGAATTTATAGTACTCCAGTGTTTGGTCTAACATTGACTGTTCCTTTTTTATGAGCTTTCAACTCAATTTTTCTTTTTTCATTAAAAAATAACTCAGATGGTTAAAAAGAAGTGAACAATAACTCATTACTCAGAAGATTTCTTCCTTGTTCAGCTTTGGCTATAAGACACCCATTCATCAAAGGAAGTGATAAGTTATTAACTTTCTCTGTGCAATGGTTACATATTAGTAAAATCAAGGAGAGGCAGTTACATTTAAATTATTTTAAGACAAATAATACCTAATAATTCTCTAAAGTCCAAATTGAAGTCATGGAAAGATTATTAAAATCCTTAACTATCAAACCTAAGGAGACATTAACACTTCAAACTCCTTACTTTTTTAAGATTTAAGGGATTGGATGAAGGATCAGAAAGTCATGTGACTTTTTTCAGATAGCTATTATGATTAAAATTGAACAATAGATTTGAGGGTGAGGAAAGGCACAGCAAAGTGGATATTTTCTGTTTCTCTCCTGGACAGGTTTCAATATAATTGCTTTTAAAAAATAAATTTTTAAAAAATCAGGTAAAGCACTTCCGAAGGGGGAAAAAAAAAACCAAAAAGCCCTCCCAAACTCACTTCTTTATGAAAACAGTCAGATCAGATCAGTCGCTCAGTCGTGTCTGACTCTTTGCGACCCCATAAATCGCAGCACGCCAGGCCTCCCTGCCCATCACCAACTTCCGGAGGTCACTCAGACTCACATCCATCAAGTCAGTGATGCCATCCAGCCATCTCATCCTCTGTCATCCCCTTCTCCTCCTGCCCTCAATCCCTCCCAGCATCAGAGTCCTCTCTAATGAGTCAACTCTTCGCATGAGGTGGCCAAAGTACTGGAGTTTCAGCTTTAGCATCATTCCCTCCAAAGAAATCCCAGGGCTGATCTCCTTCAGAAAGGACTGGTTGGATCTCCTTGCAGTCCAAGGGACTCTCAACAGTCTTCTCCAACACTACAGTTCAAAAGCATCAATTCTTTGGTGCTCAGCCTTCTTCACAGTCCAGCTCTCACATCCATACATGACCACAGGAAAGACCATAGCCTTGACTAGACGGACCTTTGTTGGCAAAGTAATGTCTCTGCTTTTGAATATGCTATCTAGGTTGGTCATAACTTTCCTTCCAAGGAGGAAGCATCTTTTAATTTCATGGCTGCAGTCACCATCTGCAGTGATTTTGGAGCCCAGAAAAATAAAGTCTGACACTCTTTCCACTGTTTCTCCATCTATTTCCCATGCAGTGATGGGACCAGATGCCATGATCTTCGTTTTCTGAATGTTGAGCTTTAAGCCCACTTTTTCACTCTCCACTTTCACTTTCATCAAGGGGCTTTTGAGTTCCTCTTCACTTTCTGCCATAAGGGTGGTATCATCTGCCTATCTGATGTTACTGATATTTCTGCCAGCAATCTTGATTCCAACTTGTGTTTCTTCCAGTCCAGCGTTTCTCATGATGTACTCTTCATATAAGTTAAATGAGCAGGGTGACAATATGCAGCCTTGACGTACTCCTTTTCCTATTTGGAACCAGTCTGTTGTTCCATGTCCAGTTCTAACTGTTGCTTCCTGACCTGCATACAGGTTTCTCAAGAGGCAGATCAGGTGGTCTGGTATTCCCATCTCTTTCAGAATTTTCCACAGTTTATTGTGATCTACACAGTCAAAGGCTTTGGCATAGTCAATAAAGCAGAAATAGATGTTTTTCTGGAACTCTCTTGCTTTTTCCATGATCCAGCGGATGTTGGCAATTTGGCAAAAATAGTCAAAATTAACTTTTTCATTATTCTGGACATTAAGCAAAGGCTTGTAACAATACAATTTTTCTTGTTTCCTCAAGAAAAATGACTGAATCTCTGTAGGAAAAGAAAATCATGCGCAATTTTAACTTGCCCTATTCCCATCCCCACAGTAATCTTGAAATGTAACAATCTTGCTATCAGCAGCAACCTAGAAATGGCTGAGGGAGGCAGAACAGAACTGACACTCCCCTGAAATCTCCATTCCCAAAGAACTGTCATTCTATAACTTATCTGGTAGCTCCCTAGAAACCCCCACTCACAGACCTGGTTCTTATTTGACCTAACCCAGCACGTTCTCAGTGGAACAGCCTTGTCCCCTCCCCAGCACCAGTCCAAAACCATCTTTGGGCGGCCAAGATGGCAGAGTTGGGAGACACTGAGCTTGCCTCCCTCACAGGCACACCAATATTACGGTTATTTCCAGAGTCAGCTATTTATGACTGGCTGACTAGACTAGAATAAAGCTTTTCCACAACTAAAGATATAGAGAAGGAAGAACGAGACAGGTAGGAAGGACAGTGATGCAGCGTAGTCAAGACCCACACACACAGGAGACCTGAGAAGAGGAGGAAATCACAATTGCAGAGGTTCTCCCCAAGGAACAAGGGGTCCAAGCCCCAAACTAGCCTTCCCAATCCGGGGGTCCCACACAGGGAAGATGAGCTCCCAGAACATTTGGCTTTGAAAGCCGGGAGAGCCAGAGAGCAGAGGGGAAAAGCAACTCCACTCTTAAAAGGATACACACAAAATTTCACATGCTCCGAGCCTCAGGACAGAAGCTGTATGTAAAGGAGTCTGGGTCAGACCCACTTGCTAATCTTGGAGCACCTCCTGGAGAGACAGGAGACAACTAGAACCCTCCCTCCCAGGGACATAAATACTGGCACTAGCCATTTTGGGGTACATATTCCACCATGAGGACACTGCCGGCAAGCCCCATTTTGGATTCCTCCCTATAGCTTGTTAGAACCAGAACCCCGACCCTCCCACTACGCGGTGGACACCAGTCCTGAGATGGCCCAAGCCAAGCTGCTGACGGGATGGGAACACAGCTCCACCCACCATCAAGAGGGCTACCACAGGACCCTCCTGAGCCCCGGGGACTCAGCCCCACCCACCATCAAGAGGGCTACCACAGGACCCTCCTGAGCCCCAGGGACTCAGCCCCACCCACCAGAGGCCCCAGGATCCAGCTCCACTCCAGTGGGCCAACACTAGCCCCAGGACTCTCCACAACCCACCAGTGCGTGTGCACCAGCCCAAGGCTAACCTGGGCCCTGGTCTAATCCACCAGCAGACCAACAGCAGCTCCAGACACTTTGGGCTCCTCAGCCAGCCTCCCTGGAATCCGGCCCTAGCCTTATCCACCAGCAGGTTGAAACCAGCTCCAGAAAATTAAAGAGCCCATGGTGAACTATGTTGGGACCTGACCCTGCCTACCAGGGCTATTATAAAAAAAAAAAAAAAAAACACACAAATACCAAGTGTTGGTGAGGATGTGGAGAAAGGGAACCCTTGCTCACTGTTGATGGGAATGTAAATTGGTACATTATGAAAAACAGTACAGTGATTTCTCAAAGAAATGAAAATAGAACTACCATACTACTCAGCAATTTCACTTCCAGGTATTTACTTCCCTGCAAAAAAAACCAACAACTAAAAACACTAATTTGAAAAGATATATGTGCCCACTGTTCATTCTAGTATTGTTAACAATAGTCATGAAGGGAATTCCCTGGTGGTTCAGTGGTTAGGACTCCATGCTGTCACTGCTGAGGCTCAGTCCCTAGCTAGGGAACTAAGATCTTGCAAACCATCAGATCAGATCAGTCGCTGTCGTGTCTGACTCTTTGAGACACCATGAACTACAGCACGCCAGGCCTCCCTATCCATCACCAGCTCTCGGAGGTCACTCAGACTCACATTCATCGAGTCAGTGATGCCATCCAGCCATCTCATCCTCTGTCGTCCCCTTCTCCTCCTGCCCTCAATCCCTCCCAGCATCAGAGTCTTCGCCAATGAATCAACTCTTCGCATGAGGTGGCGAAAATACTGGAGTTTCAGCTTTAGCATCATTGTTCCAAAGAAATCCCAGGGCTGATCTCCTTCAGAATGGACTGGTTGGATCTCCTTGCAGTCCAAGGGACTCTCAAGAGTCTTCTCCAACACCACAGTTCAAAAGCATCAATTCTTCGGTGCTCAGCCTTCTTCACAGTCCAGCTCTCACATCCATACATGACCACAGGAAAGACCATAGCCTTGACTAGGCGAACCTTTATTGGCAAAGTGATGTCTCTGCTTTTGAATATGCTATCTAGGTTGGTCATAACTTTCCTTCCAAGGAGTAAGCGTCTTTTAATTTCATTTTACTTTCCAAGCCAGGCTTCAGCAATATGTGAACCGTGAACTTCCTGATGTTCAAGCTGGATTTAGAAAAGGCAGAGGAACCAGAGATCAGATTGCCAACATCCGCTGGATCATCAAAAAAGCAAAAGAGTTCCAGAAAAACATCTATTTCTGCTTTATTGACTATGCCAAAGCCTTTGACTGTGTAGATCACAATAAACTGTGGAAAATTCTGAAAGACATGGGAATACCAGACCACCTGATCTGCCTCTTGAGGAATCTGTATGCAGGTCAGGAAGCAACAGTTAGAAGTGGTCATGGAACAACAGACTGGTTCCAAATAGGAAAAGGAGTACGTCAAGGCTGTATATTGTCACCATGTTAATTTAACTTATATGCAGAGTACATCATGAGAAATGCTGGACTGGAAGAAACACAAGCTGGAATCAAGATTGCCCGGAGAAATATCAATAACCTCAGATATGCAGATGATACCACCCTTATGGCAGAAAGTGAAGAGCAACTAAAAAGCCTCTTGATGAAAGTGAAAGTGGAGAGTGAAAAGGTTGGCTTAAAGCTCAACATTCAGAAAACGAAGATCATGGCATCTGGTCCCATCACTTTATGGGAAATAGATGGAGAAACAGTGGAAAGAGTGTCAGACTTTATTTTTCTGGGCTCCAAAATCACTGCAGATGGTGACTGCAGCCATGAAATTAAAAGACACTTACTCCTTGCAAACCATACAGCGCACTAAAAAAAAAAAAAAAAAAAAATTGCCATGATATGGAAGCAACCTAAGTGTTCATAAATAGATGAACGGATAAAGAAGATGCGCTATATGTATACAATGGAATATTATTCAGCCAAAAAAAAGAATTTCATTCTTTTTTTACTCATCTATTTGTGACAACATGGATGGATCTAGGGTACTATGATAAGTGAAATAAATCAGACAAAGACAAATACTGTATGATTTCACTTATATGTGGAGTCTCAAAAACAAAACGAATGAACAAGCACAACACAGAGAAGTAGTCATAGATACAGAGAATAAACAGGTGATTGCCAGAAGGGAGAGGGATGGGAAGAGGAGTGATACAGGTAGTGGAGAATAAGAGGCACAAACTTCTATTTATAAAATAAATAAGTCACAGGGATCTAATATACAGCATGGGGAATATAGCCAATAACAATATTACACTGTTTTGTATAATGATAGATGATAACTAGACTTCTGATAACCTTATGATGCATAAAAATATCAAATCACTCTTATATACCTGAAACTAATACAATATTGTAAGTCACTTATCAGATCAGATCAGTCGCTCAGTCGTATCCGACTCTTTGCGACCCCATGAATCACAGCACACCAGGCCTCCCTGTCCATCACCAACTCCCAGAGTTCACTCAGACTCACATCCATCGAGTCAGTGATGCCATCCAGCCATCTCATCCTCTGTCATCCCTTTCTCCTCTTGCCCTCAATCCCTCCCAGCATCAAAGTCTTTTCCAATGAGTCAACTCTTCGCATGAGGTGGCCAAAGTACTGGAGTTTCAGCTTTAGCATCATTCCTTCCAAAGAAATCCCAGGGCTGATCTCCTTCACAATGGACTGGTTGGATCTCCTTGCAGTCCATGGGACTCTCAAAAGTCTTCTCCAACACCACAGTTCAAAAGCATCAATTCTTCGGCGCTCAGCCTTCTTCACAGTCCAGCTCTCACATCCATACATGACCACAGGAAAAACCATAGCCTTGACTAGGCGAACCTTTGTTGGCAAAGTAATGTCTCTGGTTTTGAATATGCGATCTAGGTTGGTCATAACTTTCCTTCCAAGGAGTAAGCGTCTTTTAATTTCATGGCTGCAGTCACCATCTGCAGTGATTTTGGAGCCCAGAAAGATAAAGTCTGACACTGTTTCCACTGTTTCCCCATCTATTTCCCATGTAGTGATGGGACCAGATGCCATGATCTTCGTTTTCTGAATGTTGAGCTTTAAGCCAACCTTTTCACTCTCCTCCTTCACTTTCATCAAGAGGCTTTTGAGTTCCTCTTCACTTTCTGCCATAAGGGTGGTGTCATCTGCATATCTGAGGCTATTGATATTTCTCCCGGCAATCTTGATTTCAACTTGTGCTTCTTCCAGTCCAGCGTTTCTCATGATGTACTCTTCATATAAGTTAAATGAGCAGGGTGACAATATACAGCGTTGACGTACTCCTTTTCCAATTTGGAACCAGTCTGTTGTTCCATGACCAGTTCTAACTGTTGCTTCCTGACATGCATACAGATTTCTCAAGAGGCAGATCAGGTGGTCTGGTATTCCCATCTCTTTCAGAATTTTCCACAGTTTATTGTGATCCACACAGTCAAAGGCTTTGGCATAGTCAATAAAGCAGAAATAGATGTTTTTCTGGAACTCTCTTGCTTTTTCCATCATCCAGCAGATGTTGGCAATTTGATCTCTGGTTCCTCTGCCTTTCCTAAAACCAGCTTGAACATCAGGAAGTTCACGGTTCACATATTACTGAAGCCTGTCTTGGAGAATTGTGAGTATTACTTTACTAGCGTGTGCTGCTGCTGCTGCTAAGTCGCTTCAGTCGTGTCCGACTCTGTGTGACCCCATAGACGGAAGCTCACCAGGCTCCCCTGTCCCTGGGATTCTCCAGGCAAGAACACTGGAGTGGGTTGCCATTTCCTTCTCCAGTGCATGAAAGTGAAAAGTCAAAGTGAAGTCGCTCAGTCGTGTCCGACTCTTAGCAACCCCACGGACTGGAGCCTACCAGGCTCCTCCGTCCATGGGATTTTCCAGGCAAAAGTACTGGGGTGGGGTGCCATTGCCTTCCCCGTACTAGCGTGTGAGATGAGTGCAATTGTGCGGTAGTTTGAGCATTCTTTGGCATTGCCTTCTTTGGGATTGGAATGAAAACTGACCTTTTCCAGTCCTGTGGCCACTGCTGAGTTTTCCAAATTTGCTGGCATATTGAGTGCAGCACTTTCACAGCATCATCTTTCAGGATTTGGAATAGCTCCACTGGAATTCCATCACCTCCACTAGCTTTGTTCGTAGTGATGCTTTCTAAGGCCCACTTGACTTCACATTCCAGGATGTCTGGCTCTAGGTCAGTGATCACACCATCGTGATTATCTGGGTCGTGAAGCTCTTTTTTGTACAGTTCTTCTGTGTATTCTTGCCATCTCTTTTTAATATCTTCTGCTTCTGTTAGGTCCATCCCATTTCTGTCCTTTATCGAGCCCATCTTTGCATGAAATGTTCTCTTGGTATCTCTGATTTTTTTGAAGAGATCCCTAGTCTTTCCCATTCTGTTGTTTTCCTCTATTTCTTTGCATTGATCGCTGAAGAAGGCTTTCTTATCTCTTCTTGCTATTCTTTGGAACTCTGCATTCAGATGGGTATATCTTTCCTTTTCTCTTTTGCTTTTTGCTTCTCTTCTTTTCACAGCTATTTGTAAGGCCTCCCCAGACAGCCATTTTGCTTTTTGGCATTTCTTTTCCATGGGAATGGTCTTGATCCATGTCTCTATACAATGTCACGAACCTCATTCCATAGTTCATCAGGCACTCTATCTATCAAATCTAGGCCCTTAAATCTATTTCTCACTTCCACTGTATACTCATAAGGGATTTGATTTAGGTCATACCTGAATGGTCTAGTGGTTTTCCCTACTTTCTTCAGTTTAAGTCTGAATTTGGCAATAAGGAGTTCATGATCTGAGCCTCAGTCAGCTCCTGATCTTGTTTTTGCTGACTGTTTTTGCTGACTGTATAGAGCTTCTCCATCTCTGGCTGCAAAGAATATAATCAATCTGATTTCAGTGCTGACCATCTGGTGATGTCCATGTATAGAGTCTTCTCTTGTGTTGTTTGAAGAAGGTGTTTGTTATGACTAGTGCATTTTCTTGGCAAAACTCTATTAATATTTGCCCTGCTTCATTCCGTATTCCAAGGCCAAATTTGCCTGTTACTCCAGGTGTTTCTTGACTTCCTACTTTTGCATTCCAGTCCCCTATAATGAAAAGGACCTCTTTTGGGGATGTTAGTTCTAAAAGGTCTTGTAGGTCTTCATAGAACCGTTCAACTTCAGCTTCTTCAGCGTTACTGGTTGGGGCATAGACCTGGATTACTGTGACATTGAATGGTTTGCCTTGGAAATGAACAGAGATCATTCTGTCGTTTTTGAGATTGCATCCAAGTACTGCATTTCGGACTCTTTTGTTGACCACGATGGCCACTCCATTTCTTCTGAGGGATTCTTGCCCGCAGTAGTAGATATAATGGTCATTTGAGTTAAATTCACCCATTCCAGTCCATTTGAGTTCGCTGATTCCTAGAATGTCGACATTCACTCTGGCCATCTCTTGTTTGACCACTTCCAATTTGCCTTGATTCATGGACCTGACATTCCAGGTTCCTATGCAATATTGCTCTTTACAGCATCAGACCTTGCTTCTATCACCAGACACATCCACAGCTGGGTATTCTTTTTGCTTTGGCTCCATCCCTTCATTCTTTCTGGAATTATTTCTCCACTGATCTCCAGTAGCATATTGGGCCCCTACTGACCTGGGGAGTTTCTCTTTCAGTATCATATCATTTTGCCTTTTCATACTGTTCATGGGGTTCTCAAGATGCATAAAAATACCAAATCACTCTTATATACCTAAAACTAATACAATATTGTAAGTCAATTATACTTAGACTTTAAAAAATCACAAATCCTCATTGGCAGAAAAGAATAAAACCAAACAACAAAACCTCAGAAAAATCCATGGCAATTAACATCCCAGGTGCCTATGATAGCAATAGGAGTTGGGCGAATACAGGGCTGAACAAAACATTTTAAAAGAAAAATCTGGTGAATAAAAAGTTTTGGGGGGCTTTGAAAAGCTCAACATACTCCTTGGAATCTAGAAAGCCACCTGCATGTACTGGGCTCTGAGTATGTCCAGGGAAGACCTGAGAAGGTCCTAATTTTTCCATCTCTGACTATCCTCGAGATGCTGCACGAGAAGAGAATGAATGCTAAGGTAAGGCTGTGAACTCCCTGTGAGAACACTAAAAGCACAGAGAACTCCTTGGGGTTCTTGCTGGGAACTTATTGGCTGGGAGACCTACTGGCTCAAGAAATTTAAGGACATGTACCTCCAATCATTAGCTGTTCACCAGGCTAACTGAGCAAAGACTTCAGTGGCTGTACATAGCAAAGAATATCAACTCTATAACTAGTCCAGGGAAGTCACTAAAAAAACAATCAGCAACTACAGTGACACCCACAATCCCAAACAGCAACGACAACAAACCCTGGTTAGGGGGAGGGGAGGGAGGGGATGGTCTGATTATCAGAGTTTTCACAACATGTTATTTTAAAAACAGTATTTAACCAACAAGAAAAAAAAAATCTATGAGATGTGCAAAGAAACAGGAGAGTATGGTTCATACTCAGGGGTATTTTGAAGCACATCAATGAAGAACTGGCAACCTCTCAGTTCCCTTATATCTGCAGGACATCTTTTTATAATAGGCATCTCCTTGTTTTATTCACTATGTGCTTGCTGGTGCCATCAAAGAAAAATTCTTTCTTTTTTTTTAGTTTGTTTTAGGAATTCTGATCACTGAATGTTTTCAAAATGACTTTTCTAAGACAAGAAAGAAAAGAAGAAGGATTGCCAAACACAACTTTTGGCTGAAAAGAAACTCTGCACAGATAAAATTCTTGCAGCACTTCATTGTACAGCTTATTCTGCTATTTTCATGAAAAAGGGACCTCCCTCAGGTCATTATCAGTCATCACCTTCTACACAGACAGGTGCTGATAACAAAGACTCCTCAGGTTACCCTGAAGACATTTTTTAGCATGAATGCTCGGGCACTTTAGTCCTGTCCAACTCTTTGTAAACCAAAGAACTGTAGCCCACCAGGCTTCTCCATCCATGGGACTTCTCAGGCAAGCATATTAGAGTGTGTTGCAGTTTCTTCCTTCAGGGGATCTTCTTGACCTGGGGATCTTCTTGACCTAGAGATCAAACCCACATCTCCTACGTTGGCAGGTGGATTCTTTATCTCTGAACCACCAGGGAATTCTTTTAGTTACAGAGGCAAGACCATTATTAGAACCAGATCTCTGAATTGCCACATCTTTTAAAGGGTTTTGTCAGGAAATGGAAACATGGGGGAGATGACTGCACGGCCACTCAGAAGAGGAAAATCTTTAAAAGTACTTGAACTATGAGCAGAAGTTTCCTTTTCTCTGAGAGAAAAAGAAACCTCATTCTAGTTTGACCTTGGGGGGAAAATATCCTTTAATTGCATTACCTGACAGTTAGTTACACTTACATGAATAAAATAAATCTTTCCATTAAAATCTCTACAGTCACCATCATGGATACTATTGAAAAATTATATGCTTTCTCGGCTAAGCTGCTGAGATGAAACAAAGAGAGCAGGACTGGCATCCTTCTAACTTTTTCAAAAAAACATTTTTTAGAGCAATTTTAGGTTCACAGCAAAACAGAGCAGAAAGTACAGAGATGTCACATATGCTCTCTGGCTACACACACACACAGTCTTCCCTGCCTGCCAACACCCTATACCAGAGTGGTACACTGGTTACAATCAATGAGCCTGCATTGACACATAATTATCAACCAAAGTCCATACTCTGCATTGTTTGACTCTTGGTGTTGTACATCCTCTGCATTTTCACAAATGTATAACAAATCCACCATTATAGTATCACACAGAGTAGTTTCATTGCCCTAAAAATCCTCTGTACTTCACTTCTTTATCCATCCCTCTACTCTAACCCATGGCAACCACTGACCATCTTCCTGTCTCCAGAATTTTGTGTTTTCCAGAATATCATACAGTTGGAATCATATAGTATCAGACTTTTTGGATTAGTATCTTTCACTTAGTGATGTACATTTAAGGTTTTATAACTCATTTCTTTTTAGCACTAAATAACATTTCATTGGTTATGGAATGAAGCTAGTTTCATAGTTCCACATCTTTTCATGGTTTCATAGCTCATTTCTTTTTAGTACAGAATAATGTTCCATTGTCTGAATGTATCACAGTTTATCTATTCACCCACTGAAGGACATCTTGGTTGTTTCCAAGTTTTGGTCATTCTGAATAAAGCTATTATAAATATCCATGTACAGGTTTTTGGGTGGACATAAATTTTCAACTCATTGGGGTAAATTATCAAGTAAAGAGATTGAGGGATTATGTAGTAAGAGTATGTTTATTTTTTGTAAGAAACTACCATACTTTCTTCCAAAGTGACTATACCATTTTGCATTCCCACCAGCAACGGATGAGAGTTCCTGTTTCTACTTATCCTTGCCAGCATTTGCTCTTGCAGCATTCTAGATTTTGGCCATTTCTAAGAGGCATGTAGTGGTATCTCACTGTTTTGTTTTGGGTTTTTTTCCCAATACTTTAATTTCAGAATAAAAAAAAAAACACACACACAACACACAATATTCAAACCCCACGTCAAATGTGGATAGGGATAGGGCTTACTTGAGGCCCTTGTATCCTGCCTTAGACAGAAGGACAGAAATAAAACCACTAGACATCAGCAGAGGGAACCACGTGAGCCAGGGCCACTAGGGCTGCCACTGGGGGAGCCATGGGGATGCTATACAGAGGGAGCAGGCTGCAGGTAAAAACTCCTAATCTACTTCTTTCATGCAAGAGGCATCCTCGTCCCCCTCAAGGAGGGGAATCTCATCAGGAACAGCAGCACTGGGCTCCTCTGCCATCACCTTGTCTTCATCAATGCCCAGGCCAAGCTTTATCATGCGGGAGATACAGCTGGAGTGGTTCTGGGGATCCTCAAACAAGAAGCCAGAAAAGAGTAGTGCAGTTTCAAACAGCAGCAGCACCAGGTCCCTGATGGCCTTGCCGTTTATGCCTGCCTCTTGCCTTCTGCTGCAGGGTCTCCACGATGGGGTGGTCAGAACTGATCTCCAGGTGCTTTTTGGCTATCATTTAGTCCATGGTCGAGTTGCCCCAAAGTGCCTGAGCTTTCATGATGCACTGCATGTTGGCTGTCCAGCTGTGGTGCTCATCACAGTGCAGCAGGGTGAAGACACAAGCCTGTTGGAGACTGTCACCTTCTCCACCTTCTTATCCAAGATCTCTTTCATGAATTTGCTGAGGTTCTCAAACTTGGCCTTGCTCTCCTCCACCTTCTTCTTCTCCTCCTTGTACTCAGGCAGCTCCACGCCCTCCTTGGTCATGGAGACCAGACTCTTCCCATCAAACTCCTTGAGCTGCTGCACACAGTGCTCATCAATGGGCTCCATCACATACACTACCTCAAAGCCCTGCTTCCACACGCACTCCACAAAGGAAGAGTTGGCAACCTTCTCTTTGCTCTCACCAGTGATGCAACAGATGGACTTCTGGGCTCTCCTTCATGCGAGACATGTATTCTGAGAGAGAAGTCATCTCATCTCCAGACTGGGAGGTTGATAGCGCAGCAGCTCAGAAAGGCATCGCCAGCTAGTGGAGTCCTCACAGATTCCAAGCTTCAGGTTTTTAGAGAATGCCTCATAGAATTCCTTATATTTCTCCTTGTCTTCTGCCAGCTCAGGAAAGAGTTAAAGGCTCTTCTTAACAATGTTTTTATGAATAACCTTCAGAATTTTGCTCTGCTGAAGCATTTCTCGGGAGATGTTCAGGTGAAGGTCTTCAGAGTCAACCAACCCACGGATGAAGTTGAAATATTCTGGAATCAACTCATCACAGCTATCCATGATGGACACGTGGAGGATATACAGTTTGGTGTTGTTCTTTTTCTTTTTGTTCTCAAAGAGGTCAAAAGTAGCCCAACAGGGGATGAACAGCAGTGCTCTGAATTTTAATTGACCTACAGAGAAGTGCTTTACTGCCAAGTGATCTTCCCAGTAATTGGTAAAACTCTTGTAGAACTCACCATATTCCTCCAGGGTGATGTCATCAGGGTTTCTGGTCCAAATGGGCTTGGTCTTGTTCAGTTCTTCCTAAGCAATGTACTTCTCCTTTATCTTCTTTGTCTTCTTTTTCTTTTCTTTGCCACTATCATCCTCCTCATCTAAACCCACATCTTCAATCTTAGGCTTCTCTTCATCATATTTATCTTCCTGTTCTTTCTCACCTTTCTCTTCTTCAGCCTCATCATCACTGATTTCCTTCTCACGTTCTTTCTCCAGATAGAGTTTGATGGGATAGCCTATGAACGGTGAGTGCTTCTTTACCACTTCTTTGACCCACCTCTCTTCCAAGTACTCTCTATGGTCTTCCTTCAGGTGGAGAATCACTTTGGTACTCTGGCCAATAGGCTCACCATGGTCAGCATGGACAGTGAAGGAACTGCCAGTACAGGACTCCTAGGCATACTGTTCCTCATCCTTATGCTTTGTTATCACAACCACTTTCTCTGCCACTAGGCAGGCAGAGTAGAAGCCCACACCAAATTGCCCGATCATGGAAATGTCTGCACCAGCCTGAAGAGCCTCCATAAATGCTTTAGTGCCAGTGTTGGCAATGGTTCCCAAATCATTTACAGATAAGCTTTGGTCATATGCCCGTGTCTACCAGAGTTAGACTATGTTCCTGAGGGTTCAGGATGATGTCAATTTTCAGTTCTTTCACTTCAGTTCAGTTCAGTTCATTCAATCAGTCGTGTCCGACTCCTTATGACCCCATGAATCACAGCAAGCCAGGCCTCCCTATCCATCACCAACTCCCAGAGTTCACTCAAACTCACATCCATCGAGTTGGTGATGCCATCCAGCCATCTCATCCTCTGTTGTCCCCTTCTCCTCCTGCCTCCAATCCCTCCCAGCATCAGAGTCTTTTCCAATGAGTCAACTCTTCGCATGAGGTGGCCAAAATATTGGAGTTTCAGCTTCAGCATCATTCCTTCCAAAGAACACCCAGGGCTGATCTCCTTGGACTGGTTGAATCTCCTTGCAGTCCAAGGGACTCTCAAGAGTCTTCTCCAACACCAAGTTCAAAAGGATCAATTCTTCAGCACTCAGCTTTCTTCACAGTCCAACTCTCACATCCATACACGACCACTGGAAAACCCATATCCTTGACTAGACGGACCTTTGTTGGCAAAGTAATGTCTCCATTTTTCAATATGCTATGGAAAAAGCAAGAGAGTTCCAGAAAAACATCTATTTCTGCTTTATTGACTATGCCAAAGCCTTTGACTGTGTGGATCACAATAAACTGTGGAAAATTCTGAAAGAGATGGGAATACCAGACCACCTGACCTGCCTCTTGAGAAATCTGTATGCAGGTCAGGAAGCAACAGTTAGAACTGGTCATGGAACAACAGACTGGTTCCAAATAGGAAAAGGAGTACGTCAAGGCTGTATATTGTCACCATGTTTATTTAACCTATATGCAGAGTACATCATGAGAAATGCTGGACTGGAAGAAACACAAGTTGGAATCAAGATTGCCGGGAGAAATATCAATAGCCTCAGATATGCAGATGACACCACCCTTATGGCAGAAAGTGAAGAGGAACTCAAAAGCCTCTTGATGAAAGTGAAAGTGGAGAGTGAAAAGGTTGGCTTAAAGCTCAACATTCAGAAAACGAAGATCATGGCATCTGGTCTCATCACTATATGGGAAATAGATGGAGAAACAGTGGAAACAGTGTCAGACTTTATCTTTCTGGGCTCCAAAATCACTGCAGATGGTGACTGCAGCCATGAAATTAAAAGACGCTTACTCCTTGGAAGGAAAGTTATGACCAACCTAGATAGCATATTCAAAAGCAGAGACATTACTTTGCTAACAAAGTTTCGCCTAGTCAAGGCTATGGTCTTTCCTGTGGTCATGTATGGATGTGAGAGCTGGACTGTGAAGAAGGCTGAGCACCGAAGAATTGATGCTTTTGAACTGTGGTGTTGGAGAAGACTCTTGAGAGTCCTTTGGACTGCAAGAAGATCCAACCAGTCCATTGTGAAGGAGATCAGCCCTGGGATTTCTTTGGAAGGAATGATGTTGAAGCTGAAACTCCAGTATTTTGGCCACCTCATGGGAAGAGTTGACTCATTGGAGAAGACTCTGATGCTGGGAGGGATTGAGGGCAGGAGGAGAAGGGGACGACAGAGGATGAGATGGCTGGATGGCATCACTGACTCGATGGATGTGAGTCTGAGTGAACTCTGGGAGCTGGTGATGGACAGGGAGGCCTGGCGTGCTGCAGTTCATGGGGTCGCGAAGAGTCGGACACGACTGAGCGACTGATCTGATCTGATCTGATCTAGAAATTGGTCATAACTTTCCTTCCAAGGAGTAAGCGTCTTTTAATTTCATGGCTGCAGTCACCATCTGAAGTGATTTTGGAGCCCCCCCAAAATTAAAGTCTGACACTGTTTCCAGTTTCCCCATCTATTTCCCATGAAGTGATGGGACCAGATGCCATGATCTTAGATTTCTGAATGTTGAGCTTTAAGCCAACGTTTTCACTGTCCTCTTTCACTTTCATCAAGAGGCTTTTGAGTTCCTCTTCACTCTCTGCCATAAGGGTGGTGTCATCTGTATATCTGAGGTTATTGATATTTCTCCCAGCAATCTTGATTCCAGCTTGTGCTTCTTCCAGCCCAGCATTTCTCATGATGTATTCAGCTCTTTACCACTGTCCAATTTGGAAGGGTCCATCAGGCTCTCATAGCAAATCTTGTCCAAGGCATCAGAAACATTACTGATCAACTCCAGAAGAAAAATTTCCTTGTTGGAATAGAAGGTATTAATAATAAGAGACATGAATTGGGCAATTTCTGCCTCAAAGGCAAATGGCTCCACCTTCATCTCCATGGTGCACTTCCTCAGGCATCTTCAAGGATAAGAATCCAAGTACTAGAGAACTGAGCGAGCAATGGCTGCCTCAGGCTCACTTGCCACAAGAAGGCTGCACAGGGGTGACTCGAGAGCCTCACTGTTGTTTTAATTTGCATTGGAGAAGGAAATGGCAACCCACTACAGTATTCCTGCCTCGAGAATATCATGGATGGAAGAGCCTGATAGGCTATAGTCCACGGGGTCGCAAAGAGTTGGACATGACTGAGAGAATTCACTTTCACTTTCAATGACACAGAATGTGGAGCATCTTTTCATATGCTTATTTGCTGTCTGTATATATTCCTTGATAGGGTCTTTTGCCCATTTTTAATTGGAATAGTTTCTTTACTTATGGTTGAGTTTTAAGAGTTCTTGGTATATTCTGGATAAGTTCTTTAACAGGCATGTCATTTATAAATATTTTCTCCCAGTCTGTTGTGTCTACTTATTCTCTTGAGAGTTTGCACAGAGCAGAGAGTTTTAATTTGAATGAAGTTCAGCTTATCAATTATTTCTTGCATGAGTCCTATCTTTGGTATTGTATCTAATAAAAAGGCATCACCACATCCAGAGTCATCTGGATTTCCGTGTGTTATCTCCTTGGAGTTTTGTAGTTTTTTTGTTCTATAGTTAGGTTTATGAGTAATTTTGAGTTCATTCTTGTGATGGAAGTAAAAACTCTGTTTCTTCTTTTTTTTTTTTTTGCATGTGGATATCCAGTTGTTCCAGTAGCAATTGTTGAAAAGACTAATTTTTTTCCATTGTATCATCTTTGGTTTTTTGTCAAGGGTCAGTTTACTGATCAGTCTACATTTCCACGGATTGCTTCTGGGCTCTCTATTCTGTTCCATTCATCTATGTATCTACTCTTTCATAAAATTTCATTGTTTTGAGGGCTATAGCTTTATGGTAAGTTTCTAAGTTGAGTAGTGTCAGTCCTCTCTTATAAATTTAAAATATAATACTTAGTCTAAAGTGTGTAGTGTATACATCCAAATGATTCTCCCAATTAGTATTATTTTAACCAATGCCCATCAAAGTTTTTAATTTTCCTATGGAGAGATCAAGACGGTACAGTTCAGTTCAGTTCAGTCGCTCAGTCGTGTCCAACTCTTTGCCACCCCATGAATCGCAGCACACCAGGCCTACCTGTCCATCACCAATTCCCAGAGTTCACTCAGACTCACGTCCATCGAGTCAGTGATGTCATCCAGCCATCTCATCCTCTATCGTCCCCTTCTTCTCCTGCCCCCAATCGCTCCCAGCATCAGAGTCTTTTCCAATGAGTCAACTCTCCCCATGATGATGCTGTGGAAGTGCTGCACTCAATATGCCAGCAAATTAGGAAAACTCAGCAGTGGCCACAGGACTGGAAAAGGTCAGTTTTCATTCCAATCCCAAAGAAAGGCAATGCCAAAGAATGCTCAAACTACTGCACAATTGCACTCATCTCACCCACTAGTACAGTAATGCTCAAAATTCTCCAAGCCAGGCTTCAGCAATATGTGAACCGTGAATTTCCTGACGTTCAAGCTGGTTTTAGAAAAGGCAGAGGAACCAGAGATCAAACTGCCAACATCCACTGGATCATAGAAAAATCAAGAGAGTTCCAGAAAAACATCTATTTCTGCTTTATTGACTATGCCCAAGCCTTTGACTGTGTGGATCACAATAAACTGTGGAAAATTCTGAAAGAGATGGGAATACCAGACGACCTGACCTGCTTCTTGAGAAATTTGTATGCAGGTCAGGAAGATGGTAAAACTACTTCATAATTCTACTAATTGGCCAGAAAGAGGCTAAGTGGTGGAATTACAGGCTTTTGAGGTTTTATTCAAGAGATTTCTGGGTGACATTCAGTACCACCATCCTTATTTTAATTACAGATAAACATGGTATAGAACTGCAAATTCTCAGAACTCACTGAATATCTGTTACTATAAAATTATGAGTTCAAATTTCCACAAGTCAACTTAAAATATTATAATATATAACCAAAGCATATGAAAGGAAAATACACAAACAAAAAATAAACTTTGATTGTAAAATGAATCTTACTCAGAATGTTCAAGAGGAAAATTTTATCAGATCAGATCAGTCCTTCAGTCATGTCTGACTTTTTGTGACCCCATGAATCACAGCATGCCAGGCCTCCCTGTCCAACACCAACTCCCGGAGTTCACCAAGACTCACGTCCATCAAGTTGGTGATGCCATTCAGACATCTCATCCTCTGTCGTCCCCTTCTCCTCTTGCCCCCAATCCCTCCCAGCATCAGAGTCTTTTCCAATGAGTCAACTCTTCGCATGAGGTGGCCAAAGTACTGGAGTTTCAGCTTTAGCATCATTCCTTCCAAAGAAATCCCAGGGCTGATCTCCTTCAGAATGGACTGGTTGGATCTCCTTGAAGTCCAAGGGACTCTCAAGAGTCTTCTCCAATACCACAGTTCAAAAGCATCAATTCTTCGCACTCAGCCTTCTTCACAGTCCAACTCTCACATCCATACATGACCACTGGAAAAACCTTAGCCTTGACTAGACGGACCTTTGTTGGCAAAGTAATGTCTCTGCTTTGGAATACGCTATCTAGGTTGGTCATAACTTTCCTTCCAAGGAGGAAGCATCTTTTAATTTCATGGCGGCAGTCACCATCTGCAGTGATTTTGGAGCCCAGAAAAATAAAGTCTGACACTGTTTCCACTGTTTCCCCATCTATTTCCCATGAAGTGATGGGACCAGATGCCACAATCTTCGTTTTCTGAATGTTGAGCTTTAAGCCAACTTTTTCACTCTCCACTTTCACTTTCATCAAGAGGCTTTTGAGTTCCTCTTCACTTTCTGCCATAAGGGTGGTGTCATCTGCATATCTGAGGTTATTGATATTTCTCCTGGCAATCTTCATTCCAGCTTGTGTTTCTTTCAGTCCAGCGTTTCTCATGATGTACTCTGCATATAAGTTAAATAAGCAGGGTGACAATATACAGCCTTGACGTACTCCTTTTCTTATTTGGAACCAGTCTGTTGTTCCATGTCCAGTTCTAACTGTTGCTTCCTGACCTGAATACAAATTTCTCAAGAGGCAGGTCAGGTGGTCTGGTATTCCCATCTCTTTCAGAATTTTCCACAGTTTATTGTGATCCACACAGTCAAAGGCTTGGGCATAGTCAATAAAGCAGAAATAGATGTTTTTCTGGAACTTTCTTGCTTTTTCCATTATCCAGCGGATGTTGGCAATCTGATCTCTGGTTCCTCTGCCTTTTCTAAAAACAGCTTGAACATCAGGAAGTTCACGGTTCACGTACTGCTGAAGCCTGGCTTGAAGAATTTTGAGCATTACTTTACTAGCATGTAAGATGAGTGCAACTTTTTAGGAAATAGAACTATTTCCTAAAAGATACCATTCTTTCCCATTATAGTACATTTTAATTGCAACTGAAATCCCATGTTTTTATCATATTTGCATAAGATTTAGCATTTTTGGTTTAATGTAAAATCCAAATAATTTCCATGCCCCAAATTTCCAATTTTGAACTCTGTAATAATTGCATATATCATTACAGAATGAAACACAAAATTATATTCTTTAAAAATCAGGGTAAATCCACAGATTTTCTAGTTTCATTGCAATGGTTTTTTTAAAAGTCTTTTGAAATGTAAAGGGCATTCAATACAAAAATCCCCAAATTTGGAAACAACATTTTTGTCAGAAAAAGAAATATTATTTTAAAATGACCACATTGACAAAGAATAGCAACTCCCTGTTCTTTTCCAGAGTCTAGATTTTTTGCCTTTGGAAGATTGTAAGCTCTTGGTCTCAAGCCCAAGCTTCTTATCAACTCTTTGGTTTCTTCTTATTGACCCCAATATAAATTTCCTTCTTGAGTTTTAAACTCTGCCAAGAGTTGGGGGGTGGGGAGGATCATTGCTTTAAACTGAATTAAAACCAGTTTAATTCACCAAACTGATATAATTTCATTCACAGACCTTCTAGCTAGAATTCATCAAGTACTTGAAATCAAAATGGCCCCATCCATGGTCTTCTTCCCAGAGAAATTCCTCATGACCAGGGAGACACCTGAAGCAACACAGTTGGGAGGTAGCAGGACCAGGGAGTGCACTCCAGTGTAAGGCCTTCTGAGGGGTAACTTTCACAGCCTCCTATCCTGCCAAGAATTCTGGGGCTTTGCTCCATCTCTTAACTGTTTCCAGTTGAGAAAGTCTCCATTCTACCAGATGAAGAGTTAAGGATGGGAAGAATATGTCCTCTTCTGCAGTTTAAAAAAATAAAATTCCCTTGTGTCTTCTGCCAGATGGCAAGGTTCTCCTGGCTTGTGACCCAGGGGCAAATCTAAACCCCTTTCATGGGCCCTCAAGACCAGTAAGACATGGTTTCCACCTCACCCACACCACCCTCTGAGGCATCACATATATGCCCCATTCACATGTCACACAGTTTTGTGATTTTTTTATTTTGCCTTCACGTATTAGTTTCCCAGGGCTGCTGTAACAACATATCACCAACGGAGTGGCTTAAGCAACAGAAATGCACTGGCAAACTTTCCTGGAGGCTACAATGAGATCAAGGTGTCAGCAGGGTTGGTTCTCTCTGAGGGCCATGATGGAAGGTTTTGTTTCATACCTCTCTTGTAGCTTCCAATGGTTTCAGGCAATCTTTGGCATACTTTGGCTTGTGGAAGCATCACTTTGCTCTTTGCCTTCAAGTTTATGTGGTGTTCTCCCTGTGTGTGTCTTTATGAAAAACAAAATTTAACTGAGTAAACATTAAAGATCTTATTGGCTCTGTATAAAGATTCATGATTCAAGATTCAAGCAGCATCAATAATCTAGCAGATGGAAAGTTTCCCTGAACAGTTAAACAAGGCAAGAGACTTTATAGGCAGAGTAGAGCGGGAATAAAGAAGTACTAGGCAAAAAAGCAGATTATTTATTGCAAGATGACTTTCCTTAGAGGGGATGGCAAGGGTCTGCCAGGCAGATTACCTGACTAATGTTGTTCAGGCAATTCTTGATTGACTAGGGTAAGATTCCACTTCTGGGAGAGCTGAAACTGTAATTAAAGTCTTAGCTTAGTGATTTGGGGCTTGGCATAAATGACTCCATTTAGGGCCTGTTGTCTTTTCAGCATTTTCACATCATCTCCCTTCTATGCACATCTGACTTTGTGTCCAAATTTCCCTTTATAAGTACACCAGTCATACCAGAACATGTGTGTGCGCATGCGGGCAGTTGTTCAGTCGTGTCTGACTCTTTGTAAACCCACGGACTCTAGCCCACCAGGCTCCTCTGTGCATGGGATTTCCCAGGCAAGAACACTGGAGTGGATTGCCATTCCCTTCTCCAGGGGATCTTCCCTACCCTGGGATCAAACCTGGATCTCCTGCATTTCAGACAGATTCTTCACCATCTGAGCCACCAGGGAAGCCCTTATTGCCTAATAAAGTCACATTCTGAGGTCTTGGGGGTCAGAGTTGGTGGGACACAATTCAACCTGGAACACTTTGGCGCACACTGAACAGTAAGAGCTTTAAGGACAGGTCTGTCCTGTCACCCATTTTAGCCCCAGAGCCCCATTAACACCTGTCACAGTGTGTCAAATATTCAGTAAGTATTTGCTGAATGGGCTTCCCTGGTGGCTCAGACAGTAAAGAAACCACCTGCAAGGCGGGAGAACTGGGTTCGATTTCTGGGATGGGAAGATTCCCTGGAGAAGGGAATGGCAATCCACTCCAGTATTCTTGCCTGCGAAATCCCATGGATGGAGGAGCCTGGTAGGCTACAGTCCATGGAGTTGCAAAGAGTGGGACACGACTGAGCGACTTCACTCATTCACTCACTCAGAACTACTGTGCACAATCCAGCAATTCTACTTCTGGACATAAACCCAAAAGAGTTGAAAGCAGAGACTTGAACAGATATTTGTACAGCACGTTCATAACAGCATTATTCATAGTAGCCAGAGATGGAAACAACCTCCCACTACATATCTTCTATCTGAGTTACTTGACCAGATGCTAGCACTTGTTTCTCTTCCAATTCTTCCTCCTCCTGCCACTCCCCTTTCCCCAGTAAAGGAGGATTTAGAAATTCAGAGGTGATTATAGTTGCCTTAAACAGAAAATTATTCCAAGGAGAAGTGAACCATTCTCAGTGCTTACATATACAACCAGGACTCGAGCAGAACTTTGAACCTTGATTGAAGAATTTCCCAATTCAAGTCAGAATCCACTGGAATTTGCTAATAAATTCAAGTTAACCATCTGCTCCTATGAGCCCAGGTTTTCAGATGTATATCAGTTAATACAGCTGTTAGTTTCTGAAAGTAAAGCAAGGACATGAATAAAGAAAAAAGAATGGAAACACCTTTTAGTGAACTTTGAATCACATACTCCAGAGGCTCACACTGAATACAAAGGATTAGCTCAACAACTACTTGAACTTAATCCAGAGCTTTTCCCAAAAACTGTAGACTAGACAGAGATTCAACAGTGTAAACAAAGATCAAATGAATCAATTCTGGACTATTATGAAAGGTTTGGGGGAAAAAAAAGAAAAAATTTAAGCAATATTCTGGCTTGACACCTGAGTCATTCTCTAATCATCAATATGACCCTTTGCTTAATTCTGTCTTTTCAGAAGGTTTAGATGAGGATTTGGCTACTTAGTCAAAAGACAATCTATGTTGGTCTGAGTTACACGTAAATGCTCTTCTTATACTGGCGGACCAAATTTTCAAAACAATTAAAACCAATTAAGTACACAATGCCTGTTGAAGGTTAAGCGACCTCCAACTGGTTTAATTCCCAACCAGTAGAGAAGCTAGCTTGAAAGAAAACAGTAATAAGTCCTGAGGAAATAAGTCCTATTTGAAGAACCTGATTTTTGTTCCCTGATCCTTGAGACCAGAGCTCTCAGGATCACTTATCTAGACCATCTCTAATTTCTGAAACTGAAGGGGGACAAAAAGGGTATGAAGCCTTTAAAACAATTTTTTTATTCCAACTGCTATTTATAAACTAGTGAGTTTTATATTGTGATATCTGACTCATGACTAGGTTTAGAAAATCAAGTTAGATCTCTCATTGTGTCTGTCTGAATACATGTACGTCTTAAGAGTCGTCAATATAATAATCAGTATAATACTTTCATTGAGCCTAGGTTTAATATAAGCTAACTAAGATATTACATGTGTTGCAAATTTGTCAGCAAGGAAAATAACTCAATGTGAAGAAACTTTTAAGCAAAGAAAATGTAGTAAGATAAGAATTGTAAAGAGATAAAGAGATACAGAAAAATGTAATGAGATAATGGAATAAGAGAAAAGTTTATTGAATAGCTAGTCACTCCTAAACAAAATAAGGTACTGCAACATTTAATACTAAACACTGGCTCCCTCTTATAGAAAACCTAAAGATATTTTGGGCTACTAATGAATATGTTTGGCGCCATCCTGAGAGGTTCTCTACAAGAAAGCAAATATTTTTAAAAATTTTTTCTAAATCATCTAAATTATTATCATTGGTATTTATGTTCATCAATCTACAGAATACTAATATAAATGACAGTTGATGGTTGCTTAAGAAAAGTAGGATGCGTATTCTCAGTAAAGACGGCATGTAAATGGAATTGCATTTTATTAAGAAAAAAGGAAGTATGTCTGGTTTACAGATGACTGTTTCTGGATGGGCAAATTAAGTGATGGCTACAGAAAGTGAGGAAGGTTTGCAGAAAGCAGACCCCAAGAAAAGAATTTCATGCATGGTACAAGTTTTCTTAAGATGCTGAACTGCCTTTGATAACAGATTTTAAGTTTATTTACCTCTGAAGTGATCTGTTCTGTAATTGGCCCTTGGAAACTCTGGTACTTTAGCTAAGTGAATAACTGTTGTTTCACAGTGACCTATGATCCTATCTGACTGAGTGTTCTAAACTCTTTTGATATTTATTGACAAAATTCTCTAAATAAAAATTTAATGAAGTCCTTTGACCATTAGTTAACTTTGGGATGCTTCAAAGGGCCCATGAAACATCCCAAAGAGAGATATTAAACTAATTAACTTTTTTGGTACATTAAATTACATGGGAAGTACTGTCAATAAGTAATAAATCTTCTTAGGTTATGTTGTTGTTCAGTCGCCCAGTTGTGTCCAACTCTTTGTGACCCCATGGACTGCAGCACACCAGGCCTCTCTGTCTCTCATCATCCCCCAAAGTTAGCCCACATTCATGTTCATTGCATCAGTGATGCCATCCAGCCATCTCATCCTCTGACACCCTCTTCTCCATCTGCCCTCAATCTTTCCCAGCATACAGGACTTTTCCAATGAGTCAGCTGTTCCCATCAGATGTCCAAAATACTGGAGTTTCAACTTCAGCATCAATCCTTCCAACTAGTATTCAGGGTTGATTTCCCTTAAGATTGACTGGTTTGATCTCCTTGCTGGGCGAGGGACTGTTAGGAGTCTTCTCCAATACCACAGTTCAAAGTCATCAATTCTTCAGTTCTCTGCCTTCTTTAAGGTCCAGCTCTCACAACTGTATGTGACCACTTAGGTTATATTGTACAGTAAATATTACTAATACAGATATCCTAGAAATTACATGGAGTTTCTAAAATTCTGAAATGGAGTAAAATGTTATCAGTCATAATTCTAGTTATTGTCTACAAGTGTTATATGTCACAGCAGTGACCAACTGACTTTGTCAATTGAATTATCATCAGATTTTAAATGTGCCTTTTTAAGTCTTTTGTCATTGTGGTTTCACTGATGCCTTTGCAAAAGTGCTTCCTTTTTAAGATTAACAGAAAGAACCTTCTGAGGCTTCTAACCTTCAGGACCAGAATGCTGAACTGATTACGAAATGAAAGAATCCTGCCTGATGAACTATGGAATGAGGTTCTTGACATTGTACAGGAGACAGGGATCAAGACCATCCCCATGGAAAAGAAATGCAAAAAAAGCAAAATGGCTGTCTGGGGAGGCCTTATGAATAGCTGTGAAAAGAAGAGAAGTTAAAAGCAAAGGAGAAAAGGAAAGATATACCTATCTGAATGCAGAGTTCCAAAGAATAGCAAGAAGAGATAAGAAAGCCTTCTTCAGCGATCAATGCAAAGAAATAGAGGAAAACAACAGAATGGGAAAGACTAGGGGTCTCTTCAAGAAAATCAGAGATACCAAAGGAACATTTCATGCAAAGATGGGCTCGATAAAGGATAGAAATGGTAGGGACCTAACAGAAGCAGAAGATATTGAGAAGAGATGGCAAGAATGCACAGAAGAACTGTACAAAAAAGATCGTCACAACCCAGATAATCACGATGGTGTGATCACTGACCTAGAGCCAGACATCCTGGAATGTGAAGTCAAGTGGGCCTTAGAAAGCATCACTACGAACAAAGCTAGTGGAGGTGATGGAATTCCAGTGGAGCTATTCCAAATCCTGAAAGATGATGCTGTGAAAGTGCTGCACTCAGTATGTCAGCAAATTTGGAAAACTCAGCAGTGGCCACAAGACTGGAAAAGGTCAATTTTCATTCCAATCCCAAAGAAAGGTAATGCCAAAGAATGCTCAAACTACCACACAATTGCACTCATCTCACATGCTGGTAAAGTAATGCTCAAAATTCTCCAAGCCAGGCTTCAGCAATATGTGAACTGTGAACTTCCTGATATTCAAGCTGATTTTAGAAAAGGCAGAGGAACCAGAGATCAAATTGCCAACATCCACTGGATCATGGAAAAACCAAGAGAGTTCCAGAAAAACATCTATTTCTGCTTTATTGACTATGCCCAAGCCTTTGACTGTGTGGATCACAATAAACTGTGGAAAATTCTGAAAGAGATGGGAATGCCAGACCACCTGACCTGCCTCTTGAGAAACCTGTATGCAGGTCAGGAAGCAACAGTTAGAACTTGACAAGGAACAACAGACTGGTTCCAAATAGGAAAAGGAGTACGTCAAGGCTGTATATTGTCACCCTATTTATTGAACTTCTATGCAGAGTACATCATGAGAAATGCTGGACTGGAAGAAGCACAAGCTGGAATCAAGATTGCCAGGACAAATATCAGTAACCTCAGATATGCAGATGACACCACCCTTATGGCAGAAAGTGAAGAGGAACCCAAAAGCCTCTTGATGAAAGTGAAAGTGGAGAGTGAAAAAGTTGGCTTAAAGCTCAACATTCAGAAAACGAAGATCATGGCATCCGGTCCCATCACTTCATGGGAAATAGATGGGGAAACAGTGGAAACAGTGTCAGACTTTATTTTTCTGGGCTCCAAAATCACTGCAGATGGTGACTGCAGCCATGAAATTAAAAGATGCTTACTCCTTGGAAGCAAAGTTATGACCAACCTAGATAGCATATTCAAAAGCAGAGACATTACTTTGCCAACAAAGGTTCGTCTAGTCAAGGCTATGGTTTTTCCAGTGGTCATGTATGGATGTGAGATTGGACTGTGAGGAAGGCTGAGCACCAAAGAATTGATGCTTTTGAACTGTGGTGTTGGAGAAGACTCTTGAGAGTCCCTTGGACTGCAAGGAGATCCAACCAGTCCATTCTGAAGGAGATCAGCCCTGGGATTTCTTTGGAGGGAATGATGCTGAAGCTGAAACTCCAGTATTTTGGCCACCTCATGTGAAGAGTTGACTCACTGGAAAAGACTCTGATGCTGGGAGGGATTGGGGGCAGGAGGAGAAGAGGATGACAGAGGATGAGATGGCTGGATGGCATCACTGACTTGATGGACATGAGTCTGAGTGAGCTCTGGGAGTTGATGATGGACAGGGAAGCCTGGCGTGCTACGATTCATGGGGTCACAAAGAGTCGGACACTACTGAGTGATAGAACTGATCATCATTTAAGTTTTAAGGCCTTCCTTTATCTTGAGAACAATTAAATTATACTAAGGATAACCAGCTCAGTAACACTAAGAAATTGGGCTGGGAGCCTATGGACTGTGCAGATATATAATTTCCCTGAAAAATAAAGTTTGGTGCAGAATAAAGTAAGTCAGACGACCTGAGACTATATGGGCTACACTTATTGGAAGTTTTCAGCTTAATTCTTACTTATGACTTTAATAATACTGCTAGCTATGTTATTGTACTTTGCCTATTTTACAAGATTGTTGTTTCTTACATTACCAAATGTGTGACAGAAACTTCAATGAAAATAATGATGATAAGGCCATTTAAAGAAATTGATCAAATCTATAGTTCTGTATGCAGTCAATTGGAGAAAGAAACAGCAACCCACTCCAGTATTCTTGCCTGGAGAATTCCATGGACAGAGAAGTCTGGCAGGCTACAGTCCATGGGGTCTCAAACAGTCGGACATAACTGAATAACTAACACTATGTGATCAATGATTGTAATAGTGTAACTCTAGATATGAGAAGATAAAACAAGAGGGAATTTTTCCTGGACCATAACAGAGTAAGAGAAGTAGGTGGTCCAGAGCCCTTTGGTTACTATTGATAGACCTAGGCCAGTAACAGCACATCGAGTGGCCCATCAGCAAAATCTCTGCCAGATCTAGGAATGAGTCTTCAAGGCACGGTGGGACAAAATGGTCAGGAAATGCCTTCCAAAGTACAGTCCGATTTATAACCATGAGAGAGCCCTGTCAACAGCAAACCAGCACTTGCCATCTACCTCTACAAGGATTAAACCATGTGCTGCTGCAGCTGTCGACCTTCAACATCCCCTGAAAGGAGCTCAGGGTGGAGAGCAGAAATGAGGCACTCTGTGCTGGTGGAGGGCGGGATGTTGGGGGGCGGGGAGGGGGGCGGTGGTAGGGAAATGGGGACTGAAGGACAGGTCTTCAGATAGGTATTTTCAGGAGCTGATTTTATGAGCCCAATTCTTGTATTTCCTCACATCTAGAAAAGCGCTGAAGTCCTTCATGGTGAAGACTATTTCTTGTGACTAAAGCTTCCTGAGACCAGTAGAAATTTTCTGGAAAAAAAATAGGGACTTGATTGCCTGTACTCTCCCTTCACCAAAATCACATATATATTCTCCTTTACCCCCTACCTCTTTGGAGCAGTTTCTTAGAGCTATTTGAGGTGCTATCTCCCAGGCTACAGTCCTTATTTTGCCCTAAATAAAACTTAACAGCCAACTCTCAGGCTGTGCATTTTTTTAAGTCAGCACTCCCACAGCCCCCAAAGTACAGCGCTGCCCTCGCTCCCTCCTCTCACCTCTTTTCCTTTCCACTTCCTCTCTCTTCCCTCTTCCTCTTCTTTCAAGTGAGAGCTGGCAACCACAAACCCACAGAAACAACGCATCCCTCTAGAAAAATTTAAAGAGGCAAGATCAGCGAAGACCTGGAAGCGGAGTGGACGCTCCAAATCCTCCCGCGCACCCTCCAAAAAGCAGCCCATCACCGATAGTGGGACCACCAGCGCCCAGGCTCCCTGGTCGGGCCGGGACCGCGACCGGTGCTCTCTCCCCGCGGGGAACAACCTCCTCACTGTTCCCGCCCGGAGCGAGTGCCAGCCGCCAGCCGCGCCCGAGCCGCCCCGCTGGCCAGGGTCGCATGGGGTGACCGCGGGGGTGTGCGCCTGGCCGTGTGGGGCCGGCCTCGGGAGAGCCCGCCCCGGCCCAGCCCCGCCCGCCGGCCCGCGCAAGCCTCCTTCGACTTCGTCATTGCCCTCCTACCGCCCGTCTGGCTCGCACTCACCGGCGCTCGCGCTCTCGCCACCAGCCGCAGCCATGAATCCCCGAGCAGCTCGAACCCCGGCGCTGAGGCTCCTCGCGCTGGGCGCGTTGCTGTGGCCCGCGGCGCGCGCCTGGGAGCTCACCATCCTGCACACCAACGACGTACACAGCCGCCTGGAGCAGACGAGCGAGGACTCGAGCAAGTGTGTCAACGCCAGCCGCTGCGTGGGCGGCGCGGCACGGCTCGCCACCAAGGTGCGCCAGATCCGCCGCGCCGAGCCCCACGTGCTGCTGCTCGACGCCGGCGACCAGTACCAGGGTACCATCTGGTTCACCGTGTACAAGGGCACCGAGGTGGCGCACTTCATGAACGCCCTGGGCTATGATGCTATGGTAAGACCGCCAGCCTGGCAGGCTTGGGAGCCCCCGGGATGGAGTGCCCGTGCGAGAGAGATGCCCGGGTGAAGGAGCCGCCGATGGCGAGGCCGTGGGTGGCAAGCCTAGGACCCGGGCGCAGAGCGAAGTGGAGAGGAAGCGAGACTCCCTTCAGTCTTCCAGGTGGATGCTTACATAGACGCCCCTTGGCTGATTCAACTTAAATGGACTGATGTACTTCCACCAAGAAATTGGATATTTATAGGAGCGGGACTCGGACTTTCCAAAGAGGAGGTTCAGCTGGGATGTGTAGGACTCCAGTTACCCTGTGCCCTGGACCGAGGTGTGTGTGTGTGTGTGTGTGTGAAGTCTCTCAGTCGTGTCCGACTCTTTGCGACCCTGTGGACTGTAGCCCGCCAGGCTCCTCTGTCCATGGGATTCTCCAGAAAAGAATACTGGAGTGGGTTGCCATTTCCTTCTCCACTGGACCGAGGTAGATCCGCACATCTCTCTCATTTACTGCTTGTTCTTTCTAAGAAATGCTTTATCTCCAGTTAATTGGAAGGGTGGACAAACTCAGGGTCAAAGAGGTTAAGTGCATTATCCAGGTCACCTGCTCCAAAAGAGAGAGCGAGACAGAATAATAATAGATCCCAGATCCCTTTGACCCCAGAGCTTAAGCATAATTAAGCTCACAGTCTTGGGGAGAATCCCAGCTGGACACCTTCTGTGTGCAGCTGACTTTCTCTGTGCCTTGGTTCCTGTCTCTAGAAAACAGGGTAATAATCCTGTCTGCTTTCAGAGGTTGTCTGACACATAATTGTTGTTTAGTTGCTAAACTATGTCAGACTCTTTTGCGGCCCCATGGATTGTCATCTGCCAAGCTCCTCTGTCCATGGGATTTCCCAGGCAAGAATACTGTAGTGGGTTCCCATTTACTTCTCCAGGGCATCTTCCCCACCCAGGGATCAAACCCGCATCTCCTGCATTGGCAGGTGGATTCTTTACCACTGAGCCACTGGGGAAGCCCACTTCAGAGGGTTGGCTGGCATATGGTATGACCTCTTTAAATGTTGGTTCTTATTATTACCAGACACTGTTGTAGAGGTTTAAAAACAGAAATAAAGAAACTCCCCTAGGGAAGCCAAAATGCTGAAAGCACTGGGTTTCAAAGAATTTCATTAAAACCAGTTTGGCAGCAGAGATGTAGGAAGAGAGTCCCACTTAAGAGATGAGAGGCCGTTAAAACATGTGCGAGAGTTGAAGTGCCAGTTCCCCAGTGCTCTGTTAAAGGTGATGCCTTATTTTGTTGGACTGAATTCTAGAAAAGGAGCAGAGAGGAACGGCACAGTAATAAATAGGTATGACTTTTGTAAGTCAAACCAATGCCAGAGTTTAGCCCTGTGTGAAATCCTAGAGTGAAGGGATTCTGTGTGGCAAAACTGGGGGAAGAAATCCTAGAAGTTTTACAACAGGAATAGAGCAAGGGGTCCAGGGATATGTGGTATGTGGATCTGGGAGACAGACGGGGAGAGGTGTAGTCCTGCCTGGGATCCAGCAGGCTAACGGTACACTTTGTAACAGAGGAACACAGAGGTGGGCAAAGCACAGTGCTGTATTTTTCCTCCTGGAAACTTGAAGAGAGGAGGACAGGAAAGATACAGAGGGGGTAGACTATTTTTTTTCCAGGAAAGCTCATTGTAGAGAGATGAAAGGACAGAGAGGTCCTCTCTATCTGATCATTGGTTTAAAGGTTATCAGGAACACTCAGAGCCGCTGCAATTCAAAGGCTATGAGCCCCATAGCCTTTGTGTTTAACTGAGCCTCAGCGTTTATCTGGGGGACTTGCCCGCATCTGAACTGTGCCAAAGACTTGTGGGTCTCAAGAATTCTGTATGTGGCCTCTTAGTGTTCTTATCTCAGCAGCTAGACCTGCCTGATGCTTTGTCCTAGGTAATGACAGGATAAATATTTATAAAATTGAACTGTTACTAGTCCACAGATGCCATTTCCTCCCAGAAAGAATAAACCTTACGTGAGTTTGTTTTGATTTTATCTACAAATCACAACTTTCTAAACTTTTATTCTCGTGACGCTCTTTTTTCCACAGTTGTGTAGACTCCTTTTGTTGGGAAAAAAAGTGGATACTTCCCAGTTTTCCCAAGTGATACTGTTTTCCTCTTTCAGATGAATTAAGCTCACAATGTTAATCAAGTGTTTATGATAAGATGCTGGGTGAAGCTGAAGCAATCTGCTACAAGTTACAGCCCATCACCACCAGAAATGTTTAGAATGCTTATTGTTGGATGGATTTACTGTCTTTTAAATTTCACTCAAAACAACTGGACCGGGCCTGAGGAAATTAGGCAACTTATGTAATGTTGGCAGGTTGTGAAAGAGGAGGAAAGCCAAAGGTAAGGCTGGTGGCCAGATTCTTGATAGCATCTCATCAGATTCACTCCATGCAGGTTTGACAAACATGGTTTGACCTGCATAAAATCTTAGTTCTTGTGATGCTTTAGTAAGGGATAAAGCTCTACCACATTCACTGTGTTTTGGTTTTCCAGTGGCTTTTCACTGTCATTTTGCTTACACACCTTTCAGGGAGTTTATTGCTGTTCTGCTGTTAAAAGAAAGTGAAAGTGAAGTCGCTCAGTCATGCCCGACTCTTTTCAACCCCCATGGATAGTAGCCTGCACCAAGCTCCTCCATCCATGGGATTTTCAAGGCAAGAAGTACTGGAGTGGGTTGCCATTTCCTTCTCCAGGGAATCATCCCAACCCAGGGATCAAACCCAGGTCTCTCACATTGTAGATAGACGCTTTACCGTCTGAGCCACCAGGGAAGTCCTCTGCTGTTAAAAATCCATCCCCAGCTCACTGACCTGCTGCCACCTCTTGACTCTCAGGAAGCTGGAGATGTAGATCAGGGTGGAAAACAGTCATGAAAGAATATCTCCAGTTCTCTAGAAACTGAACCTGGTTAGAGGAGCCACATCTAAGGATCCATGGGTTTGGAGGGCAAAGAGGGAGTGACTAGAATTTAACTTAATCCCAGGAGTTCCCTCAACCTCTGGATCTGCGAGCCCCAATGAGAACAGCTAGAGGGGTTCTTTTTTTTTCTTATTGGTAGCTAGTTGCTTTACAGTGTTATGGTGGTCTCTGCCATACATCAACTTGAATCAGTCATAACTGTGTGTGTGTGTGTGTGTGTTTGTGTATATCCCCTCCCTCTTAAGCCTCCCTCCCCCGACCCATTCCACCCCCCAGGTCATCACAGAACACCAGGCTGGTCTCTCTATGCTACATAGCAACTTCCACTAGTTATCCATTTTACACATGGTAGTGTATATATCAGAGAAGGCAATGGCACCCCACTCCAGTACTCTTGCCTGGAAAATCCCATGGACGGAGGAGCCTGGTGGGCTACAGTCCATGGGGTCGCTACCAGTCTGACACGAGTGACTTCACTTTCACTTTTTACTTTCATGCATTGGAGAAGGAAATGGCAACCCACTCCAGTGTTCTTGCCTGGAGAATCCCAGGGACGGGGAAGCCTGGTGGGCTGCCCTCTATGGGGTCGCACAGAGTCAGACATGACTGAAGCGACTTAGCAGCAGCAGCAGTGTATATATATATCAATGCTACTACTCAATTTGTCCTACTCTCTCCTTCCTCCGCTGTGTTCACCAGATCATTCTCTATGCCTGTGTCTCCATTATTCTCTGTAAATAGGTTCATCAGTAGTGTTTTTGTAGTTTCCATATATATACATTAGTACACAGTGTTTGCTTTTTTCTTTCTGACTGACTGCACTCTGTGTAACAGGCTCTAGGTTCATCCAACTCACTATAACTGACTCAATTTCATTCTTTTTTATGGCTGAGTAATATTCCATTGTATATGTGTACCACAACTTCTTTAGCTACTCATCTGTTGATGGATATCTAGATTGCTTGCATGTCCTGGCTGTTGTAAACAGTGCTGCAGTGGACATTGGGGTACCTGTGCCTTTCAGAATTGTGGTTTTCTCAGGGCATGTGACCAGTAGTGGGATAGCTGGATCATATGGTAGTTTTATTCTTAGTTTGTTTAGGAATCTCCATACTGTTTTCCACAGTGGCTGTACCAATTTACATTCCACCAGCAGTGCTGGGGGTTCTGATAGTGCTGGAGCCGAAGACAAGCTTAGAGACCTCTGGACCTAGCTGCCAGGCAAAAAACTCTAGAGGGAGGCTGTCACAAGCTGCTAGTTTAGTGTCGCCTTGTTGTTGGAGGCACAAGAAGATAGCTCTGATGTACTCACCATGTGAGTTGGGCGGGTTGCTTTCTCTGAACTTCTTGTTCCCAACTGCAAGACTGGCAGGATCAACCACCACCCCACCTCTCTGTGTAAGACTTTTGCAAGTGATCCATGAGATGGCAGATATAAAACTCCCTAGCTCCCTGATGGCTCAGAGTAAATACTCAGTAAAGGTTAGTTCCATGTGTCCTGCCAAAAAAAAAGAGAAAGGTGTGAGTAAGGGAGGTTGGGGTTTTAAGCTCTCAATTTATCTGATTCTGACTGCCCAGCACAGCCTACCACCCTCCTCCACCCACTCCACAACTTTTCTATGTCCCATTTCTGAACTATTCTTTCTTTCTTTTTTTTTTTTTTTTTACTTTTTTTTTGTTTTTATAGAAAAAATTATTTTTAAATGCTAATCATGTAACATTTTCTGTCACGGAAGCAGTTTATATTTGCAAGACTCACTAGAGATTGGATTTTTTTTTTTTTTGGTTTTGGCTATCTTCATGTTTACTCGTTGAGCAGACTTATGTGAACTCCAAAAAGCACAGAAGCAAAGGGAATCATCTCCAGGGATGGGATTCTCACCACCAAGGTGGGCTGTGGGAAAGGGCAGCCTCCTTTGGACCCTGTTGTAAGGCCCTGGCTGCTGAGCCCACTTTCTGTCTGACAGCCAGCAGCCTCAACCTGAGCAAATCACTCCCTGATGCCAGAGCCAGCAGCCTGAGTGGGGACCGTGGCCCCTGACTTTACCTCACCCAAGCCCAATAGACCCCCTTTCGTCCACATGCCTCACCTTCCATTTCCCACATAGGCAGCCTTCCTCGCATGTTGATGTTTGTGTTTGATTTCTATGTGTGCTTGTAGAACCTTTGTTACAGTTTTAGTTGCTTATACTTTTAAGTTACACAACTCATTCTGTTACTCAGCTCATTGTTTCTTTTGTCCTGACCTGGTCCTGCGTGGGGTTTATCGGTGTCATTCTGTGTCTACCATGTACACGCACGGTGCCTCGTGTGCCACAAAGACCTCCCCACATTTTAGGTTTTGCTCCCCTTTGATGGGTTTGGACATGGTACACATCATGCTGCAGTTCCACAAATGTGCTGCCCCAAATAGCCTCCTGCGGGTCCCACCTGTGAGATTTCCTTTAGGATCCATACCCATGGACAGGATTGCTGGGCACAAGGATGTATACACTTACTCAAGAACTGACCACCAGATGGCTTTCCTGGGGCCTTCTATTTACCCCACCCGCCCCCCAGCAGATACGACCCACCACACACATCCTTACCCCTACTTTGCATCATTCTCCAGCTTTCCAAGAGGTGGAAAATGACATCTCACTATCTGAGCTTATGTTTTTCTAATAATTAGTAAAATTAATATATTTGATAACTTTATGGGTTTCCTCTGCCCTAACTGCATGGTCACATGCTTTGCTCTTTCTTTATAAATTAGGTTTGCTCTAGTTTCCTTACTTTTCAAGAGTTCTAAGTATTGATCTATAGTCAATTTTATTTTTTCTAATTTTTTTTGGCCTAGCCATGCAGCATGTGGGATCTTAGTTCCCCGACCAAGGATTGAACCTGTACAATGGAAGCACACTGGACCACAAAGGAAGTCCCTGCAATTAGTTTTAGACATTGTTGTTTCCTCCTCCAGGGGATCTTCCCAACCCAGGTACTGAACCAAGGTGTCCTTCATTGCAGGTGGATTATTTACCATTTTTAGATCTATTAATTTTGTCCATAGCATTGTCAACTTGTTTTATTGGGTGGGAATTTTTAGGACATAAGCCCCAGGCCTGGAAGATAGCATCTCAAGTGACCCTTAGAGAACTTCCTCAAGGAGGCAAGAGGAGAAACCTGATTGTATAGTTTTGCAACAGACGGTAGATAGTCTGAACATCAAAAGAGTTATGTCAGTTGAAGAAAACTAAATATCCCAAGATAAGGATTGTAGACCATTCAGATCAGATCAGATCATTCGCTCAGTCATGTCCGACTCTTGGCGACTCCATGAATTGCAGTACGTCAGGCCTCCCTGTCCATCACCAACTCCCAGAGTTCACTCAGACTCATGTCCATCGAGTTGGTGATGCCATCCAGCCATCTCATCCTCTGTCGTCCCCTTCTCCTCTTGCTCCCAATCCCTCCCAGCATCAGAGTCTTTTCCAATGAGTCAACTCTTCCATGAGGTGGCCAAAGTACTGGAGTTTCAGCTTCAGCATCATTCCCTTCCAAAGAAATCCCAGGGCTGATCTCCTTCAAAATGGACTGGGTTGGATCTCCTTTCAATGCAAGGGACTCTCAAGAGTCTTCTCCAACACCACAGTTCAAAAGCATCAATTCTTTGGTGCTCAGCCTTCTTCACAGTCCACTTCTCACATCCATATATGACCACAGGAAAAACCATAGCCTTGACTAGACGAACCTTTGTTGGCAAAGAAATGTCTCTGCTTTTCAATATGCTATCTAGGTTGGTCATAACCTTCCTTCCAAGGAGTAAGTGTCTTTTAATTTCATGGCTGCAGTCACCATCTACAGTGATTTTTGAGCCCAGAAAAAGAAAGTCTGACACCGTTTCCACTGTTTCCCCATCTATTTCCCATGTAGTGATGGGACCGGATGCCATGATCTTCCTTTTCTGAATGTTGAGCTTTAAGCCAACTTTTTCACTCTCCACTTTCACTTTCATCAAGAGGCCTTTTAGTTCCTCTTCACTTTCTGCCATAAGGATGGTGTCATCTGCATATCTGAGGTTATTGATATTTTTCCCAGCAATCATGATTCCAACTTGTGTTTCTTCTAGTCCAATGTTTCTCATGATGTACTCTGCATGTAAGTTAAATAAACAGGGTGACCATATACAGCCTTGATGTACTCCTTTTCCTATTTGGAACCAGTCTATTGTTCCATGTCCAGTTCTAACTGTTGCTTCCTGACCTGCATACAAAGGTCTGCCTTTCTCAAGAAGCAGATCAGGTGGTCTGGTATTCCCATCTCTTTCAGAATTTTCCACAGTTTATTGTGATCCACACAGTCAAAGGCTTGGGCATAGGCAATAAAGCAGAAATAGATGTTTTTCTGGAACTCTCTTGCTTTTTCCATGATCCAGCAGATGTTGGCAATTTGATCTCTGATTCCTCTGCCTTTCCTAAAACCAGCTTGCACATCAGGAAGTTCGCAGTTCACATATTGCTAAAGCCTGGCTTGGAGAATTGTGAGCATTACTTTACTAGCGTGTGAGATGAGTGCAATTGTGCACTAGTTTGAGCTTTCTTTGGCATTACCTTTCTTTGGGATTGGAATGAAAACTGACCTTTTCCAGTCCTGTGGCCACTGCTGAGTTTTCCAAATTTGCAGGCATATTGAGTCCAGCACTTTCACAGCATCTTCTTTCAGGATGTGAAATAGCTCAACTGGAATTCCATCACCTCCACTAGCTTTGTTCTTAGTGATGCTTTCTAAGGCACACTTGACTTCACATTCCAGGTTGTCTGGCTCTAGGTCAGTGATCACACCATTGTGATTATCTGGGTCGTGAACATCCTTTTTGTACAGTTCTATGTATTCTTGCCACCTCTTCTTAATATCTTCTGCTTCTGTTAGGTCCATACCATTTCTGTCCTTTATCGAGCCCATCTTTGCATGAAATGTTCCTTTGGTATCTCTAATTTTCTTGAAGAGATCTCTAGTCTTTCCCTCTATTTCTTTGCATTGATCGCTGAAGAAGGCTTTCTTATCTCTTCTTGCTATTCTTTGGAACTCTGCATTCAGATGTTTATATCTTTCCTTTTCTCCTTTGCTTTCCACTTCTCTTCTTTTCACAGCCATTTGTAAGGCCTCCCCAGGCAACCATTTTGCTTTTTTGCATTTCTTTTCCATGGGGATGGTCTTGATCCCTGTCTCCTGTACAATGTCATGAACCTCATTCCATAGTTCATCAGGCACTCTATCTATCAGGTCTAGGCCCTTAAATCTATTTCTCACTTCCACTGTATAATCATAAGGGATTTGATTTAGGTCATACCTGAATGGTCTAGTGGTTTTCCCCACTTTCTTCAATTTAAGTCTGAATTTGGCAATAAGGAGTTCATGGTCCTAGCCACATCCAGCTCCTGGTCTTGTTTTTGCTGACTGTATAGAGCTTCTCCATCTCTGGCTGCAAAGAATATAATCAATCTGATTTCTGTGTCGACCATCTGGTGATGTCCATGTATAGAGTCTTCTCTTGTGTTGTTGGAAGAGGGTGTTTTTTATGACAGTGCATTTTCTTCGCAAAATTCTATTAGTCTTTGCCCTGCTTCATTCCGTATTCCAAGGCCAAATTTGCCTATTACTCCAGGTGTTTCTTGACTTCCTACTTTTGCATTCTAGTCCCCTATAATGAAAAGGACATCTTTTTGGGGTGTTAGTTCTAAAAGGTCTTGTAGGTCTTCATAGAACCATTCAACTTCAGCTTCTTCAGTGTTACTGGTTGGGGCATAGACTTGGATTACTGTGATATTGAATGGTTTGCCTTGGAAATGAACAGAGATCATTCTGTCGTTTTTGAGATTGCATCCAAGTACTACATTTTGAACTCTTTTGTTGACCATGATGGCCACTCCATTTCTTCTGAGGGATTCCTGTCTGCAGTAGTAGATATAATGGTCATCTGAGTTAAATTCACCCATTCCAGTCCATTTCAGTTCACTGATTCCTAGAATATTGACATTCACTCTTGCCATCTCTTGTTTGACCACTTCCAATTTGCCTTGATTCATAGACCTGACATTTCAGGTTCCTATGCAATATTGCTCTTTACAGCATCGGACCTTGCTTCTATCACCAGTCACATCCACACCTGGTATTGTTTTTGCTTTGGCTCCATCCCTTCATTCTTTCTGGAGTTATTTCTCCACTGAACTCCAGTAATATATTGGGCCCCTACTGACCTGGGGAGTTTCTCTTTCAGTATCCTATCATTTTGCCTTTTCATACTGTTCATCGGGTTCTCAAGGCAAGAATACTGAAGTGGTTTCCCTTCTCCAGTGGACCACATTCTGTCAGATCTCTCCACCATGACCCACCCATCTTGGGTTGCCCCATGGGCATGGCTTAGTTTCATGGAGTTAGACAAGGCTGTGGTCCTAGTGTGATTAGATTGACTATTTTTCTGTGAGTATGGTTTCAGTGTGTTGCCCTCCGATGCCCTCCTGCAGCACCTACTGTCTTACCTGGGTTTCTCTTACCTTGGGTGTGGGGTATCTCTTCACGGCTGCTCCAGCAAAGCGCAGCCATTGCTCCTTACCTTGAATGAGGGGTATGTCCTCACCGCCACCCTTCCTGACCTTCAGCATGGGATAGCTCCTCTAGGCCCTCCTGCGCCTGTGCAGCCACGGCTCCTTGGACATAAGGTTGGTCCTCCCCGCCACCGCCCCTGGCTTTGGTTGTGGGGTTGCTCCTCCCAGCCACCACCCCTGGCCTCAGGCTTAGGGGCTTGGGGTATCTTCTCCCAGCCGCCGCCCCTGACTTCGGACGTGGGGTAACTCCTCTCGTCACCGCCCCTGACCTCAGAGGCTGAGTATCTCCTCTCAGCCACCGCCCACCCCCTCACCCCCGACCTCGGACGTGGGGTAGCTCCTCTCGGCTGTTCCTGCTCTGTCGCAGTCTGGTAGTCTCGGCAGCTGCCCCTGACCTCGGACGTGGGGTAACTCCTCTTGGCCGCCGCTCTTAGGGCATGGGGTCCTCCCGGCTTCTGCCCCTGACCTTCAGGTATGACCTAAATCAAATCCCTTATGATTATACATTGGAAGTGAGAAATAGATTTAAGGACCTAGATCTGATAGATAGAGTGCCTGATGAACTATGGTCGAAGGTTCGTGACATTGTACAGGAGACAGGGATCAAGACCATCCCCATGGGAAAGAAATGCAAAAAAGCAAAATGGCTGTCTGGGGAGGCCTTACAAATAGCTGTGAAAAGAAGAGAAGCTAAAAGCAAAAGAAAAAAGGAAAGATATAAACATCTGAATGCAGAGTTCCAAAGAATAGCAAGAAGAGATAAGAAAGCCTTCTTCAGCGATCAATGCAAAGAAATAGAGGGAAACAACAGAATGGGAAAGACTAGAGATCTCTTCAAGAAAATTAGAGATACAAGGGAACATTTCATGCGAAGATGGACTCAATAAAGGACAGAAATGGTAGGGACGTAACAGAAGCAGAAGAAAATAAGAAGAGGTGGCAAGAATACACAGAAGAACTATACAAAAAAGATCTTCATGAACAAGATAATCACGATGGTGTGATCAGTCACCTAGAGCCAGACATCCTGGAATGTGAAGTCAAGTGGCCTTAGAAAGCATCACTACGAACAAAGCTGGTAGAGGTGATGGAATTCCAGTGGAGCTATTTCAAATCCTAAAAGATGATACTGTGAACATGCTGCACTCAATATGCTGGCAAATTTGGAAAACTCAGCAGTGGCCACAGGAGTGGAAAAGGTCAGTTTTCATTCCAATCCCAAAGAAAGCAATGCCAAAGAATACTCAAACTACTGCACAATTGCACTCATCTCACACGCTAGTAATGCTCAAAATTCTCCAAGCCAGGCTTCAGGAATACGTGAACTGTGAACTTCCAGATGTTCAAGCTGGTTTTAGAAAAGGCAGAGGAACCAGAGATCAAATTGCCAACATCCGCTGGATCCTGAAAAAAGCAAGAGAGTTCCAGAAAAACATCTATTTCTGCTTTATTGACTATGCCAAAGTCTTTGACTGTGTGGATCACAGTAAACTGTGGAAAATTCTGAAAGAGATGGGAATACCAGACCACCTGATCTGCCTCTTGAGAAACCTATATGCAGATCAGGAAGCAACAGTTAGAACTGGACATGGAACAACAGACTGGTTCCAAATAGGAAAAGGAGTACATCAAGGCTGTATATTGTAACCCTGCTTATTTAACTTACATGCAGAGTACATAATGAGAAACACTGGGCTAGAAGAAGCACAGCTGG
Organism: Tragelaphus eurycerus; assembly: GCA_935064755.1. Lineage (NCBI taxonomy): Eukaryota > Metazoa > Chordata > Mammalia > Artiodactyla > Bovidae > Tragelaphus > Tragelaphus eurycerus. Next base: position 863,612 of record CAKXYN010000012.1, read on the forward strand.
AATCAAGCTGGGAGAAATATCAGCAACCTCAGATATGCAGATGACACCACCCTTATGGCAGAAAGTGAAGAGGAACTAAAAAGCCTCTTGATGAAAGTGAAAGTGGAGAGTGAAAAAGTTGGCTTAAAGCTCAACATTCAGAAAATGAAGATCATGGCATCTGGTCCCATCACTTCATGGGAAATAGATGGGGAAACAGTGGAAACAGTGTCAGACTTTATTTTTCTGGGCTCCAAAATCACTGCAGATGGTGACTGCAGCCATGAAATTAAAAGACGCTTACTCCTTGGACAGAGAAGGCAATGGCACCCCACTCCAGTACTATTGCCTGGAAAAATCCCATGGACATAGGGGCCTGGTAGGCTGCAGTCCGTGGGATCGCGAAGAGTCGGACATGACTGAGTGACTTCACTTTCACTTTTCATTTTCATGCTTTGGGAAGGAAATGGCAATCCACTCCAGTGTTCTTTCCTGGAGAATCCCAGGGACGGGGAAACCTGGTGGTCTTCCGTCTATGGGGTCGCACAGAGTCGGACACGACTGAAGCGACTTAGCAGCAACTCCTTGGAAGGAAAGTTATGACCAACCTAGATAGCTATTCAAAAGCAGAGACATCACTTTGCCAACAAAGGTTCGCCTAGTCAAGGCTATGGTCTTTCCTGTGGTCATGTATGGATGTGAGAGCTGGACTGTGAAGAAGGCTGAGTGCCGAAGAATTGATGCTTTTGAACTGTAGTGCTGGAGAAGACTCTTGAGAGTCCCTTGGACTGCAAGGAGATCCAAGCAGTCCATTCTGAAGGAGATCAGCCCTGGGATTTCTTTGGAGGGAATGTTGCTGAAGCTGAAACTCCAATACTTTGGCCAGTTCATTCAAAGAGTTGACTCATTGGAAAAGACCCTGATGCTGGGAGAATTGGGGGGCAGGAGGAGAAGGGAATGACAGAGGATGAGATGGCTGGATGGCATCACTGACTTGATGGACGTGAGTCTGAGTGAACTCCAGGAGTTAGTGATGGACAGGGAGGCCTGGCGTGCTGTGATTCATGGGGTTGCAAAGAGTCGGACACGACTGACTGAACTGAACTAAACTGAAGGATTGTAGTGCTTTTCTATGTATAGAAAGTTGCAAGAGTCTGGCTCACTGAAGTCATTCCTTTGATGTGTACTCTAATATCTGGGGCCAGTATGTGTGTTTTCATATCCTGAGCTTCCTCAGGGCTCACCCTAGGGAGTGGCTACAATCTGATGGCTGCTAGATAGCAGGTATTCATCTCCTCCTCAAATTCCCTTAGGACCCGCATTGAGGGCTGCCATCTCTGATGACTTGACATCCTTGTTTACTGACATGGCAGAAAATACTCCATTTTTTAGTGTCTTTTCATTGAACAGAAATCCTCCACTTGGTATAATCAAATTAATTTTTTTTTTTGTCTTATGGTTTGTGCTCTTGAACTTTTATATAAGATTTCGGTAATTTGAAGCTTGTCATCCCCAGCACTCATCACTGGAATTCAGACATGAGTACTGTTCTATCTGCCTTTGAGAGATGGTGAATCTATAACTCGGAGTATGCCATTCAGCTCTTTGAGCCATCAATTCCTCATCCTAAAGTCTGAGGGTCCTCACACCTCTAAACCAATGACGATCTGAGAAATATTTTGATTCCATTTCAGTTCAGTGGAGGGACGGGAGGATGAGGGAAAGGTGCAGAAGGAGGAATCTGTAAAATGGACCAGCCTGGACCAGAGCGAGGTGGCAGGAATCAGGAGAGATAGGATCGCATGCAATTTACAGACCACCCTGAGAAAATAGGGCTCTGCTCTATTGTCGTGAGGAGCCACTGGAGGTGTCTGAGTGAAGGAATTGTGGTTAATAAAAAATAAATATTTTTTCTTTGTCTGCAGTTCCTGGTACATTGCTCCCCAAACTCTTGGGGATGCATAATCAGTATCTTCTATATGTCAATGAGATGATTGGTGACTGGAGACTCCTAGGCATCTTCAGAGTGAGATTAGAGAGTAGGAACTATTAACCTCTGGGGAGAGGCAGGGACCCAGAGACTGAGCTAATCACCAGCAGTCAGGGATTTGATGAATTATGTCAATGTGATGAAACCATCATAAAAAGTCCTAAATGGTGAACATACTGAAGTGGTGGCAAGGTGGTGTGCCCAGAGAGAGCAGGGAAGCCCTGTGCACCCTTCCGCTTGCACACCTTGCCCCATGCATGTCTTCCACTTGGCTGTTCCAAGTTGCAGCCTTTATAGTACACCAGTAACCATAAAAGCAAAGTACTTTCCTGAGTTCTGTGAGTTTTTCTAGCAAATTATCAAAACTGTGTAGGGTCTTGTGGGAATCCCTGATTTACAGCTGATGTATTACAAGTACAAGTGACCCAAGACTAGCAACTGGCATCTGAAGTGGGGGCAGGCTTGTGGCTCTGAACCCAGGATCTGTGATTTGATGTTCCCTCCTGGTAGACAGTGTGTGCTTGCTAAGTTGCTTCAGTTGTGTCCTACTCTTTGCAATCCCATAACTGTAACCCTCCGGGCTCCTCTGTCCATGGGATTCTCCAGGCAAGAATACTGGAGTGGGTTTTACTGGAGGGGATCTTCCCAACCCAGGGATTGAACCCATGTCTCTTGAGTCTCCTGCATTGGCAGATGGTTTGTTTACCACTAACACCACCTAGGAAGCCCCAGATAAATAGTGTAAGTATGGAATTGAACTGTTGGACACCCAGTTGGTAACCTCAGAGAACCTGGACAATTAGCTGATATGAGAAAACACTTCTCAGACACAGAGGGAAATCACAGTTTTGGAAGAATGAATAGAAATGGATGGGAGGGCAAAGATACCAGAAAAGAGGAAGGGAGAAGGGGTTGGACAGTATAGTCTCGTCGAGAGATGATGAACACAGACTGTAACTGGGCAAAGGGCTTCTATGCCTGCAGTGCAGAAAGCTGATGTCTTAATAGCAGACATTTGCAGCAAAGTAAGTATTTATCGCAGGGTACCGAGCAAGGGAGTAAGAGAGAGCCTCAGATCCACTCCCACTTGGGTTTTGAGTTGAGGGTGTTTTTAAAGGGAAAGAACAAAGAAACTGGAATTAATCATCATTTTGTGACATTTCTTAGTCACAGTTTCGGCAGCCAGTAAGTCTCTGGTTTAGGATTCTCAGGTCAGGTGGTCTGTGACTTGGGGGCCTACTAGAAGAGCAACCTGAAATTGTATGTTAATGATAAAATCTACAACAGCAGTATCTCCAACTCTGGTTGATTACTGTTCTGTTAGCCTGTGGTTGAGGTCAGAGGGGACAGAAGGGGAATAAAGTTTTTAATAGAGAGATTAATCATTAACTTGAAAGGGAACTCGGTATTAGGGGCACTCCAGGTCAGAACTATGGTGATGGGGAAAGAAAGGCCGAACCCACCGGAGCCATTTTCAGTAGGCGGGCAGCATGGCACAGGGCTAGGAGGGTGAATTTGGGGTGACTATCTGGGATCAGGTCCCCTCCCTGCCACTTAAAGTCTATGGAGTGTGAGCAGGTTCTTGAATCTCCTGGAGGTTTTCTTTCCATAGGTATAAGGTGGGTGTGATCATGGTCTTCTCCCCATAGGTTGTTGTAGGGTTTAAAGGAGATGACAGGGACTTCCCTGGTGGTGCAGTGGCTAAAACTCCACTCTCCCAATGCAGGAGGCCTGGATCTGACCCCTGGTCAGGGAACTAGATCCCACATGCCACAACTAAAGATCCTGCATGCTACAACAAAGACTCAGCACAGCCAAATAAATATTCTTAAAATGAATTTTAAAGGAGATGATAGTGTGTGTAAAGTTCTTTGCATGGTGCCAGCCACCATCAGGGGTCAGTAAGTGCTGGCTGTACTCACCTTCTGTTGGCAGAGGTGGCTCAGAAGAGCTTATAATCAAAAGACGACTAAGAGGGTCCAAGCCCAGGACACAGGGCGAGTCAGTGGTGTTTGACACTGCACCTCAAGAGTGTAGAGGTGTAGTAAGATTGCCCCCTGACAGCTAAAGCCTCCTATTTCCAGGCTTTTCCTAACTTAGTGGACATGCTTGTGCCCATGGGGTTGTGGCAGACAGAAGCAGTAGAAAGAGATCTGGACAGGACCTCAGGACACCCAGGTTTTACTTCTTGGCCTTTCCAGCTCCTAGCTATGTGAGTTTGGGCAGCGGATTCCTCATAAAACAAGGGATTTGGAGGGGGTGGTCTGCCCTTGTCATTTCTCAGTGCCTCAGGCCCTGCCCAGCTCTATGTCTTGCTTCTCTAATCTGTCAACACAGCTCGATTGGTCCCAGGACTTAATAGGATGCACGGGTCTAAGTTGGCCTGACAACTCTTGTTTCTTCTCCACAGTTCTTTTCATAGAAGCTGTTTTCTTGTGGAGGGATGGCTTGGGTCTTCCCCCAGGTACCTCCAGGTGGCTACTGCTTCCAAAGAGGTTCCCAGGATTTTAGATGGAGGGTTATCTGTTTTGTAATAGAAAATGATGGCCAAAATGGGAGGGTGATGAACCCAGTTTCAAGTCTGCTTTCTGTGAGGTTTATTTACTCTTTCAGTCCACAGATATTCACTAGGGGCTTCTCTGGTGGCTCGGGTGGTAAAGAATCCACCTGGAATGCAGGAGACCTGGGTTCAATCCTGGGTTGGGAAGATCCCCTGGAGAAGGGAACAGTACCTACTACAGTATTCTGGCCTGGAGAATTCCATGAACAGAGGAGCCTGGCAGGGGCTACAGCCCATAGGGTCACAAGAAATCAGACACAACTGACTGATTTTCACTTAATGGGCTTCCTTTGCAGCTCAGTTGGTAAAGAATCTGCCTGCAGTGCAGGAGACCTGGGTTTGATTACTGGGTTGAGAAGATGCCCTGGAGAAGGAAATGGCAACACACTCCAGTATTCTTGCCTGGAGAATCCCATGGATAGAGGAGCCTGGTGGGGTACAGTACATGGGGTCACAAGAGTCGGACATAACTTGGCGACTAAACAACCAAGGCTGTGCCAGACTCTGTGCTGAGTACTTTGGACAGTAAACAAGATCTGCCAGAGTGAAACTTACCATTCAGTGAGGGAATCGTGCCCATCTGAGCCCTTCTTAACCACATAGAGAGGCTCGGTAAGACCTATGAAGGGGGGTGAACAGGGAGAAGCAAATCAAAGCAAAAATGACTGAAATTCTAACACCTGTGCACAAGGATTCTCCAACTACAGATCCCATCTGCAGAAGACAATGCTCAGGTATATGAGCATTATGTTCACATATGTCCAAATCCATAGTGGGTGTGTTTCCCCTCCTCCCAGAAAAGCAAGTGCTGCGATTCATAGGGTCTCAAAGAGTTGGACACGACTGAGGGACTGAACTGAACTGAACTGAACTGAAGCAAAGGGAAGTCACCTTATATTCAAGTGCTTACAGAGTCTCTCGTATCAAGGAAACTGAATTACTTTATCGTCAATAACAAAGTCACCCGGTATTCAAGTGTTTACAAAGTCTCTCATATCAAGGAAACAGAGTTACTTTATCTTCAATAACGAAGCAGCATGTTCTGGGAAGACAGACTGGTAGTGCTGGTTCGGAAAGCTTGAAAGAGATGTCTGATGGTGGTGTTTTGTTGTGTTGTTTTGTTTAAGCATCAGAAAGTTGGTGGTTATTCCTGAGCTCAGACCTTGAAAGTTGTGCATGTGTGTGGGTTGTGGATCCTCGGGTCTCAGTGCTACGTGTGAACAGCCCCATCCTGTGGCTGTTGTCCCCAACCTCTGCTTCCTCTGTTCCAGTCTGAGTTCCACATCAGGGCTGGTCTGAGTGAGACCAGCCTCAGGCACGGAGGAAAGGAAGCAGCAGCAGCTTCTGAGCTCATCTTGTCCAGGCATCTGTGTTTGCTTAACTGAAAATGGGAGAAGAACCGGGCAAGTCACACAGCAGATTGGCAGCTTTCCCTGCTTCACTCACAAAAACATCTGGATGCTGTGTGAACACCCTCCCCGTCTGTTCTTCAACTGTATAACCAGAACTTGAAAATCCTCTTGACACTTCTTTTCCTTCACCTGAACAGTTGGCTTTATGGTTTAGTCACTAAGTGATGTCCGACACTTGTGACCCCATGGACTGTAGCCTGCCAGGGTCCTCTGTCCATTGAGATTCTCCAGGCAAGAATACTGGAGTGGGCGGCCATTTCCCTCTCAATTTGGCTCTACATAGAATCCAAAAATTAGCTGGAGCCTCCTAGCTCCTAAGAGATGTACTGGGTTAGCCAAAGAGTTTATTTGGTTTTTAAATAAAAATAAAGACATTTTTCATTTTCAAAAAGAACGCTGTTTAACAGTGTAGTCATCATTTTGTTCTACTACCTTCTGCCATTTTTCAGGCAACTTCATAATTCTGTCTTCCAAAAACGTTTTATCTTTTTGAGCAAAGAACTGGTCTAGGTACTTTTTATAGTCGTCCAGAAAAATTGAAATTTTTCCACTAAGAGAATTTTGTAAAGACCAAATTAAATCAGTTCAGTTCAGTTCAGTCGATCAGTCGTGTCCAACTCTTTGAGACCCCATGAATCACAGCACGCCAGGCCTCCCTGTCCATCACCACCTCTCAGAGTTCACCCAAACTCTTGTTCATCGAGTTGGTGATGCCATCCAGCCATCTCATTCTCTGTCATCCCCTTCTCCTCTTGCCCCCAATCCCTCCCAGCATCAGAGTCTTTCCCAATGAGTCAACTCTTCGCATGAGGTGGCCAAAGTACTGGAGTTTCAGCTTTAGCATCAGTCCTTCCAAGGAAATCCCAGGGCTGATCTCCTTCAGAATGGACTGGTTGGATCTCTTTGCAATGCAAGGGACTCTCAAGAGTCTTCTCCAACACCACAGTTCAAAAGCATCAGTTCTTCGGTGCTCAACTTTCTTCACAGTCCAACTCTCACATCCGTACATGACCACTGGAAAAACCATAGCCTTGACTAGACGGACCTATGTTGGCAAAGTAATGTCTCTGCTTTTGAATATGCTATGTAGGTTGGTCATAACTTTCCTTCCAAGGAGTAAGTGTCTTTTAATTTCATGGCTGCAGTCACCATCTGCAGTGATTTTGGAGCCCAGAAAAATAAAGTCTGACACTGTTTCCACTGTTTCCCCATCTATTTCCCATGAAGTGATGGGACCGGATGCCATGATCTTCGTTTTCTGAATGTTGAGCTTTAAGCCAACTTTTTCACTCTCCACTTTCACTTTCATCAAGAGGCTTTTGAGTTCCTCTTCACTTTCTGCCATAAGGGTGGTGTCATCTGCATATCTGAGGTTATTATTATTTCTCCAAGCAATCTTGATTCCAGCTTGTGCTTCATCCAGCCCAGTGTTTCTCATGATGGACTCTGCATAGAAGTTAAATAAGCAGGGTGACAATATACAGCCTTGAGGTACTCCTTTTCCTATTTGGAACCAGTCTGTTGTTCCATGTCCAGTTCTAACTGTTGCTTCCTAACCTGCATATAGGTTTCTCAAGAGGCAGATCAGGTGGTCTGATATTCCCATCTCTTTCAGAATTTTCCAGTTTATTGTGATCCACACAGTCAAAGGCTTTGGCATAGTCAATAAAGCAGAAATAGATGTTTTTCTGGAACTCTCTTGCTTTTTCCATGATCCAGCGGATGTTGGCTGTTTGATCTCTGGTTCCTCTGCCTTTTCTAAAACCAGCTTGAACATCTGGAAACTCACAGTTCACGTACTGCTGAAGCCTGGCTTGGAGAATTTTGAGCATTACTTTACTAGCGTGTGAGATGAGTGCAATTGTGCAGTAGACTGAGCATTCTTTGGCATTGCCTTTCTTTGGGATTGGAATGAAAACTGACCTTTTCCAGTCCTCTGGCCACTGCTGAGTTTTCCAAATTTGCTTGCACATTGAGTGCAGCACTTTCACAGCATCATTTTTCAGGATATGAAATAGCTCCACTGGAATTCCATCACCTCCACTAGCTTTGTTCATAGTGATGCTTTCTAAGGCCCACTTGACTTCCCATTCCAGGATGCCTGGCTCTAGGTCAGTGATCACACCATTGTGATTATCTGGGTCATGAACATCTTTTTTGTACAGTTCTATGTATTCTTGCCACCTCTTCTTAATATCTTCTGCTTCTGTTATGCTATGCTATGCTAAGTCACTTCAGTCGTGTCCAACTCTGTGTGACCCCATAGACAGCAGCCCACCTGGCTTCCCCGTCCCTGGGATTCTCCAGGCAAGAACACTGGAGTGGGTTGCCATTTCCGTCTCCAATGCATGAAAGTGAAAAGAGAAGTGAAGTCGCTCAGTCATGTCCGACTCTTAGCGACCCCATGGACTGCAGCCTACCAGGCGCCTCTGTCTGTGGGATTTTCCAGGCAAGAGTACTGGAGTGGGGTGCCATTGCCTTCTCCGAGGTCCCTACTATTTCTGTCCTTTATCGAGCCCATCTTTGCATGAAATGTTCCCTTGGTATCTCTAATTTTCTTGAAGAGATCTCTAGTCTTTCCCATTCTGTTGTTTCCCTCTATTTCTTTTCATTGATCACTAAGGAAGGCTTTCTTATCTCTCTTTGCTCTTCTTTGGAACTCTGCATTCAGATGCTTATACCTTTCCTTTTCTCCTTTGTTTTTCGCTTCTCTTCTTTTCACAGCTATTTGTAAGGCCTCCCCAGACAGCCATTTTGCTTTTTTGCATTTCTTTTCCATGGGGATATTCTTGATCCCTGTCTCCTGTACAGTGTCATGAACCTCTGTCCATAGTTCATCAGGCACTCTATGAGATCTAGGCCCTTAAATCTATTTCTCACTTCCACTGTATAATCATAAGGGATTTGATTTAGGTCATACCTGAATGGTCTAGTGGTTTTCCCTACTTTCTTCAATGTAAGTCTGAATTTGGCAGTAAAGAGTTTATTATCTGAGCCACAGTTAGCTCCTGGTCTTTTTTTTGTTAACTGTATAGAGCTTCTCCATCTTTGGCTGCAAAGAATGTAATCGATCTGATTTCTGTGTTGACCATCTAGTGATGTCCATGTGTAGAGTCTTCTCTTGTGTTGTTGGAAGAGGGTGTTTGCTATGACCAGTGTGTTTTCCTGGCAAAACTCTATTAACCTTTTCCCTGCTTCATTCTGTATCCCAAGGCCAAAATTGCCTGTTACCCCAGGTGTTTCTTGACTTCCTACTTTTGCATTCTAGTCCCCTATAATGAAAAAGACATCTTTTTTGGGTGTTAGTTCTAAAAGGTCTTGTAGGTCTTCATAGAACCGTTCAACTTAAGCTTCTTCAGTGTTACTGGTTAGGGCATAGACTTGGATTACTGTGATATTGAATGGTTTGCCTTAGAATCGAACAGAGATCATTCTGTCATTTTTGAGATTGCATCCAAGTACTGCATTTTGGACTCTTGTTGACCATGATGGCTACTCCATTTCTTCTGAGGAATTCCTCCCCACAATAGTAGATATAATGGTCATCTGAGTTAAATTCACCCATTCCAGTCCATTTTAGTTCGCTGATTCCTAGAATGTCGACATTCACTCTTGGCATCTCCTGTTTGACCACTTCCAATTTGCTTTGATTCATGGACAGAGAAGGTGATGGCACCCCACTCCAGTACTCTTGCCTGGAAAATCCCATGGATGGAGGAGCCTAGTACGCTCAGTTGGACAGGACTGAGCTACTTCACTTTCTCTTTTCACTGTCATGCATTGGAGAAGGAAATGGCAACCCACTCCAGTGTTCTTGCCTGGAGAATCCCAGGGACGGTGGAGCCTGGTGGGCTACCGTCTATGGGGTCTCACAGAGTCCGACATGTCTGAAGCAACTTAGCAGAAGCAGCAGCAGCAGCAGCAGCATGGACCTAACATTCCAGATTCCTATGCAATATTGCTCTTTATAGCACTGGACCTTCCTCTATCACCAGTATCACATCACATCTGGGTATTGTATCACATCTACAACTGGGTGTTGTTTTTGCTTTGGCTCCATCCCTTCATTCTTTCTGGAGTTATTTCTCTACTGATCTCCAGTAGCATATTGGGCACCTACTGACCTGGGGAGTTCCTCTTTCAGTATTCTATCATTTTGTCTTTTCATACTGTTCATGGGGTTCTCAAGGCAAGAATACTGAAGTGCTTTGCCTTTCCCTTCTCCAGTGGACCACATTCTCTCACACCTCTCCACCATGACCCGCCCGTCTTGGGTGGCCCTACTCGGCTTGGCTTAGTTTCATTGAGTTAGACAAGGCTGTGGTCCCTGTGATCAGATTGACTAGTTTTCTGTGATTATGGTTTGTGTGTCTGCCCTCTGATGCCTATCGCAACACCTACCGACTTACTTGGGTTTCTCTTACTTTGGACATGGGGTATCTCTTCACGACTGCTCCAGCAAAGTGCAGCCGCTGCTCTTTATCTTGGATAAGGGTGTCTCCTCACAGCCACCCCTCCTGACCTTGAACGAGGAGTAGCTCCTCTCAGCCCTGCTGTGCCCGTGCAGCCACTGCTCCTTGGACATGGGGTTGCTCCAAAATAAATGGAAATCTGTAAATGCAATGTCTGATGGATGCAGTGGAGGAATCAGAACTTTGCAGCCAAGCTGTAACAGTTTTTCCCTGTCATCAAAGAAACATGGAATCTTGCATTATCCTGATGGAAGATTATGCGTTTTCTGTTGATTAATTCTGGATACTTTTCATCGAGTGCTACCTTCACTTGGTCTAATTGGTAGCAGTACTAATTGGAATTAATCATTTGGTTTTCTGGAAGGTCTTCTCCTAATAGAAGACTCTTCCAATCCCACCATATACACTATATCACCTCCTTTAAAAGGACTGACCTTTGGTGTGGTTGGTGGCGGTTCATTTCAGTTGCCCCACAATCTCTTCCATTCCATGTTATTGTGCAGTAACCTCTTTTCATTGCATATCACAATTTGTTTTTAAAATGGAACATCTAACATTTCAGTAGAGAATGGCATGTGGAAATATGATCAAGGAAATTTTTTCACTTATGTGGAATGCAATTAACATAAGCAAGCTGGTACAAATGATTTTCAATGATTGATTTGGATATTTTGAATATGTCAGCTATCTCCTGCATGGTATAATGGTGATTGTTCTCAATGTCTCGATTCACTTGCTATCAGCTTCAACTGGTCTACCTGACTGTGGAACATCATCCAGTGAGAAATCTCCAGCTCAGAACTTCACAAACCACTTTTGACACGTTCAGTCAGTCACAGTATCTTCTCCATACACTAAATAAATCTTTTTTGCATTTCAATTGTGCTTTCACCTTTTGTGAAATAACAAAACATAATATGCCAAAGATGTTATCCTCAAAATTAAAATGGATATGCAAAAATTCACAATTTAGATAAGTTTTTTAAAAATGCACACTGATATGACAGCTGTCACAATACAAACAAAATTGTTTTGAATAAAGCTAAAAACATCTAAGCACTGCTTGAGCCGTCTTGTGGGGGAAACGAATAAGCCTTTTGACCAGCCCAGTAGTGAAACCTTCCTGGAACCCAATTAGTTGAGCAGGTATTTCTAAAGGTAATGTTGCTGTGGGTATTTTGTATGGGCAGAGAATTAATATAAAATTCTGTCTGTTCAGTACTTGTTTGTTCATTTATTCAACAGACACTGAGTTGTGAGTGAACTGGGTTGAGCTCAGGAATCTTTTCTGCCATTCAGTCAGATGCCACACTCATCTGCCAGGGACTAAGACGGGATGTGAAGCACAACCCAACACCAGAAGCAGCCACGACGCCTACCTTGTAATCTTTCCTGCTTATGGTTGTTGCTGAGTCTCCCTGAGTGGTTGGCAACGAAACCCTGTTGAGTGACAGACCAGAGTTTCCTCTAATCCTTAAACTATAGGGTGTCCTGCAGCCTTCTTCATGGGATGAGCTAGAGTCTAAGTGACTAACTGAATTCACGTATTGCAAATTTCTGACATATGGCTCTTTGATGTTGTTACAATCGATTTCTGTGGATTAAAACCAAAATTCTTTTCTTCTGCATCATGCATCCTGTGCTGCTCTTAATTCATCTTTCCGTTGTTTTTCTTCTACCTAGATTTAAGCCTCTTTTCTTATTTGGAACATTTCTGACTGCCTCAGCTTTCATGTCTCCATCCCCACATTGTTACTACAGCTGATGTCATTGGCCTGTGAGCTTCCCTGACTAGTGCCTTGAAGGTGAAGCTCACGCTTGGAGCCCCATCCATCCTTAACTGTCAGGGCAAGCCTGCATCTCTGTCAGGCTCTCTCACACACATCTCTGCCTGTGGTTCCCACTTGCTTTATGAATGCCTGGATGGATGTGTTTATTTCATGCTCTTTCCCTGACTGCCCAACCCTTCCTGAGGGCAAAGACCAGGGCTGTGTTACTCAACACTGTGGAAACCTGGAAGAAACCAGTGGATTGTTTAATGATACTCATCCCTCTCCAGATGCTTTTTTTTTTTTTTTTTTTTAACATACTCTTTTCCAGCATGGTTTATCATAGGATCTTTTAAAAAAAAAACTATTTGCAGAAGTCAGAGACCTTACTGTATTTTTTATGATTTTATTTATTTATTTTCGGCTATTCTTTGTTGTCATTGCTGTTCAGACTTTTCTCTAGTTGCAGCAATTGGGGACTACTCTCTAGCTGTGGTGTGCAGGTTTCTCATTGTGGTGGCTTCTCTTGTTGCAGAGTATGGGCTTTAGGGTGCACGGACTTCAGTAGTTGTGGCTCCCTGGGTCTAGAACACAGGCTCAGTAGTTGTGGCCCACAGGCTGAGTCACTCCACGGCATGTGGAATCTTCCCAGAGCAGAAATGGAACCTACGTTTCCTGCATTGGCAGGCAGATTCCTTACCACTGAGCCTCCAGAGAAGGCCCTGCCATAGGATCTTGAACATAGTTCTCTGTGCCATACAGGAGGACCTTGCTGTTTATCCATCTCAAATACAATAACTTGTGTTTTTATTAGTTTTATTGAAATATAGCTGATTTGGGGCTTCCCAGGTGACTCAGATGGTAAAAATCTGTCTGCGATGCGGGAGACTTGCATGCGATCCTTGGGTTGGGAAGATCTCCTGGAGGAGGGCATGACAACCCATCCCAGTATTCTTGCCTGGAGAATCCCCATGGACAGAGGAGCCTGGTGGGCTATAGTCCATGGGGTTGCAAAGAGTCAGACACCACTGAGCAAATAAGCACATAGCTGATTTACAGTGTTTTTAATTACTGCTGTACAGCAAAATGATTCAGTTATACATATATACATGTGTATATATACACATTATTTTTTTTAATATCCTTTCTATTATGGTTTACAGGTGCTTGTATTAGCAGCAGTTTGGCAGGATAGTTAAAGTCCCAGATGCTAAAGCCTTGCTTTGTTCCAGTCCCAGCTATGCCTCTTGCTAGTTGTGGAAGCCCCATGCCTCAGATTTCCCATCTCTGTAAAGGACAAGTAATTAGTACTTATCTCACAGCATTGTAAGAATTGAATAAGTTAATGTATGAACAGGGCTTAAGCCATGTAGCATGAAAGTATTGACTATTAATATTTCTTATTGTCATGTATTTTTTTTCTCTTTCTTGAAATTACCCTATGTCAAATTCACTGGTAATTTTCACAGTCCTTCATGGACCAAGCGGGGGCTGTGAAATGCCCCCTTGGTAATTCAGATACCATATAGGTGGTTGGTCTCCTTGACAGATTTCCAATAGAAAGAGATTTTTTTTAATTCCTTTTTCTTACTAACTGCCTTCATGAAATCTATATAACATTCATATGTGCACACACAAGACACTGAACAGTTAAAAAAACTTAAAAAAAAATCTATTCACAAGCAAATGTCAGTGAGATATTAATAGAAATACAAATGAAGACAGAGGAAATGAAAAAGAGAGCCAAACTAAGCTGTGAATTGTGATGCGGTCAGCTAAGCTTCCAAGCTTATTGTCTGGTTCACCTTCTTCCAGGCAATTTGGTTTCTCTTGTTTTACAACTTCCCTGGTGGCTCACATGGTAAAGAATCTGCCTGCAATGCAGGAGACCCAGATTGAGTTCCTGGGTCAGGAAGATCCTCTGGAGAAGGGAATGTCCACTCACTCTAGTATTCTTGCCTGGAGAATCCCATAGACAGAGGAGCCTGGTGGGCTACAGTCTGTGGGGTCACAAAAAGTTAGTCAGGAGTGAGCGACTAACACTACTCCTGCTGCTTAACTACTCTTTGTCAAATGTGTTTTTATATCCTGTTCTTGAACAGCTTCAGTGGCTCACCTACCAAATCAGAGATGAAAATGGAACCTATTTGAAAGGAGCAGGTGGGGTGGGTGGTTTTATTATTCCTTCAGTAAACACCTGCTGAGCCGCTGGTGCCAGGCACTCATCTGGCATTACAAAGGACCGTGGGACAGTTGACACCCCTCCTGCCTCCGCGAGAAAGAGGAGAAAGACATGAACAGACTGACGGATGTGACGGGAGGACGGTCTGTGGTGGCGGCTTAAGCTGCGTCTGAGGTAGTTCTTACGTGCAGGTGGCTTTGTCTTCCTGGAACCGAAGGTGCCTGGTCAGGCAGAAAAAAAAAAAAATGAGGCAACTTAGGGAGATCAGAGAGGGAGGGGCTGGTTTAGCGAGCAGAATGGATTTCAGTGGGAAGCGGGGAGCCTTGCAGAGACACCCAGCAGGGCTGGAAGCGGTGGGGTGGGTGTTTGGGGACGTGCATTCTGGTGGCCCCCCAACAGTGGGCAGGAGGTCTCAGCTCAGAGGTTCTCGGATTGTCTAGGTAAGAAACGATGAGACAGAGTGGGGCGGTGGGAGTGCCTGGAGGAGGGGACCCCTAGAGAGGATTGTGCAGGAGCAGAAACAAAGGGGTTTCCTGGCTGGGTCGCCAGGAGGAGGAGGCCTGAGGCGGGGCGGGGGGAGGGGGGGGGGGGGGAGGCCTGTGGGGGAGGGGAGGCCCGAGGGAGAGGGGAGATCTGCCCCGTGCTACACTGGGGATTGCTCTTTCCTAGCACCTGGAGCCACACGCATCCTCACAATAAACTTCATGGGTTATTGAGGGCACGTGTTCTGCTGGCTGAATGGTGGGGACTGCCTGGCCAGCAGACTGTGCAGAGCAGGGATCCATGGGTAGGGTACGGAGGGGCCAGTGAGCACCAGCTTTCTCCCAGGCAATCCCATGCAACATCTCCTGCAACAGGAGCCCAGGTCTCTGCCCCACCACCGACCCAGTTTCAGTGTCTGTAACCCCCTCACCTGGGTTCAAGCTGGGCTGGCCTGAAATTGGGGTGGGGGATGTCCTTTCAAACTTGAGAGAAAAATCTACGTTTTCTGGTAACACTTGAAATAAAAATACTGCTGCGGGTTGATGCAAACCAGCCAAAGATGTAGCATCAGACACTAGTCAGAGCTGGGCCACCGTGACCGCTGCCGCACAGCTTGCTTTATTCAGGGAGGCCTGGCATGTTCTTGGCCTGCGAGACTCTCTCTCTCTGGGTTTTGCTGCTCACTTGCCTTTTGTGGCTCTTTGTTCTGTGAAAATTATCACTATGTAGCTGCTGTGTCCACTCATCAGAGGCTTTCAGACAGAACTGTTTATCAGTCTGGTGCCGGAGCCCAGAGGCACTGTGTCTGAACCTTTTTCCCACTGCAGCCCACACAGACAGGCCAACACCAGTACAGGTTACAGAGAAGAAGCTGCTGGGAACACCACCCAGGGACTGAGGACCAGTAACCCCAGCCTTGAACATTCAGTCTCAGTCTCTTTTTTTCCTCCTCCTCACCAATCATTTATTAAGTTGTTTTTTCATCCAGTAGATATTTACCGAGCATTTCCCCTATGGTAGCTACATTTATTTTTTATTCATTTATTTGGCTGTGCCAGGTGTATTTGTCAGATGGGATCGAGTTCCCTGACCAAGGATCGAACCTGGGCCCCCTGCATTGGGAGCATGGATTCTTAACCACTGGACTACTAGACAAGTCCATTTTAAATAGATTATGGGACTTGATTAATGCATATTCCTTTTTTTCAAATTTACTTTATTGATTTACAACGTTGAATTAAATTCTACTGTACAACAAAGTGATTCGTTCAAAGTGTACATTCTTTTTCCTATTCTTTTCCATAATGGTTTACCACAGGATATGGAATCTAGTTCCCTGTGCTATACAGTAGGAACTTGTTGTTTATCCATTCTGTATATAATAATTTGCATCTGCTAACCCCAACTCCCAATCCATCCTTCCTTCACCCTCCTTCCACCTTGCCAAACACAACTCTCTTTGTCCATGAGTCTGTTTCATAGTTAAGTTCATCCGTGTCATATTTTAGATTACACCTGTAAGTGATACCGTACAATATTTGCCTTTCTCTGTCTGACTTTCTTCCCTTAGGATGATAATCCCTAGGTCCATCCACTTTGATGCAGATGCCATCATTTCATTCTCTTTATGGCTGAGTAATGTTCCATTGTATATATATGTACTGCATCTCCTTTATCCACCAATTAATGCAGACTTCAATAGCAGAGAGAAACAGCTCTGATCAATCACTTGTAACTGGAGAATTCAGAAAATGGGAGATTTCTCCATAAAGACTAAATGTTCTGGCATGGTAAGTGTTAGTCACTCAGTTTTGCCCGTCTCTCTGTGACCCCATGGACCAGGCTCCCCTGTCCATGGGATCCACCAAGCAAGAATACTGGAGTGGGTTGCCATTTCCTTCTCCAAGTCTGGCATAATGGGAGACCTTTATAGAAGGCCAGCCGATGGCCACCGACCTCCGTGTCCCCTCCTGAGGACCATGAAGAAAGAGCAGAAGGCTCAGGTTTTGAGCCCCTTCCCTGTGTCAGCCCCCAGTGCCACCCACTCCAACGCCAAGGGCTTTGTTTCTCTCACTCTCACCCTGAGCAGTGTTCTTATTTGCCCTTGTTCATTCATTTCCTCAACACCACTGAGAGCATGTGTTTATGGATGAAGGGAGTAAATGAAGAAATAGCAGCTTCTCTTAGGAAAAGCTTTGAGAAAGAAAAAAAAAAAACTGGACATGGGCATGAGGCTTCACAGGACAAGGTGTCAGGCACACCTTGTCATGTGACAGCTGGATTCAGATGCAGGTTCCATCTGCACTCTTTGTGGAACAAACATGGTAAAAGAGAAAAGTCAGGAAGGGTGTGAAATCATTTGCTCTAGCACATGTTCCTCTCTGAAGTTTTATGTTACTGTTGTTGGAAGTCAGTAGATTTCACGCTTATCATTATTATCTTCACACAGACATGGAGAACAATTTCATCTCAAGTATCAGTCTCTAGTTAATTGACAGTAACTCCCTGCAGGGCCAGGAAAAGAAGAGGTTTGAGATTCATTTCAAACTCAGTGGGGAAAACTGACTCCATCAGTTATTCAGCATCTGCCCCAGATAGAGAAAGGGATGGGGGCTGTGGCATTATGACATCACGTATTTGTTTTCATTGGGTGGATACTAGGTACTTTCCACTGACTTCAGTATCTAAAAGATGGTAATTGACTGTTTCCTGACTTCCTACTTTTGCATTTCAGTCCCCTATAATGAAAAGGACATCTTTTTGGGGTGTTAAGTTCTAAAAGACCTTGTAGGTTTTCACAGAACCGTTCAACTTCAACTTCTTCAGCGTTACTGGTCGGGGCATAGACTTGGATTACTGTGATATTGAATGGTTTGCCTTGGAAATGAACAGAGATCATTCTGTCGTTTTTGAAATTACATCCAAGTACTGCATTTCGGACTCTTTTGTTGATTATGATGGCTACCCCATTTCTTCTAAGGGATTCCTGCCCTCAGGTCATCTGAGTTAAATTCACCCATTCCAGTCCGTTTTAGTTCACTGATTCCTAGAATGTTGACGTTCACTCTTGCCTGTTTGACCACTTCCAACTTGCCTTGATTCATGGACCTTACATTCAAGGTTCCTATGCAATATTGCTCTTTACAGCATCAGACCTTACTTCTATCACCAGTCACATCCACAACTGGGTGTTGTTTTTGCTTTGGCTCCATCCCTTCATTCTTTCTGGAATTATTTCTCCACTGGTCTCGTCGCATATTGGGCACCTACCGACCTGGGGAGTTCATCTTTCAGTGTCCTATCTTTTTGCCTTTTCATACTGTTCACGAGGTTCTTAAGGGAAGAATACTGAAGTGGTTTGCCATTCCCTTCTCCAGTGTACCACATTCTGTCAGACCTCTCCACCATGACCCATCTATCTTGGGTGGCCCTACATGGCATGGCTTAGTTTCATTGAATTAGACAAGGCTGTGGTCCATGTGATCAGATTGGCCTATTGTCTGTGATTGTGGTTTCAGTCTGTCTGCCCTCTGATGCCCTCTCTCAGTGCCTACCATCTTACTTGGGTTTCTCTTACCTTGGACATGGGGTATCTCCTCACGGCCCCCAGAAGTCAAAAAACACCTGGAGTAATAGGCAAATTTGGTCCTGGACTACAGAATGAAGCAGGGCAAAGGTTAATAGAGTTTTACCAAGAGAAAACACTGGTCATAGTAAACACCCTCTTCCAACAACACAAGAGAACACTCTACACATGGATATCACCAACTGGCCAACATTGAAATCAGACTGTCTATATTCTTTGCAGCCAAAGATGGAGAAGCTCTATACAGTCAGCAAAAACAAAACCAGGAGCTGGCTGTGGCTCAGATCATGAACTCCTCATTGCCAAATTCAGACTTAAATTGAAGAAAGTAGGGAAAACCACTAGACCATTCAGGTATGACCTAAATCAAATTCCTTATGATTATATGATGGAAGTGAGAAATAGATTTAAGGGACTAGATCTGATAGACAGAGTGCCTGAAGATCTATGGACAGAGGTTTGTAACATTGTACAGGAGACAGGGATCAAGACCATCCCCAAGAAAAAGAAATGCAAAAAAGCAAAATGGCTGTCAGAGGAGGCCTTACAAATAGCTGTGAAAAGATCAAAAGCAAAGGAGAAAAGGAAAGATATAAGCATCTGAATGCAGAGTTACAAAGAATAACAAGGAGAGATAAGAAAGCCTTCCTCACTGATCAATGCACAGAAATAGAGGAAAACAATAGAATAGGAAAGACTAGAGATCTCTTCAAGAAAATGAGAAATACCAAGGGAACATCTCATACAAAGATGGGCTCAAAAAGGACAGAAATGGTATGGACCTAACAGAAGCAGAAGATATTAAGAAGAGGTGGCAAGAATACATAGAACTGTAAAAAAAAAAGATCTCATGACCCAGATAATCACGATGGTGTGATCACTGACCTAGAGCCAGACATCCTGGAATGTGAAGTCAAGTGGGCCTTAGGAAGCATCACTATGAACAAAGCTAGTAGAGGGGATGGAATTCCAGTTGAGCTATTTCAAATCCTAAAAGATGATGCTGTGAAACTGCTGCACTCAATGTACCAGCAAAGTTAAACTCAGCAGTGGCCACAGGACTGGAAAAGGTCAGTTTTCATTCCAATCCCAAAGAAAGGCAATGCCAAAGAATGCTCAAACTACTGCACAATTGCACTCATCTCACATGCTAGTAAAGTAATGCTCAAAATTCTCCAAGCCTGGCTTCAGCATACGTGAAGCATGAACTTCCAGATGTTCAAGCTGGTTTTAGAAAAGGCAGAGGAGCCAGAGATCAAACAGCCAACATCCACTGCATCATCAAAAAAGCAAGAGAGTTCCAGAAAAACATCTATTTCTGCTTTATTGACTCTGCCCAAGCCTTTGACTGTGTGAATTACAATGAACTGTGGAAAATTCTGAAAGAGATGGGTATACCAGACCACCTGACCTGCCTCTTGAGAATCCTATATGCAGGTCAGGAAGCAATAGTTAGAACTGGACATGGAACAACAGACTGGTTCCAAATAGGAAAAGGAGTATGTTAAGGCTGTATATTGTCACCCTGCTTATTTAACTTATATGCAAAGTACATCATGAGAAACACTGGGCTGGATGAAGCACAAGCTGGAATCAAGATTGCTGGGAGAAATATCAATAACCTCAGATATGCAGATGACACCACCCTCAGGGCAGAAAGTGAAGAACTAAAGAGCCTCTTGATGAGAGTGAAAGAGGAGAGTGAAAAAGTTGGCTTAAAGCTCAACATTCAGAAAACTAAGATCGTGGCATCCGGTCCCATCACTTCATGACAGATAGATGAGGAGACAGTAGAAACAGTGGCTGACTTTATTTTCCTGGGCTCCAAAATCACTGTAGATGGTGATTGCAGCCATGAAATTAAAAGACGCTTACTCCTTGGAAGGAAAGTTATGACTAACCTAAACAGCATATTGAAAAGCAGAGACGTTACTTTGCCAACAAAGGTCTATCTAGTCAAGGGTATGGTTTTTCCAGTAGTCATGTATGGATATGAGAGTTGGACTATAAAGAAAGCTGAACACCGAAAAATTGATGCTTTTGAACTGTGGTGTTGGAAAAGACTCTTGAGACTCTGTTGGACTGCAAGGAGATTCAGCCAGTCCATCCTTAAGGAGATCTGTCCTGAGTGTTCATTGGAAGGACTGATGTTGAAGCTGAAACTCCAATACTTTGGCCACCTTATGTGAAGAGCTGACTCATTGGAAAAGACCCTGATGCTGGGAAAGATTGAGGGCAGGAGGAGAAGGGGATGACAGAGGATGAGATGGTTGAATGGCATCACTGACTCAATGGACATGAGTTTGGGTGAACTCCAGGAGCTGGTGATGGACAGGGAGTCCTGGCTTGCTGCGGTCCCTGGGTCACAAAGAATCAGACACGACTGAGCGACTGAACTGAACTGCATTGACTGTTAAATTCTCATTAGCATTCAGTGCAATGGTAATAAATGAATAAATAGAGATGTGGTCACCATATAAGCATCTTAAAATGGTTATATGTCAGGAATTGCTTATCCCCAGAAGGAAGTTAGACTTTGTCCTGCATTCAGAATTAATGAGAGTTATAAACCAATGATGGTAACACAAGCTTTCCCTCACTCCTCACTTCAGAATATTTTTAATCAAAACAGGAAACTCCAGATGAATTCATTCTTCCATTGCTGATTCATATGTCCTGAAAAGCCTTTTGGGCCCTATCCTTGCAGAGTTTCTGCAAACCCTTTCACAAACTATACACCGCAAATATACATGCTAAGTCGCTTCAGTCATGTCTGACTCTGTGCTACCCTATGGACTGTAGCCTGCCAGGCTCCTTTGTCTATGGGATTCTCCAGGTGATACTGGACTGGGTTCCCATGCCCTCCTCCAGGGAATCTTCCCGACCCAGGGATTGAACCTGCATTTCTTATGTCTCCTGCTTTGACAGGCAGGTTCTTTACCACTAGCACCACCTGGGATGCAAATGTAAATATTAATAAATAGCTGCAGTTGGGGTTAAAAACATCTGACTATGTTCTGCAGAATTTATTTAACAACAGCAGGATTTTGAGTCAGAGAAGAAGCGTATCTCCCTTGTTCTTACATTTTAGTTTGCTTTTAGCTTTAAAAGGCAAGCAAGGGAATTAATTCCCTGGCGGTCCAGGATTAGGACTCTGCACTTTGACCACCAGGGCCTGGGTTCAGTCACTAGTTAGGGAACTAAGATCCCACAAGTCTCACAGCACAGCCAAAAATGTTTTTAATTTTAAAAATAGGAAAAGAAGAGAATAAAAGGCTGGCAATATTCCAGGTATTTGGATGATCGAAAATACTGGGCTGAGCTAAGTAGAGAACATGAAAAGTCTCTTTCCTGTATGATCATCAAGTTTTGTTTTGCTTTTAATAGTGAGAACCCCCAGGGTTCTGCTATACCAAAGAAGTAATGAGGATAATAAGCTGGGGTTAGACCAGGCGCTCTCATTGTGTTCCTATGATCCCAGTGTTGGAGACACTGAAAAAGGTCATTTTGTGAGGTTCAACTCTCTTAAATTATAGAAAAGTGCATTTGGTGAAATTTAGTGTTTGTATTAAAAATATTCAAGGTGATGACAGTGCTAGCACTAGTGGCTGAATAGGGCTCTCAAATTAACAAATGAATGAAAATGAGTTTCGTTTCTAGTACTGGAAGTGAAATGTTTGGAAAGCAGAAAAGTGAGAAAAAATGTGAGAATGTCCTTTCAGATCAGATCAGTCGCTCAGTCGTGTCCGACTCTTTGCGACCGCATGAACTGCAGCACACCAGGCCTCCCTGTCCATCACCAGCTCTCGGAGGTCACTCACTCACATCCATCGAGTCAGTGATGCCATCCAGCCATCTCATCCTCTGTCATCCCCTTCTCCTCCTGCCCCCAATCCCTCCCAGCATCAGAGTCTTCTCCAATGAGTCAACTCTTTGCATGAGGTGGCCAAAATACTGGAGTTTCAGCTTTAGCATCATTCCTTCCAAAGAAATCCCAGGGCTGATCTCCTTCAGAATGGACTGGTTGGAT
This sequence comes from Tragelaphus eurycerus, assembly GCA_935064755.1. Classification (NCBI taxonomy): domain Eukaryota; kingdom Metazoa; phylum Chordata; class Mammalia; order Artiodactyla; family Bovidae; genus Tragelaphus; species Tragelaphus eurycerus. Next base: position 886,075 of record CAKXYN010000012.1, read on the forward strand.
CTCCTTGCAGTCCAAGGGACTCTCAAGAGTCTTCTCCAACACCACAGTTCAAAAGCATCAATTCTTCAGCGCTCAGCCTTCTTCACAGTCCAGCTCTCACATCCATACATGACCACAGGAAAGACCATAGCCTTGACTAGGCGAACCTTTGTTGGCAAAGTAATGTCTCTGCTTTTGAATATGCTATCTAGGTTGGTCATAACTTTGCTTCCAAACACTAAGCGTCTTTTAATTTCATGGCTGCAGTCACCATCTGCAGTGATTTTGGAGCCCAGAAAAATAAAGTCTGACACTCTTTCCACTGTTTCTCCATCTATTTCCCACGTAGTGATGGGACCAGATGCCATGATCTTCGTTTTCTGAATGTTGAGCTTTAAGCCAACCTTTTCACTCTCCACTTTCACTTTCATCAAGAGGCTTTTTAGTTCCTCTTCACTTTCTGCCATAAGGGTGGTATCATCTGCATATCTGAGGTTATTGATATTTTTCCCGGCAATCTTGATTCCAGCTTGTGTTTCTTCCAGTCCAGCATTTCTCATGATGTACTCTGCATATAAGTTAAATAAACATGGTGACAATATGCAGCCTTGACGTACTCCTTTTCCTATTTGGAACCAGTCTGTTGTTCCATGACCAGTTCTAACTGTTGCTTCCTGACCTGCATATAGATTTCTCAAGAGGCAGATCAGGTGGTCTGGTATTCCCATCTCTTTCAGAATTTTCCACAGTTTATTGTGATCCACACAGTCAAAGGCTTGGGCATAGGCAATAAAGCAGAAATAGATGTTTTTCTGGAACTCTCTTGCTTTTTCCATGATCCAGCAGATGTTGGCAATTTGATCTCTGATTCCTCTGCCTTTCCTAAAACCAGCTTGCACATCAGGAAGTTCACGGTTCACATATTCCTGAAGCCTGGCTCGGAGAATTTTGAGCATTACTTTACTAGCGTGTGAGATGAGTGCAATTGTGCGGTAGTTTGAGCACTCTTTGGCATTGCCTTTCTTTGGGATTGGGATGAAAACTGACCTTTTCCAATCTTGTGGCCATTCCTGAGTTTTCAAAATTTGCTGGCTTATTGAGTGCAGCACTTTCACAGCATCATCTTTCAGGAAAATCACTTGCTTATGTGAGGATTAGAGTGATAAGTGGCTTAGCTCATATCAGGGTTAGTTGGTCCACATAAGTATGGTACAACATAAGTTGCACAGTTGGGCCGAGCAGCAAAAAATCAACAAGCATACATACGAGAAGGTGGACAGGGTCTTCAGAGAGGACCCGAGAAGGCGTAATAATACTGCAATGTGAATTTCTAAATTCTTGAACTGGGGCTTCCCTGATGGCTCAGCAGTAAAGAATCTGCCGGCCAACACAGGAGATGTGTGTTGTCTTTGGATTGGAAGATCCCCTGGAGAGGGAGATGGGCAGCCCATTGCAGTATTCTTGCCTGGGAAATGCCATGGATAGAAGAGCCTGAAGGGCTACAGTCCATGGGTTTGCAAAAGACTCAAACACAACTTAGAGGTTCAACAGCAACAACTTGGTTGCCCTACAAAGTTTCTGTAAGATATAAAGGAACAAGGAAAGATTATAGGCTCCATTACATTGTATCTTTATTGCTCTAAGTTCTACTCGTAGGTAGACTCTTCCTGAGGTATTTTCACATTATTAATAAAAGCAATAGAAATGAATGAAGAAGCAGTGTATTTGACAAGTTTCCTGTGTGCCGGCAGGGTGGTGGGAGCAGGTGTCCTCAGGTGAGCTGCACGATTCTTCCCCTGCAGAGTGGACAAATGGTGGAGCTCTAATAGGTGCAGGGGAACAGGAGGGAGCAGGGAAAATCAAGGTCAGAAAGTGGAAGCACCGAGTTTCTAGAGATACGCATTTACAAAGGGATTGTTCTGCTTTGGTATTTGTAGGAAGGATTAGCTGTGTGTAGGAGAAAGAAATTGATGGAGATTATTCTGTTCATTTATTTATTCATTTGATGCTGCATCCTTGCTTTCTTCCCAAAACTGTGCTGCGTGGTAAGGGACTCAGTGGGCAGATGCAGAGTCTGCCAGGGCTGCCATGAGGGGACCATCAAGCACAGGAAGGACTGCTAACTCAGGGAGGACTTTGAGGGTTTGGGATCTTTCTTCCAGAAGGTTCTTTGGCATTCAAGAGCTAGAGTAATTAGTTGAATAAGGCAGTAAAGGCCTGGCATGGGAAAGGAATGTTCTATCTTCCTATCTATATATCTTTTTTTATTATTATTTTTGGCTGTAGTGGGTCTTCACTGCTGTGTGTGGGCTTTCCCTGGTTGCAGTGAGCAGGCGCTACTCGTCTTTGTGTGAGGGCTTCTCACTGCGGGCTTCTCCTGTTGCGGAGCACTGGCTCTAGAGCACTGGCTCAGTAGTTGTGACTCATAGGCTTTGTTGCTGCATGGTATGGGGATCTTCCAGGACCAGGGATTGAACCAGTGTCCCTTGCATTGCAAGGCAGATTCTTAACCACTGGGCCACCAAGGGATCCCCGTCTATGTATATATCAATCAATTAGCAATTATGTATCATATGCACACACATCCATGATCAGTTGCTTCAGTTGGGTCAGACTCTTTGCAACCCCATGCACTGTAGCCTGTTAAGCTCCTCTGTGCATGGGATTCTCCAGACAAGAATACTGGAGTGGGTTACCATGCCCTCATCTGGGTGATCTTCCCAACCCAGGGTTGGAACCCATGTCTCCTGTGTCTCCTGCAGTGCAGGTAGATTCCGTACCACTAAGCCACCAGGGAAGTCCATGTATCATATACAAAGGGATAAAGATAAGTGAAAACAGAAAACTGTGAGTAGTCAGGAATTTATTTTGAGTCCTTACTCTCTTATGCAAAGCCCATTATAGCCAAGCATAGAGGTTAAGAAAGTTGAAGTCAAATAGAAGTGGCTCTGATCCCAGCTCCACTCCTTACTAATTTTGTGACCTTGAACCATTCATTTAATGTCTCTAGATCTCAATTTTTACCCTCTGTAACACAAGCATAGTACTAATACCAACATCAAAGCACAAAACCAGGTTTGGTACACAAAATCACCTTGTATGCTGCTGGTGTGTGGTATGTACTTAGTAAATACTGACTCGCTGTCATTACAACTTTTGTTTCATTCATTCATTCCTCTTCCGAAGGAAGCCTCAGTTTAGAAATGTGTTCAGGTCACTGCTCATGAATGATGGAGCCTCCAGGCCTGTCTGGAGGTGGGTGTCTGAGGGAAGCTGGAGGAGAAGGCAAGACCAGACCTTAAAGAGCTCAGGACATTGAACTTTATCACAGAAGAAGTTCAGATGGAGCCTCTCAGGACCCTTAAGGTCAGGACCAACAAGTTCAGATTTGCATTTTAGAAAGATGATTCTGGCAGCAAAGTGCAGGTTTAGAGATGGCAGTGGTGGCATCTGAAGGCCTGGCTGGGGGGCAGGGTTGAAAGTGGGGGTGCCAGGACCACATGCAGGTGGGAGCAATGGGGTAGGCTGAACTTGAGCTTTTAAATAAAGCGAGAGATGCTGGTGGGAGGCGAGGAGAGGGAGTGAGTGAGTGAGAGGGATTCAGCTGCTCCAGGGTTTCTGGCTGCAACTGACTGGGGAGAGGGCAGTACCCTGGACCAAGATGGGGATCCCAGAGGCAGGAGCTTGAGTGCAGTGAGCTTGGGGTGCCTGTGAGACTCTGGGGGCAATGTCCACATGGCAGCCAGATGTAGAGATGCAGAGTCAAGTTGGGGTTGTAGATGTTTAGTTGGGCATTGAAAGTGTGGGTGGCAGAGACAGCGTTCAGGCAACTCTTGCACACCTCCAAGCACACTCTCTCCCCGCCAGGCAGAGAGGTGGAAAGGCAGCCAAGGTCACCACTTTCAGGGCTTTACACTCAAGTCCAATGAGGAGACACCAAGCAAGACAAATAAAGGAAAACTGTAAGTTCAGCTGTTGCTGAGTGCTAGCAGTATAATGGTAAAGTGCAAGGCAGCTGACGCATTGACAATCTTTCATGAAGAGCTATGGAAACATTCATTAAAAAAAACCTGTACAGTTAAGCAAGATTATTATGAGGTATTGTAACCTCATAAGGCAGACTTATTTCACCATAGGAATAAACTGTGATGTTCTAAGAATAGAAGAGAAAAAGACAATTACCCAAGCCTGGGAGAACCTTTAAGTAGGTCAGCCTTTAAGAGGGAAGCACTTAGGTAAGAGGAAGAAGTAAAAATGAGCAGATATTCAGAGATGGGATAAAAGGCAAGTTCAGAAATTCTGAGTTTAATGAGGAAGACAGGTACATGGGAACATGAAGACACTGTGCTGCTTTCTTAGTGGAAAAATGTGCAGATGAGGATGTGATGCACATGGCCCTTTGAGCGTGGGTACTGGCGAGGGTCACATGCCAGGCAGGTGAGGGGCTCCAGCACTGAGTGGTGTAAAGGCTGGAGGTGAAGGACCCAGCGACTCAGGGGCACTCCTTGTGGGGAGGACCCCACGGATGTGCAGAACAAGCTGCTACACAGTGGAATGGGTAGGAAGGAGGAGGATGGGGACAGTCAGAGAACACGGGGATGGGGGTGTTCGTGTAGATGGAGGGGTCACCAGTCAGCACTTCTAAGCCTGTTCCCAGGTGACCCTCAAAGTGAAGCAAAATCAAGTGTGCTGTATAGAAAGTTTGAGACTCACTGAGTTAAGTACTAAGATAACAAATCAGCCTTGGCAGCCAGAGCCCACGGGTGGGTGGCTGCAGTAGGTGAGTTTTTTCCAGGAGATGCATAGAGAAGGAGGAAAGTTTTGGGGGAGGTGGCCAGCCGGTCCTCTTTTGTCAGCATCACCCTGGGGAAAGATACCAGATGTCAGGGTGACCGCTCTGGCTCAGCAGCTACTCCCCAAGCAGTGAGGAAAGGGAGCTAAGGAATAAATTGGGAGTAGGGTGTCTTGTGTTAAAGCATGCCAGCTCCTCCCAGAGCCCTGGCTCAGAGCCCATCCAGAGCCCCAAAGGCCTGCGGTGGTTTCATCCTACTCATCCTTGGATGTGAAGCTGCTGAGAGTGAAACCCAGGGTGACCCAGAACTGACAGGAAGCAGAAACCAATGCTCTGCTATCAAAGTGCAATCTCCTGCTTGCCCTTGGGAATCCTCGCCTTCCCAGAAGAACAGAGGACCACAGAGTTCTAGGGAAGAAACAGTTACGGGAACATACGGGTGTCAGGAGCCAGGAGATGGGAGCTGCGTTGGGAAGGGGACGCCTCGAGTGTCTGTTCATCACACGACCCCAGCCCCTTTTGCTAAAGTCCTGTTGATTTTAACAGTTGTCCCCGGCATATGGGAATGGAATGATTGGTTTGGTGAATTGAGATATGGGCTTATGAGAGAAGGAGCTGGACAGAGCCTGGTAAATGCAGACTCTCAACCTGCCCCAGACCTGGAGTGGAGGACACTGACCTGTCTGCGAGTGCCTTCCACACACATTGACGTCACCTCAGCAGGTGGTACGGGGCCTGGGGTTCGGAAATCTGCCTGGTGATCTGACTGCCCCTGGGCCTGACCCCAGGGCCCTGGAGTAAAATCTCTGAGCCTGAGGAGGACATCAGTCATACAGTCAGCTTCCTAGAGCTTCTCCAGTTTTCGGAACTCTGTGTTAAGGTCTTTTTTTGTTTGTTTTTTTGTTTTTTCGGCTGTGCCATATGCTTTGTGGGATCTTGGAGAAGGCAATGGCACCCTCCTCCAGTACTCTTGCCTGGAAAATCCCATGGACGGAGGAGCCTGGTAGGCTGCAGTCCATGGGGCCGCTAAGAGTTGGACATGACTGTGCGACTTCACTTTCACTTTTCACTTTCACACATTGGAGAAGGAAATGGCAACCCACTCCAGAGTTCTTGCCTTGAGAATCCCAGGGACGGGGGAGCCTCGTGGGCTGTCGTCTATGGGGTCACACAGAGTCGGACACGACTGACGCAACTTAGCAGCAGTAGCAGCAGCAGCAGTTCCCTGACCAGGAATTGAACCCATGTCATCCGCAGTGAAAGCATGGAGTCCTAACCAGTGAACCAGTAGGGAGTTCCGGAAGGTAATGTTCTCTGAAGTATGTTTTTACTGGCAATTTCAGAGTACCTAATTCTTTTTCTCTTTTCCCTTTCCACCAGGCACTGGGAAATCATGAATTTGATAATGGTGTGGAAGGCCTGATTGATCCACTACTCAAAGAGGTCAATTTTCCAATTCTGAGCGCAAACATTAAAGCCAAGGGCCCTCTAGCATCTAAAATTTCAGGACTTTATTCACCATATAAAATTCTTACTGTTGGTGATGAAGTTGTGGGGATTGTTGGATACACTTCAAAGGAAACCCCTTTCCTCTCAAATCCAGGTATTTTCTTCTTTTACAGCACTCATCGCTTGAAAATAGGCGGCACTAAATCAGAGCGTGGCATTATTTTTCTGGATGGTTGGTCAAAGTAGGAACAGTGTGTGGTGTTGGACACATGTGGATGTCATTGAAGCACCAATCTAGTGGTTTCCAGTTGCCCTAAGTAACTTCTTAAAGACCCTAGCTCTCCTGCTCAGTGAAATGTTGACATCAACAGTAACGTTACTTAATTCAGTACATTCAGAATTTGGATGAGAGGGTCATTTATATCCAGTGCTGATGTCAGAAGGAGTCATTTATTGGAAAATGAGAGTCACGTAACTCACGCCCTTTTTTCTGTGGAACCAGGGAGCCCAGAGCGAGGGTTTTACCTCAACTTCCTTTTTTCTAGTATGATTATTCTATGTCTAGTTAACTCCCTTTTTCATTATCTCTTGTTTTAATGGCTTTGTTGTATCTGGCTTTCTGGGAAATATATATATATATATATTTTTTTTTTTTTTGAATGGTCTTGTGTGTGTGTGTGTATCATACAACAGATATATATGTATATCTGCTATAGCCATATATACATACACATATATCTGTATAACCCTAAGACCATTCAGAAAACATTTTTGAGCCACTTTTACAGGAATGGTTTGGCAGTGAAAACAAAAAAACATTTTTCCTAAATTGCAAATGAGTCACTCAGTCATGTCAGACTCTGCAGACCCATGGACTATAGTCTGCCAGCCTCCTCTGTCTGTGGGATTCTCCAGGCAAGAATACTGGAGTGGGTCATCATTTCCTTCTCCAGGGGATCTTCCCCACCCAGGGATCAAACCCACATCTCTTTGCACCTCCTGCATTGGCAGGCAAATTCTTTACCAATGTGTCACCTGGGAAGATTTTTCTAAATTATCCAAGTCAATTTTCTTTCCATATTTGAAGAAAAAAAGGAAACAAGGGTTTTTGGCAAGAACAAACTGATAAAGGAAATCTTAGAAAATGACACTTAGAAATGTCACCTGTTTACTGTTGCTGTTAAAGTAGTTGCAGGCCATTGGAAACAACACAGGAGTCAATGCACTTGACCCTGAGTGGTGTGAGCTCGGAAGCAGGGCTGGGCTGCTCTCCCCTGCTGGGGACCTGGGGTTCGTCAGGCACCCCAGGCACCAGGTGACATCTCTCCCCCAAGCCTTTGCACGTGGTCCATGGCTGTGGCTGAAATCATTATGAAAACGCCACAGCAGGCACTGTGGACCTCATGAATTACTGGCTTTTGAAGAGCTGTATGAGCGCTCTTCTGGCTAAAAAGGATGTGGCCCCACTGGAGGTACCCAGTGTACAGTCTCGGGCTTCTCTCCACCGCCAGCATGGCTCCGGCCCTTCTGCCCCGCTGCTTACAGCAAGGTGAGCAGCCCTTCCCAGGTTCAGGGCACCTTCTGTCTGGGCCCCCTGGGGCTTTCCTGCCCAGAGGTGAGGGTGGTGATTACAGAGTGAACCAATCACTGACGTGGGTGGGGCTGGGGTCCTGAGGCCCAGTTGCCGCAGGTCGCCCTCTGGTGAGACGCTCCTGCTGTGGGTCCCCAGCACCCCCCGAAAATGCCTCCCCTGATCACATTTGTCCTCACTCTGGGCTTCCTTGGGAGCAGCCCAAGGACAGAGCTAGTCTGCTCTCAGTGAACATCTGGAGCCTAATAGAGGGGCCAGCTCAGGATCTCTGACTAAAGATATGGACATGTTGAATAACGGACTAGTTATGTGTCTCCATGATGTCTGTTCCTTCCAGGGGGGTTGAGTTCATTAAAGGTAGAATCTAATTAAATGTCATAAACAAAGTCGGGGAAGGAGGGAAGAGGGTCTGGTGAGTAAAGGGCAGGATGGCCAGCTCGGGGGTCATGTAGACACGATGAAGACCCTCCTTGGCCCCCTCTAAGGTGTGAAGAATCCTGGGGCAAAGGACATTCCAGAAGTGAGGTCAGAGTCATCTTCTGGGACCCACACTGCCAAGGGCAGGGACCTGCTTGGTGCCAGCACGAGGGGCTTCCCAGTGAAAGCTGTGGAATGAACATACGAGAACAGGCAGGTGAGGGGCCACAATCCCAAAGTGGTAAGTGTTTAGTTTCCTGGAACATGGATTCTAAGAGAAAGCTGGAAAGTGGGGTGAGGACTGAATTGTTGGGCTGAGGAGTTCAGCATGATTTGGAGAAAAACATTAGTCCCTTCTTTCCTAGTCAGCAATAAAGAGAAGTCCCTAATGGTCCAGTGGTTCACTTTCCCATGCAGAAGGTATGGGTTTCATCCCTGGTTGAGGAACTAACATCACATGTGCCTCATGGCCAAAAAACAAAATGTAAAACAGACACTTCCCTGGTGGTTCAGACAGTAAAGAATCCACCTGCAACGTGGGAGACCTGGGTTCAATTCCTGTGTTGGGAAGATTCCCCTGAGAAGGAAATGGCAACCCAGTTCAATATTCTTGCCTGGAGAATCCCATGGACAGAGGAGCCTGGTGGGCTACAGTCCACGGGTCGATTAAGCACATAGTGCAAAACAGATGTAATATTGTAACAAATTCAATAAAGACTTTAAAAATTGTTCTTAAAAATAGTCACCAATAAAAAGATGGAAGAGGAGGATGGTGGAGAGACAGGGGGCGGGGACCAGCCTTGCAGGGACTCTGATGGCACCTTACCAGGTTACAAAAGACGTGAGAGCTGAAAGGACCACACTCTTTCCAGCATCTCCCAGGAGAGGGGCTGCATCATGTAGGGACCAGTGCAGGAGCTGAGCAGGGGTGCAGCAGTGTCTCAGGGGATGCTTGCTTCTCCCAAGACCACAGGCTCAGCAGCCTGGCTCCTCCTGTCGATCTCTGGCCCCAAATATCCAGCCCCAATCCTTCAGTCCTGGTGGCCTGGGTGCCCACGGGCATAATTTGTATTTCTAGCACATTTCATTTATTTTATTTCAATAATTAAATTCCTCTCACTCCCTGGTGGCTCAGGTGGTGAAGAATCCACCTGCAATGCAGGAGATACAAGTTCAGTCCCTGGGTTGGGAAGATCCCTGGAGGAGGGCTTGGCAACCCACTCCAATATTCTTGCCTGGAGAATCCCATGGATAGAAGAGCCTGATGGGCTACAGTCCATGGGGTTGCAAAGAGTCGGACATGACCGAGCGACTAACACTTGCACTTTTCCCTTCATATTATCCTGAAATAAATCTCATGCCTTCTGTATGTGGGATGACCAATCATGTGAGGTTTCTGATGTGTTAGGAAAATACATTTCTTTGTCCTCAGAGGCCTTTCTCTCGACTTTTTGTTCTTTCCTGCCCACCACACTGAAGCAGAGGATGAAGCATAAGTCTCAGCAGACATCCATTCAGTTACTCATTCATTCCCTCTGGGAGCCTAACTCTGTTCCTAGCAGTGTTCTTGGCATCAGAGATACTGACTCCCAAAAGCCCTGCCCACTGGAGCTTCCCATTTAGTGGGAAAAGAAATAGATGAGGAAAATGTTTGGTGCACCAGAAGGTGGTGAATGCCACAGAGAGAAATTAAGCAGAAGTGTGGCATGGGGAGGGTGCACCTCACTGTTTTAAGAGGAGATCAGTGAGAGGATCAGTGTTGACACAGCACTGAGGGTGACCTGGGAGCCTTGAGCTTCTTGGGGTGACTGGCAAGAATAATCAGATGATTCTTAATGGCCTCATGGCAGACAGTGATGGCCAAGCTGTTATAACTCTTGATTTTTAAGTGTTGCCCTGTGCGCTACTGGCAGCATTGCAGATCCCATCCACATCTGCGAACCACTTGTTTTCAGGCTGTCTGTCTGGGCTACCCCCAACTGTACCATCAACCTTGCTGCTTATTTTTCATGCTGTTTGGCACAAATCATCTTAACTGATTCAAGGGACACCAGAGTTCCCTCCTGGAACACACAGAGACCCCCAAACACCACAGCATCAGAAGTGATATGTTTCACTGTTTCATAGCTCCTTAGATGAATACTTTTCAAACTGGACATAACAGACTCCTGGGTTTTGAAAAGTTGTTAGGAGACTGATTCATCTTTTGGCATTTTTGTTTTAGGGTTGGTTCCAGCATAAGGGAATCCAGATCCTCTGGAAGGTCCAGAGTCACAGCTGGCTGGCTGTGACTTCAGGCAGCATATCTGAGTTTGTAGTCCTGTCTGTGCCTGTCAGAGCTATAAGCCCTCCAGCCATGCAGCGATTTGACTGCAGGACAGGGACAAAGGGAGAGCCTGGTGGGCTTACCACATCGGATAGTGTGAGCCTGCGGCACATAGTGCCCAGCTGTGCGGTCACACCCACACTCGCCAGCCGCACTAGCAGGCAAGCTTCAGCTCCCACTGTGTAGGGGGTGAGCCTCCTGGGAGGGATGCAAGGCTCCCAGGGCCAGCAGTCCTCGGCTGATTAGAACCCAATCTAATTAGTGCTCGGCGATGCTTTAACACTGACCTTATCCAGTGGACAAGACAATGTTGTCAATGGTGTCAATTCAAGGACTAGTCACTGACAAGAGTTTCAAGTTTGAAGACTGATTGTGCTGAACTTGCAAGCAAAGCCATACAGTAGCTAATCTTTTTTTTTTTTAAGTTTTATTGAGATATGATTGACATCCAGCACTAAAGTATATAGCATAATGACTTGGCATGTATACAGTCCAACATGTTTATGTGCTCAGGCGTGCTTTGTGTTGACCTAATTGAAGTCTGAATACAAATACAAATAGATAAAAGAAATAGATTACAAATCTGAACCCTGCTCACAGTTTGAGATTGAACTTGAGCAACATAGTATCATCCGTAGCCGTAAGCCAACAGGCAGCCTTGTGTGTGTGTGTCTCAGACTTTCAGTCCTGTCTGACTCTTCGTGACCCCATAGACTGTAGCCTGCCAGGCTCCTCTGTCCCTGGAATTTTCCAGGCAAGAATACTGGAATGGGTTGCCATTTCCTCCTCCAAGGGATCTTCCCAACTCAGGGACTGAACCCAGATCTCTTGCATTGCAGGCAGATTCTTTATCATCTGAGTCACCAGGGAAGCCCCAATGCAACTTAAGGGAATGTAACTGAGAATATTGATGTGAATTTTTATTGGCTTTGTAGAGATATTACACTGAATTTATAAATAAGTTTTGGTCTTAAAAATTTAAGAACTTTAGGTAGTAAGGTGTTTTTACTTGATATGCTTATATAATAAGCAATATGATTTTTTAAAAAGCAATTGTTGAATAAATGTCCATTTTATTTTCTTCCTTAGGAACGAATTTAGTATTTGAAGATGAAATCGCTGCATTGCAACCGGAAGTAGATAAGTTAAAAACTCTAAATGTGAACAAAATTATTGCACTGGGACACTCTGGTTTTGAAGTGGATAAACTCATTGCTCAGAAAGTGAAGGGTGTGGATGTGGTGGTGGGAGGACATTCCAACACGTTTCTCTACACAGGTAATGGTCCCGGGAAGGTTAGATAATATATGTCGATAAAAAGTATATGTATTAATACATGTAATAATGTATATAAGTGATACACACTGAGTGATAATGTGTAAATCTTACTCAAAGAGACTTTAAAAAAAATTTTGTATTGAAATACAGTTGATTTGCCACATTGGGTGGGAATGACTGCAGGCAGGTTGCAGACAATGAGTGTGATGAAGACGGTGTAGATGCTGACGGAGATGCCAGCTTTCTTACCGCAGGTGACTTTGCCATCAAGCATCTGAGAGCCACTTAAGTAATTCAAGACAGGGGAGTTGGCTAGACTGAGGATGCCGACACCAAGAAAACCCCCCAGGAGCAGGTCATCGGGCAACACAGGGTGGAGGCTAAGACTCTGGTGTGGACGGTCTAGACCACTAACAAGGGGTGGGCTCCTGTCGGCCTGACCTCCCTCATTGCTAGGATGAGGGTCAGCTATAAAGCACTGCTGTGGCTTCATGTGTGTGTGAGTGGATGGTGGTGAAGTGCCTCAGAACAGGGCCCGGAGCTCTAGGTTCTCACTTCAGTCATGTCCCAGCTCTGGAATAAAACACCCTCCTGGGTCTTTTTTTAGCTTCCCTCTGAGGCAGCATCAGCACCTGAGGACACACAGTTAGAACTAGGTACATCCCACCCCATGCATCTGGAAGAGCAGTGGCCTCAGAGTCGTTTGACTGTGATCCATAGTAAGAAGGGTGTTGTTCACGAGGACCCAATGCATGCTCACACACACACATGCACTGAACGAAATATTTCCCAAGGCGCTCGGGGTGTACCCTGATATTTTCTGTTCTGTTTCACTTTTTTTTTTATTTAATTCATTGGCTGTGCTGGGTCTTCACTGCTGCGAGAGGGCTTTCTCCGGTTGCGGCAGCGAGCAGGGCCCACTCTCTAATTGTAATGCTCAGGCTTGTCATTGTGGTGGCTCCTCTTGTGGTGAAGCACAGGCTCCAGAGTGTGTGGGTTCAGTAGTTTTGACATGAGCGTTTAGTTGCCCTGGGGCATGTGGGATCTTCCTGGACCAGGGATTGAACTTGTGTCCCCTGAATTGGCAGGCGAGTTCTTTAACCACTGGAACTCCAGGGAAAACATCTACTTTTTCACTTTTTAAGTGCCAATTACTACCCACTTAATTAATTTCTTCATATTATAGCTAGGCTATATTTTGAATAGCTGAGTTTTCAATGAGCTATGGCCAAATGGGCAAGAAGAATTAAAGGAATCTGATGCTGCCTCTCAGATGTTGAAGGCATTGCCACACTCCCTCTGACTTGCCTTAGACCCTCTGATGGCCCAGCCACCATCCGCAGCCTTGGTACACGGCCATCAGCCAGTGAGCCCTGCTGGGCCTGAAAAGGCTGAATAGCTGTGCCCGGTCTCCCATTAATTCTGCAGGCTGTTGTTTTGTTCCTGTCACTTTGGTTCCAGCCAATGAGATCCTGCAAAACAGAATGTGTCTTCTGCTAAGGAGACGAGAAATGATGAATGACTGGATGAAAGAAAGATTTGGGGATAAAAATTACACGATTTATCTACAAACTTTGAAGTAGATAATTACAGTCTTGAGAAAAACTACCTGTAGAGTTAGTATTTCATCTTGCATTTCATGATTGTTTACCAAGATTAAATTGTTCTCATGAAAATTTTCAATTTGGACACTCATCATTGTGAGGAATGAACTTAACAATTAAAGGGAATTCTAGGACACAATAGGAAATGAGATATGTTTGTGTCTTTAAATACATTTTCCCAACCTTAAAAACCAAACAGAAAACAAAACACAGCCCTGTACTACATTGCCTTGAGAATTAGCATAAAGTTGGGAATTCCCTAGTGATCCAGTGGTTAGAACTCTGTACTTTCACTACTAAGGGCCTGGGATCAATTCCTGGTCCAGGAACTCAGATCCAACAAGCCAAGAAAAAGACAAACAAATTAGCATAAAGTTAGATATGCCTGATTAATCAAATTAGGGTTAAAATAATGCATCATTTCCTGGATAAGGAAATGGCAACCCATACCAGGATTCTTGCCTGGAGAATCCCATGGCCAGAGGAGCCTGGCTGGCTACAGTCCATGGGGTCACAAGGAGTCGGACATGACAGATCAACTTAACAACGACAACAGTGCATCAGTTGTGATCTTAAGTCTCCTGAGAACCACTTCAGCAACACAAGACCCAACACACACACTCACCTAAAACAGCTTCACAAAGCGTCTAGATTGTACCTGATATTTTATGTTCTGTTGTTTAATTCTTTTAAATGCTATAACCACTTACTAAAGAGGTTTGTCTTGTCTGTATTTTTAAAAACTCAGCTTTAAATGAGGCAAGCCAAAATGGCCCAAACAGTGCATGAACAGTTTCCCTCCGAATACTGGACACCACTGCAGGTGCTTTGGATGGCAGCCGCCGTGCACGTGCAGGCCAGGCCACCCTGGTGTTGCCTCACCATTCCTGCGTCAGGATGAAGACGAGAGAACTTTCCTGACCAGCTTTGCAAAATGTCAGGGCTACAAGGACAAGGGCTAGAACGCAGACGTCTTCTCTAAAGGAATTAAACCCTAGAGTTATGAGCTGGTCTGTGCATTTGCCTTGGGAGAAAAAAAGAAGTAAAGTGCGTTCAGACTGAAAGATGTGGCAGGTGTGACAGAGGACTCCTCCACATGTGACCCTTGAAAGCAGACAGGCTCCTAAGATGCTGTTGCTCTGTTTGCCTCCCACTATTTTAACTAGTTTGGATCATGCAAGTGTGTCTGGTTAGCTGTGGCTGTGGTGAGTGTAGGCATGCATTTCTCCCTCTGTAGAGTTAAAGTTTTAAGTCTACAGTCCCTTCTCTTCAGAGTTTCTTGATCCTATCAACTTGTGACTGTCACCACTTTTTCAGCAACTTCACTTCTGGAGTCGCAGCCAGAGACTTAGTCATCATCCTGAATTGCTCATCCCCACAACCCTACTCCCTCCTCCCTGTAAGGCTCTCCACCTTATTCTTCAGCAAGCTGCCTGCAGCCTCACTGAAACCTCAATCACCCTCCACCCCTCCCAGCCCAGCAGACGTCACTTCTCTTCCTTGGCCTGGGAACACCCATTGCAGACTCACCACCAGGTCTCTAGCTAATTCAAGGAAGACAGGTGCCAGGACTATTGAGTGAATGCCAACAGATGTGGCTCCTTTAAAAGTAACATTTCTTCAGAATTCCCTTGCAGTCCAGTGGTTAGGACTCTGCAAGGGACCCAGGTTCAATCCCTGGTTGGGGAACTAAGATTCTACATGCCACATAGCACAGCCCCCACCCACCCCCCCCCCACACACACACACACACACACAAATTTTTTAAGCAAGATTTCTTTATTTGGAGTTGTTTTTTTTTTTTTTTCATTAAGTACCTAATTGTGTTGCTTCTGGATTTCATCACACATTTCTTAAATATGAAATCCGAGCCTCGTCATTGACTTAAGAGAACATAAGTGATTTTAATTCATACAGTATTTTGTTCTCAAAATAAATGAAGTTCACAGTTTTAAGTATAAACAAAACCATGAAGGCTAGTGTTTGTTCTTCCCACTGCAGCCAGCAGCCACCTATGCACTGTGCAGGGGTGGACCCATCCCTGCTTCATTAGAATAAGTGAAAGAGGGCAGGAGATTTGGTTGTGCTTTGCAATCATTGTTCATCTTGCCATTGATTTTCACTCTTGTAGTTTAGATAATCTTGCCTTTTCAAACAAAAAAGGAGTCTTATTACTTACTACACCTACAGGATAGAGAAACACTGTCCAACAAAGAACCACTTCCTTTGGGCATCCATAGGACTGAGGATGTGTGGGTTTGAGTGAACTGGGCGAACCAGCCACAGGGCAGAGGTGTGGCTGGTAGCTTCAGAGATGATGGCCACCAGGCACAGGGACTCACTCCTTCCGGGGGTCACTACTCAGGACCCCTCAGTCAACTTCCAATTTCAGCACCAACATCCTTCATGGAGCGAAACCAGAGCCTTCTGGCTAATGATTTTTGCAGCCACATAACACTGATTGGTTTTAGTACCATCTCATGGCAGTGCTTTCCAAGGAAAAGTAGGACAAGCCAAGCCCCCAAAGTGAAAAAACAGCTATGAATATAGAAGAGGATCACATCACTTAGCAGGCTGAGTTGTAGGAAAGCTGATGGCCAACTACATATTGTGAAATCGAAAGCCTACTCCTATCACTGAGTCAAATCTCTTCCCTGGAGGAATCAAATCAAATCTCTCCCTGGATTTACATTCCTATTGTTCTGATATTTCCCCTTGACGGTCTTGGAGATGGATTTCAATTCTCTGATCTCTCTGGCAAGCATCATGGGGTTGTGGAGAGGACTTTTGTGCTCTGATAGATCCAGTCTCCCTCCTGGGGTTGGTCACTGCTGGCTGGCCAACTTTGTGTGCATACGTGTCTGACTCCTTGTGACCCTGTGAACCGTAGCCTGCTAGGCTCTTCTCTCCATGGGATTCTCCAGGCAAGAACACTGGGGTGGGTTGCCGTGCCTTCCTCCAGGGGATCTTCCCAACCCAGGGATCAAACCCACATCTGTCAAATCTCCTGCATTGGCAGGCAGGTTTTTTACCACTGGCTCCTCCTGGAAAGTCCTGTCCAAACTTGGACATGTCTTTACCACTCTAAGCTTTAGCTTTTTATTTTAAAAAGTGGTTGCAATGATTTGACTACCTCAGAGAATGTTGTAGGGATTAAATAAGATTGTACCGTAACAGAACTGGACCCCAGAGCATAGTGGGTCCAAGAAAAAAATGTCAATTCTCTAATATTCTGTAACATAGGAAAATATATACAATTTCATTTTAAATAAAAAGAGGAAGATACAAAAAATTTTTATATCTATACAGAATTTTCTTACCCAGATTGTAGTAATTTGACATTCGTGTATGTGTGCCAAGTCGCTTCAGTCCTGTCCAACTCTTTTGCGACCCCATGGACTGTATTCTTCCAAGCGTCTCTGTCCATGGGATCTTTCAGGCAAGAATACTGGAGTGGGTTGCCATGCCCTCCTCCAGGGGATCTTCCTGGCCCAGGGACTGAACTGGCATCTCTTATGTCTCCTGCATTGGCAGACAGGTTCTTTACCACTGGCACCCCTGTGAAGCCCCTTGACACTCATAACTCCAAACAAATTTATATGGTCACTCCTCCCTTTAATAAATGGAAAGACTCTTTATCCTATAAAACTTAGGGAACACTGGAGCTCTTCTTACCATCTTCCCCCAAAATCTGATCATTCCTTGGGGAGCCTGTATTTTTCCTGATCCCCTTGGTCCTAATTCTTTCTTGTGTCTCCTCTGTTCTTGCCTCTTTCAAACCATTCTTCTTATGTGTGAAGCACAGACCCAAATATGGAAAAGTGACCTTTCTTCTTGATCCCTGTGAATTCCATCCACACAGGGCAGCTTCCTTTCAAGTCTGCCAGGCCCTGCAGGGGACCCGCCACTGTGCAGCCTTGCCTTCCATGTCAGCAGCACCTCAGGGCATGCCTCACTGGCTGACTTTCTTCCCCAGCCCACTCTGCTCCCCATCCTCACTGACCTCCCATTCCATGTTCTCCTGTTGTTCCTCCTGTCCCCACATCCTTTATCCAAGGCTACCTCTTGAAACTCAAATATCTCCCACTATTTTTATGCAAAAAAATAAGCTCTCTGCATACACCCCTGCCCTGCTGCATCCCCATCTTTGTCAGGGACCCTCCTTCCAGGCAGGTCTGCCTCACCTCCCCATGGGGAGAAGGAGAGGCACAGGGACCCAAGTCATCATTAGGGGAGCCTGTTGGACCCTCATCCTCTCACAGGCGTTCACTAGGCAGAAAATGGTTTCTCCCTAGAATGGATTCTGCCACCCATTTCCCCCTCTTAGCGATCCATAGACGTATATTTTTTTAATTGAAGGATAGTGGATTTGCAATGTTGCATTAATTTCTGCTGTACAGCAAAGTGATTCAGTTACACATACATACACATTCTTTTTCATATTCTCTTCTGTTTTGATTGATCACAGGACGGTGACTATAGCTCCCTGTGGGCTACAGTAGCACCTTGTCGTTCATCCATCCTGTATGAGAGTTTGCATCTGCTAATCCCACACTCTCAATCCATCCCTCCCTAACCCCACCCCACTGGCAACCGCAAGTGTATTCTCTCCAAACATACATTTTTTTAATTCACAGAAATTATATTGGTTATTGCCATGAGATGGCAGTGGGACTGCAAATAAATTTTTTTTTCTTCTCCATTTGCCAAATATTGTCACGCTAATTTCACTTTGATCTAAAAAAATTTTTTAACCTCTCTAAGCTTTTAGGGGAACCTGTTGGACCCTCATCCTCTCACAGGCATTCACTAGACGGAAACAGTTTCTCCCTAGAATGGATTCTGCCACCCATTTCCCAAGTCAACAGATTTCCCTGGTGGCTCAGACGGTAAAGCATCTGCCTACAATGCTGGAGACCTGGGTTCAATCCTGGCCGGGAAGATCTCCTGGAGAAGGAAATGGCAACCCATTCCAGTATTCTTGCCTGGAAAATCCCATGGATGGAGAAGCCTGGTAGACTACAGTCCATGGGGTCACAAAGAGTCAGACACAACTGAGTGACCTCACTTTCAATTTCTTTCAAGCTTTGCAAACAGAACCATTAATCCTAAAGTTTGTTAAAAGAAAATTTTCTACAATTTACTTGTAGAAAGAGTAGGCTTTTATTCAGCAACTCATGGATGGAACAGCATCCCATGTGGCAGAGAGAAAAGGCTCTTGGAAGCCCTGTAGGAGGCCAGAGAGTCTTAAAGACCAAAGGAGGAGTAACAAGGAGGTTGTTGTTGTTGTTTTCAGTCACCTAGTCACGTCTGACTCTTTCGACCCCATGGACTGCAGCACACCATGACTCCCTGTCCCTTACCATCTCCCCAAAGTTTGCCCAAGTTTATGTCCATTGCCTCAGTGATGCCATCCAGCCATCTCATCCTCTGATGTCCTCTTCTCCATCTGCCCTCAATTTTTCCCAGCATCAGGGACTTTTCCAATGGGTCAGCTGTTCACATCAGATGACCAAAATACTGAAGTTTCAGCTTCAGCATCAGTCCTTCCAATGAGTATTCAGAGTTGATTTCCCTTAAGATTGACTGGTTTGATCTCCTTGCAGTCCCAGGGACTATCAGGAGTCTTCTCCAGTACCACAGCTCCAAGACATCAATTCTTTGGCACTCCACCTTCTTTAAGGTCCAGCTCTCACAACTGTACATGACCACTGGGAAGAACACAGCCTTGACTATACAGACCTTTGTTGGCAAAGTAATGTCTCTGCTTTTCAACACACTGTCTAGATTTGTCATAGCTTTCCTGCCAAGAAGCAAATGTCCTCTGATTTCATGGCTGCAGTCACCATCTGCAGTGATTTTGGCCCTGGGCCTTGCTGACATTAGCTTCCCTTCTGTGGAACAGAGGGAGGTCTTGGAGTCTGTGTGTGGGGCCTGTGGGCACAGACTGGGGGGTCTGGGTCTGCCTGTTCTGGAAGAGTCTCACAGAAGACAGGTGGTTCTGGTTTACTCACAGAAAGCTTAGCATAAGTGACTCCATCTTGGGACTGATCTGGTTATTTTACAACTTGAACTCTTATAAATATAGCTGTTAAATTTTTTTTAAGGCACAATGGCAACCCACTCCAATACTCTTGCCTGGAAAATCCCATGGACGGAGGAGCCTGGTAGGCTGCAGTCCATGGGGTCACTAAGAGTCAGGCACGACTGAGCGACTTCATTTTCACTTTTCACTTTCCTTCATTGGAGAAGGAAATGGCGACCCACTCCAATGTTCTTGCCTGGAGAATCCCAGGGACGGGGGAGCCTGGTGGGCTGCAGTCTATGGGTTCGCACAGAGTCAGAAACGACTGAAGTGACTTAGCAGTAGCAACATAGACTCAATTTGAGAACCTGACCTAAATACACAAGTGACCAAATGTATCTTCTTACCTTGAAAAGATAAGAAACTGGGAGTGTGATGCTTTGTCCCAAGCATCTGGGCTATGCCTCTCTCAGATCTCTTGTCCTCAGTTTATAAATTACTCTCAGGCCTAGAAACTCATAGGATTGTCGGTTTTGCCGGCTCATGTGTAAGGACATTTTCAAATGCTCTGTCATGCCATGAAAGCAGAACTTTGTCTTCCTCACTGGAAGTCCTCTGGGTTCTAAAATAAGCCCACATTTTTTTAAACTTTACAATATTGTATTGGTTTTGCCATATATCAAAATGAATCTGCCACAGGTATACACGTGTTCCCCATCCTGAACCTTCCTCTCTCCCCGTACCATCCCTCTGGGTCGTCCCAGTGCACCAGCCCCAGATCAGATCAGATCAGATCAGTCGCTCAGTCGTGTCCGACTCTTTGCGACCCCATGAACCGCAGCACGCCAGGCCTCCCTGTCCATCACCAGCTCCCGGAGGTCACTGAGACTCACACCCATCAAGTCAGCGATGCCATCCAGCCATCTCATCCTCTGTCGTCCCCTTCTCCTCCTGCCCTCAATCCCTCCCAGCATCAGAGTCTTCTCCAATGAGTCAACTCTTCGCATGAGGTGGCCAAAATACTGGAGTTTCAGCTTTAGCATCATTCCTTCCAAAGAAATCTCAGGATTGATCTCCTTCAGAATGGACTGGTTGGATCTTCTTGCAGTCCAAGGGACTCTCAAGAGTCTTCTCCAACACCACAGTTCAAAAGCACCAATTCTTCGGCGTTCAGCCTTCTTCACAGTCCAGCTCTCACATCCATACATGACCACAGGAAAGACCATAGCCTTGACTAGGCGAACCTTTGTTGGCAAAGTAATGTCTTTGCTTTTCAATATGCTATCTAGGTTGGTCATAACTTTCCTTCCAAGGAGTAAGCGTCTTTTAACTTCATGGCTGCAGTCACCATCTGCAGTGATTTTGGAGCCCCCAAAAATAAAGTCTGACACTGTTTCCACTGTTTCTCCATCTATTTCCCATGCAGTGATGGGACCAGATGCCATGATCTTCATTTTCTGAATGTTGAGCTTTAAGCCAACCTTTTCACTCTCCACTTTCACTTTCATCAAGAGGCTTTTTAGCCCCTCTTCACTTTCTGCCATAAGGGTGGTGTCATCTGCATATCTGAGGTTATTGATGTTTCTCCCAGCAATCTTGATTCCAACTTGTGTTTCTTCCAGTCCAGCATTTCTAATGATGTACTCTGCATATAAGTTAAATAAACATGGTGACAATATGCAGCCTTGACGTACTCCTTTTCCTATTTGGAACCAGTCTGTTGTTCCATGACCAGTTCTAACTGTTGCTTCCTGACCTGCATACAGATTTCTCAAGAGGCAGATCAGGTGCTCTGGTATTCCCATCTCTTTCAGAATTTGCCACAGTTTATTGTGATCTACACAGTCAAAGGCTTTGGCATAGTCAATGCATCCAGTATTGTGCATCAAACCTGGACTGGCGACTCGTTTCATATATGATATTGTACATGTTTCAATGCCATTCTCCCAAATCATCCCACCCTCTCCCTCTCCCACAGAGTCCAAAAGACTGTTCTATGCATCAGTGTCTCTTTTGCTGTCTCGTATACAGGGTTATTGTTACCATCTTTCTAAATTCCATATATATGCGTTAGTATACTGTATTGGTGTTTTTCTTTCTGGCTTACTTCACTCTGTATAATAGGCTCCAGTTCCATCCACCTCATTAGAACTGATTCAAATGTATTCTTTTTAATGGCTGAGTAATACTGCATGTGTATATGTACCACGGCTTTCTTATCCATTTAAATGAATTTGTATTGGAGTATAATTGCTTTACAATGTTGTGTTAGTTTCTGCTGTACAGCAAAGTGAATCAGCCACACGAATACATCTATCCCCTCCCTTTTGAATTTCCTTCCCATCCGGGTCAACAAAGGGCATTAACTAGAGTTCCCTCTGCTGTATAGTAGGTTCTCATTAGTTGTCTATTTTACACATAGTATCAATAGTGGAGATAAGTTCATATGAACTGTGCATCCCATCCTCCACTGCTCACCAGTGTGGCTGAAGCTCATGCTTTGTGGAAATCAGCTGCTCAGACCCTCACTGAATAGAAACACCTAGCATTTCCCAGGGTACACAACCACTCTGGAATGCCCTCTCCAACTAAATGCTGGTTTTCTCTAAAAAAAAAGAGAGAGAGAGAGAGAGAGGCCTGTTAGAATGCAAATCATTCTCTCTCTGTCTGTCCCATTCCTTTGGACTCTGCATTTTTTTTTTCATATTTGTAATTGGTGGAAAATTGTTTTACAATCATATGTTGGTTTCTGCCATCAGATCAGACCAGATCAGTCGCTCAGTCGTGTCCGACTCTGCGACCCCACGAACTGCAGCACGCCAGGCCTCCCTGTCCATCACCAACTCCCGGAGGTCACTCAGACTCACATCCATCGAGTCAGTGATGCCATCCAGCCATCTCATCCTCTGTCGTCCCCTTCTCCTCCTTCCCCCAATCCCTCCCAGCATCAGAGTCTTCTCCAATGAGTCAACTCTTCGCATGAGGTGGCCAAAATACTGGAGTTTCAGCTTTAGCATCATTCCTTCCACAGAAATCCCAGGGCTGATCTCCTTCAGAATGGACTGGTTGGATCTCCTTGCAGTCCAAGGGACTCTCAAGAGTCTTCTCCAACACCACACTTCAAAAGCACCAATTCTTCGGCGCTCAGCCTTCTTCACAGTCCAGCTCTCACATCCATACACGACCACAGGAAAGACTATAACCTTGACTAGGCGAACCTTTGTTGGCAAAGTAATGTCTCTGCTTTTGAATATGCTATCTAGGTTGGTCATAACTTTCCTTCCAAGGAGTAAGCGTCTTTTAATTTCATGGCTGCAGTCACCATCTGCAGTGATTTTGGAGTCCCCAAAAATAAAGTCTGACACTGTTTCCACTGTTTCTCCATCTATTTCCCATGTAGTGATGGGACCAGATGCCATGATCTTCGTTTTCTGAATGTTGAGCTTTAAGCCAACTTATTCACTCTCCACTTTCACTTTCATCAAGAGGCTTTTTAGCCTCTCTTCACTTTCTGCCATAAGGGTGGTGTCATCTGCATATCTGAGGTTATTGATATTTCTCCCAGCAATCTTGATTCCAACTTGTGTTTCTTCCAGTCCAGCATTTCTAATGATGTACTCTGCATATAAGTTAAATAAACATGGTGACAATATGCAGCCTTGACGTACTCCTTTTCCTATTTGGAACCAGTCTGTTGTTCCATGACCAGTTCTAACTGTTGCTTCCTGACCTGCATACAGATTTCTCAAGAGGCAGATCAGGTGGTCTGGTATTCCCATCTCTTTCAGAATTTTCCACAGTTTATTGTGATCTACACAGTCAAAGGCTTTGGCATAGTCAATAAAGCAGAAATAGATGTTTTTCTGGAACTCTCTTGCTTTTTCCATCATCCAGCGGATGTTGGCAATTTGATCTCTGGTTCCTCTGCCTTTTCTAAAACCAGCTTGAACATCAGGAAGTTCACGGTTCACATATTGCTGAAGCCTGGCTTGGAGAATTTTGAGCATTACTTTACTAGCGTGTGAGATGAGTGTAATTGTGCGGTAGTTTGAGCATTCTTTGGCATTTCCTTTCTTTGGGATTGGGATGAAAACTGACCTTTTCCAATCTTGTGGCCACTGCTGAGTTTTCCAGATTTGCTGGCATATTGAGTGCAGCACTTTCATAGCATCATCTTTCAGGATTTGGAATAGCTCCACTGGAATTCCATCACCTCCACTAGCTTTGTTCCTAGTGATGCTTTCTAAGGCCCACTTGACTTCACATTCCAGGATGTCTGGCTCTAGGTCAGTGATCACACCATCATGATTATCTGGGTCATGAAGCTCTTTTTTGTACAGTTCTTCTGTGTATTCTTGCCACCTCTTCTTAATATCTTCTGCTTCTGTTAGGTCCATACCATTTCTGTCCTTTATCAAGACCATCTTTGCATGAAATGTTCCTTTGGTATCTCTGATTTTCTTGAAGAGATCCCTAGGTTTCTGCCATACAACAACACAAATCAGTCATAATTTTATATATCCCTTCCCTCTTGAGCTTCCCACTCCCCATCCTCATCCTACCCCTCTGCATCATCACAGAACGGCCAGGCTGGGCTCCGTGTGTTATTTAGCAACTTCCCACTATTTTATACATGATATGTATATACATCAATACTACTTTCTCAATTCGTCCCACATTGTGTTCACAAGTTTGTTCTCTACTAGGTTCATCAGTTGGAGAAGGCGATGGCACCCCACTCCAGTGCTCTTGCCTGGGAAATCCCATGGGTGGAGGAGCCTGGTGGGCTGCAGTCCATGGGGTTACTAAGAGTCGGACATGACTGAGCGACTTCACTTTGACTTTTCACTTTCATGCATTGGAGAAGGAAATGGCAACCCACTCCAGTGTTCTTTCCTGGAGAATCCCAGGGACAGGGAAGCCTGGTGAGCTGCCATCTATGGGGTCACACAGAGTCGGACACGACTGAAGTGACTTAGCAGCAGCAGCAGCAGGTTCATCAGTATTATTTTTCTAGATTCCATCCCAGTTCCCAGTTCAGTCACTCAGTCATGTCAGACTCTTTGCGACCCCATGGACTGCAGCATGCCAGGCTTTGCTGTCCATCACCAACTCCTGGACCCTGCTCAAACTCATGTCCATCGAGTCAGTGATGCCATCCAACCATCTCATCCTCTGTCGTCCCCTTCTCCTCTTGCCTTCAATCTTTCCCAGCATCAGGGGCTTTTCCAATAAGTCAGTTCTTCACATCAGGTGGTCAGAGTATTGGAGTTTCAGCTTCAGTAATCAATGAATATTCAGGACTGATTTCCTTTAGGATGGACCGATTGGATCTCCTTGCAGTCCAAGTGACTCTCAAGAGTCTTCTGCAACACCACAGTTCAAAAGCATCAATTCTTCGGTGTTCAGTTTTCATTATGGTTCAACTCTCATATCTATACATGACTTCTGAAAAAACCATAGCTTTGACTAGATGGACCTTTTTTGGCAAAGTAATATCTGTTTTTTAATATTCTGTCTAGGTTGGTCATAGCGTTTCTTCCAAGGAGCAAGTGTCTTTTAATTTCATGGCTGCAATTACCATCTGCAGTAATTTTGGAACCCCAAAAAATAAAGTCTGTCACTATTTCCACTGTTTCCCCATCTATTTGCCATGAAGTGATGGGACCAAATGCCATGATCTTAGTTTTCTGAATGTTGAGTTTTAAGCCAACATTGGAGAATTTTGAACATTGGAGAATTGAGCATTTTGAGCTTGGAGAATTTTGAGTGTTACTTTGCTAGCATGTGAAATGAGAACAATTGCATGGTACTTTGAACAGTCTTTGGCATTGCCTTTCTTTGGGATTGGGATGAAAACTGACCTTTTCCAGTCCTGTGGCCACTGCTGAGTTTTCCAAGTTTGCCATCATAGTGAGTGCAGCACTTTCACAGCATCATCTTTTAGGATTTGAAATAGCTCACCTGAAATTCTATCACCTCCACTAGCTTTGTTCATAGTGATGCTTCCTAAGGCCCACTTGACTTCACATTCCAGGATGTCTGGCTCTAGGTGAGTGATCATACCATCGTGGTTTTCTGGGTCATGAAGACCTTTTTTGTTTAGTTCTTCTGTGTACTTCTGTGGAATCTTCTAGATTCCATATATATGTGTTAATATATGATGCTTGTTTTTTTGACTTACTTTACTCTGTATAAGAGACTCTAGGTTCATCCACCTCACTACAACTGACTCAAATTCACTTGTTTTTATAGCTGAGTAATATTCCATTGTATAAATGTACCACAACTTCTCTATCCATTCATCTGTCGATGGACATCTTGGTTGCTTCCATGTCCTGGCTATTGTATATAGTGTTGCAATGAACATTGGGGTACATGTGTCTTTAAGAATTGTGGTTTTCTCAGGGCATATGCCCAGTGGTGGGATTGCTGGGTCTGGACTCTGTGTTTTAACAGGCCACAATGATAGAACCAGAGGACAGCTGTGTTGTTAGGATTTTGTCTTTAATTTTTATATAAAACACTGTTCTATACTGTAAAAAAAAAAAGAAGAAGAAGAAGAATTCTGGTATCTGAATAGCACAGATAAACCTATTTGCAAAGGAGAAATAGAAACATAGACATTAAGAACAAACACATGGACCCCAAGGAGGGGAAAAGAGGTTGGGATAAACTGAGAGATTGGGATTGACATACACACACTGTTATGTATAAAACAGATAACTAATGAGAACCTATTTGTCACAGGGAACACTGCTCAGTGCTCTGTGGTGACTTAAATGAAAAGGAAATCCAAAAAAAGAGGGGGTGTATGTATACATGTGGCCAATTCACTTTGCTGTACGGCAGAAACACAACATCGCAAAGCTACTATGAAAGTGAAAGCCACTCAGTCGTCTCCGACTCTTTGCAACCCCGTGAACTGTACAGTCCATGGAGTTCTCCAGGCCAGAATACTGGAGTGGGTAGGCTTTCCCTTCTCCAGGGGATCTTCCCAATCCAGGGATCAAACTGGAGTCTCCTGCACTGCAGGCGGATCCTTTACCAACTGAGCTATCAGGGAAGCAACTATACTTCAATAAATTTTTTTTAAAAAAGAATGCTGGTATCTGGAAGGATACTTGCCATGACTTAATCTTCTGTGAAGAGAAGAGGGTGGCGGACCGTAAGAGTGTCACTCCGTCCCCTCCTCTGTCACACTGGGTGGCCTTTGCCTCACAAGGTGAAGCAAAGCCCTCAGGCCTGGCCCCACAGGGCAGTGGAGTCCAACACACCAGGACTTGTTAGAGCTTGGAGATGTTTATTGCGTAAGTGAGTGAGTGTATGAGCCCGTTCCTACCCTGCCAAGCTCCTGTAATTGCCCCAGCCAGTCGCGACCGGGTAGAGGCACACAGCCTGGCTTGGACTTCCAGGGGGTTTGTGCCCACTCGGGTACCACTTAGAGATGCATCATCTCTTTAGACCTCCAGATGGTCACTGAATGTCTAAGAGCAAGAATGTGGGCAGTAAATCGAAGCATGTACAACACAGAGGGACATGGTCTAGATACGGAGACTGTTGGTGGCCCCTTGAGTCCCCAGAGGAGATGTGACAGCCAGTGTGTCAGGGTGGGGTACAGAGGTGGCTGAGGAGCTGGTGACTCACCTCTCTGGTTGCAGAATGCCTCTTGACAGCGCCTGGCCTGAGTGCCCGCTCACAGAGTGCTTCTTGGCCCACCTACTTCATGGCTTGCAATGCCAGGAGATCTCCAGCATGCCAAAGATACTCACAGCTTAAAAAAAAATTAAACCCTGTTGGTTTCAACCACTGATCAAATCTCTTATTTTACAAATACAGGAAATACATTTAGGTCCCAGGAACTAAGAGTCTCTCCCAAGGTCACCAGATTGAAAGGGAGCTGCACCCAAACCAGTTCTCTCAACAAGCAGCTCATTCTGCTTTACAAGCCCCACCCAGCTTGTTGAAGAAATTAGATAGAGGGGAGTTGGGAACTGGGTCTTGACTCCCCTTGACATATGGATTCCTCCACAGGAATGGCATACACATCTTGTCTGATCTGAAAAAAGCTGGCTAAACTACTCAAGCGTAATCATTCAACATTTATCAACCACCTGCTATGTGCTGAGCCAGCCCCTGAGCCCTATGGAGCTCACTGTCTTAAAAGGGATACCGACAGTGATCAGATTTTTTTTTTTAAGTATGCAACGAAATCAATCATATATAATTGCAAAGCATGCTGTGAAGAAAGAAGTCCACGATGCTGGGAGGGTAAGTGTAGGAGGACCTGACCACGTCTGGGGAATTGTCAGAGAGTGTTCTGAGGAACTGACATTTAGGCTAAGGTCAGAAAAATGTCCAGGAAGTAACTTGGTAAAGAATTATCACTAACCTTTACTGAGCATTTGCCTGAATCAGGCTTCATATGCTTCATTAACTTCTTAAATCCTCCCAGGAACCCTCCAAGTCAGGTATTGTTACATTCTCCATTTTACAGATGAATAAACTCAAGCAAAAAAATGGAACTAATTCACCCGTGGGCCTCTGGTTCTGAGTCTTACTCTATGTTTGTGACTGTGGAGGTGGGTGTGGTGTGAGAATGGAAGACGCTAAGACCTTCTGCCCTGCTGAAGTGCAGCGCAGAAGGTCTGCATGAAGCTGATCTCTAGTGGCCTCAGCCTGCAGGAGCTTGAAGTGGGGCTTTGGTTCCTGGCCAGAGATCCAGTCAGGTTGTAGCTATGAGAGCGCCAAATCCTAGCCACTAGACTAGTGGTCAGTGACAAGCACCTGGCCCTTCAGCTTTGCAGAAAATTCCCACAAAGAAGGAAAGTAGTGAAACAAATAAAGCACTTATGAAAAGGAAAAAAGAGTACTGTACGTGTGGATAG
The DNA here is from genome assembly GCA_935064755.1 of Tragelaphus eurycerus. Taxonomy (NCBI): domain Eukaryota; kingdom Metazoa; phylum Chordata; class Mammalia; order Artiodactyla; family Bovidae; genus Tragelaphus; species Tragelaphus eurycerus. The sequence goes on from CAKXYN010000012.1 coordinate 914,424, forward strand.
ATATATGGATAGACAGAGAGAGTCACTCCCTTGTAGCTTGAATTACTTACATGGGGCATTTCTTCTGGGTTTCTGTTGATTTGCCTGGTTCAAAGTTCATATTTCGTGTATCTCAGGATCCCCCCATATGTGTACATGCATCTCTTAGCCAAGATGGGTGCTACCAAAGAAACCTATGGGTAGTTAGTATCACTTAGCATCACTCCCCTAGTATCACTTAGCATCACTCCACTTTTGACCTCCAAGGAGTTTTCCTACACATATGTAGTCAGGGAGGTCTTCTGACTTCAAGAATGAGAAATAATGTGGTCTTTTTTCTTCTATTTGGGTGGGGCTTAGCCTCTTCTTTTGATTGTCCTGCTATTTTCATCCTGGAGTATCTGCTCTGGGGGTGATGGGGGTGGTGGGCATCTACCCCCTGCCTCAAAGCAGGGCCACATCATGTAGGTCTGATAGGTTATGATGTTCATGACAAAAATTACAATATTGCTACAAACCGAATTTGGGTCTGCTCGCCCCACCCTGCAGAAAAGCCTACCTACTAACATCAGGTTGTAGTGAGAGAAAGTACAGCATTTATTTGCCAAGTGCCAAGCAAGGAGGATGGGTAACTTGTGCTCAGAAGACCCAAACTCTCCAGTGGCTTTCAGGGGACAATTTTTAAAGGCAGTTTTGGGGATAAGAGTTACAGCTGGTGGACCTTCTTCTGATTGGTGGTAGTGAGGTAACAGTGTGATGTTTCAGGAATCTTAATCATCAGTCTTCTGGTTCTAATCGGTCTGGGATCTGCATGCATGCGGTCAGCACAGAGTCACCACTCTCCACCTGGATGAGGGTGGGGTAACAACTCAAAGCTATATGTCAGATTGTTATGTATATCCCTTGTGGAGAAACTAGGATTCCGTTTTTCTTCCCTCGCCACTAAATTATTATTTTTAAGCTATCGTTGTTTTTCTTGCTTGACTTTTTTCCCTTTGTTTCTTCAGTCTCTCACTCCCCTAATTAGTGACTGCTTGAGTCTTTGGAACCCAGGGAAAGTCTAGGAGACTAAAGCCTTTTTCTACAAACAAGAAATAGGGAACATGGAGGGACATTTTTTTCACCTGGGAGGGCCTTGCAGGGTCCTGATCAGTTTTGCTGTTCTCCCTAAGGCCAGTGATAGATGGCATCATCCACTCAATGGACATGAGTTTGAGCGAACTCCAGGAGATAGTGAAGGATAGGTGAAGCTTGGTGTGCTGCAGTCCATGGAGTAGCAAAGAGTTGGACATGACTTAGCAACGGAACAACAACAACTAAGGCCATAGGAAATATTTTAAACCAGGGAGTGCATGATCATGTTTAGAAAGATCACTCAGGCTGTTGTGGGGAAACCGGATCAGAAAGAGGAAAAGAAGAGATAGATATATAGACATCAGTTAGGAGGCTGCGCACGGCCCAGGGACAAGATAATGGTGACCAAGGTGTGACTCTTCTGAGATGTTGAGGAGTAAACAGATGAAAGCAAGCACTTCCCAGTCATTTAAAAGAGCAACTCAAGTCCCTTAGAAGCATTAATGTGAAATACGCAAATTACCAAGTACTTTAATCCAGTCCTTTTGTAGGAATATTGGAAGTTCTTGGGGCTTCTCTGATAGCTCAGTTGAGTTGGTCAAGAATCCACCTGCAATGCAGGAGACCCCAGTTCAATTCTTGGGTTGGGAAGATCCACTGGAGAAGGGATAGGCTACTCACTCCAGCATTCTTGGGCTTCCTGTGTGGCTCAGCTGGTAAAGGATCTGCCTGCAATGTGGGGGACCTGGGTTCAATCTCTGGGTTGGGAAGATTCCCTGGAAAAGGGAAAGACTATCCACTACAGTATTTTGGCCTGGAGACTTCTATGGACTGTATAGTCCATGGGGCCACAAAGAGTCGAACACGACTGAACGACTTTCACTTTCACTTTGGAAATTCTTAGACCAGTCCCATTATACATTAAAATCATCACATGGACCGCCTCAAACATTCTACAATTCATTCAGCCAGGACTTCCCTGGAGGTCCAGTGATAAGACTTCACTTTCTAATGTAGGGAGTATGAGTGTGATCCCTGGTCAGGGAGCTACGAGTCCACATGCCTCATGGCCAAAAAACCAAACATAAAACAGAAGCCGTATCATAACAAATTCAATACATATTTTAAAAATAAGCAATTCAGTCAGCCAAGTGAAAACTATGTTGAAGGCCTGCTCCTTGGCATCTCTGTGACCACATGATCCATCCTCTGGGCCACCAGACAGGCACTTGTCAAGGCCAGCACTGGGAACCCCCACGTCCTGAGGGGCTGCTCCTTCGATGTGCTGGGAAATGCCCGGTGACCAGGTGAAAATGTCAGCCCACACCTCCTACCTCCTCCTCAGGCTTGCTCCCAAGATTATTTGCTTGCCAAATGGCTGAAATAGAGTTCTGGTAAACCATTTCTCCCGCACCAAGAGAACGAGCTTGGATCTAAAGACGTATGGCTCCGTATGTGGAGAGAATATTTGGCGTCTGAGCATCTTTGGCTGAATAGAGAGCTGTGGGAACTGTGAACGGTTTCCCTGGATTGCATTTCTCTGCCAGCGGTTTTCTGGGGTTGACGAGTGGAGGGGAAGCAGAGTTGTGGAGAAGGCTGCCCTGAGCCAAACTAGACTGGTTGTTGCCTCAGCTGTGTGGGAAACGTCCTCCTTGTTCCTAATTAGGTACATCTGGGATGAAGATGACACGTCATTTGTTCTAACAAAAGGCACATCGAGGCCTTTCAAGAACTGGAAAAGGTCCCTGTCCTGCAGGAGCTGGGGGCTAGTGGCTCCTATTTCTAAAGAGCAAGCTGATCTGATAAGACATCTGACCGAATAGTTAGATTCCAAATTTTTACATTCTGTTTAAATTCAGATATATTTATGGAAGGCAGAAAAATACAGGCCAAAACAGTCAGGCTTGCCCTTCTTGGGTTTCCAGGAATCTGCTAGATTCCTTTCTGAAACAGACTTAGGGCCTTTGCCTACTGGATGGGGTATTCTGCGCCACCTCGTGGACATAATGGAAACTGCACCTTGCCAAGGTTCTCTGAGCTCAAAGGAGGAACCCTCTCCAGCTGAGGGGTTGGGGGAGGGCTGCTATACCGTCTTCCTCTGAAGTAAAAAAGCAGGCTTCAAGCTTGTCCAAAAAAGGACCACCACAGAACCGATTGAGGATGGTGTGAGCATTGACCTTCCTTGCTATTCTGCAGTGCCTCCAACCATCTACGACAGTCCTAGCCACCATCTGTCGTGATCCGTGCAAATGGAGATGGGACATGGCCTGCTCTGGATCTCAAGTCAGGTGCTTTTTGTAAAAATAAAGTTCCAAGGCTTTTTTCTTTTTCCATAGGAAGCAAGAAAATGGGAAATTAATACAGGCAACAGCTTTTTCCTGCTTTTGGAACGTTGGTATTTGTAGCATGTCTGCTCTGTGATTACTGAGGACAAGAGCAAAAGCAGGACTGGGTTTTTCATAAAACATTCACCCCAGCTTGTCTTCAGTGAAGAGTGAAGCCCAGACACAGCTTGGAGCACAAAGGCACAGGCCTAGGCTTGCATTTGCTTTGGGCAGTGGCCTTTGAAACCAACTCTTCAGATCAGATCAGATCAGTCACTCCAACTCTTTGCGACCCCATGAATCGCAGCACGCCAGGCCTCCCTGTCCATCACCAACTCCCGGAGTTCACTGAGACTCACATCCATTGAGTCAGTGATGCCATCCAGCCATCTCATCCTCTGTCGTCCCCTCTCCTCCTGCCCCCAATCCCTCCCAGCATCAGAGTCTTTTCCAATGAGTCAACTCTTCGCATCAGGTGGCCAAAGTACTGGAGTTTCAGCTTTAGCATCATTCCTTCCAAAGAACATCCAGGGCTGATCTCCTTCAGAATGGACTGGTTGGATCTCCTTGCAGTCCAAGGGACTCTCAAGAGTCTTCTCCAACACCACAGTTCAAAAGCACCAATTCTTTGGTGCTCAGCCTTCTTCACAGTCCAACTCTCACATCCATACATGACCACAGGAAAAACCATAGCCTTGACTAGACGGACCTTTGTTGGCAAAGTAATGTCTCTGCTTTTGAATATGCTATCTAGGTTGGTCATAACTTTCCTTCCAAGGAGTAAGCGTCTTTTAATTTCATGGCTGGAGTCACCATCTGCAGTGATTTTGGAGCCCCCAAAAATAAAGTCTGACACTGTTTCCACTGTTTCCCCATCTATTTCCCATGAAGTGATGGGACCAGATGCCATGATCTTTGTTTTCTGAATGTTGAGCTTTAAGCCAACTTATTCACTCTCCACTTTCACTTTCATCAAGAGGCTTTTGAGTTCCTCTTCACTTTCTGCCATAAGGGTGGTGTCATCTGCATATCTGAGGTTATTGATATTTCTCCCAGCAATCTTGATTCCAGCTTCTGTTTCTTCCAGTCCAGCATTTTCTCATGATGTACTCTGCATAAAAGTTAAATAAACCAACTCTTACAGGCTTCTGAAAACAGCACATCATTGGCTATGTTGGGAGGTGGAGAGAACAGAAGCTCCAGTGCCTCACAATCCTGTTTACAATCCCCCTCCTTCACAGACCAGCTGAATAACCTTGGACACAAGGCCTGTGACACCCTGGTACACAGGGTGTACAGTCTATACGGAGAGGGCAATAATAGGAGCTGCCTTGTGGGGTGCCTGGAGGGCTAAACTAGATCTAGTCCAGGACTGGCTCCTGGCTGACTCTCGTAACTGGTCCAGTGAGCAGCCAACACGAGCTGAAGTTGCCCGGGCGCTCTGTGAACATCTAATAGGAAGCGCTGGTGGTGGGTGTGTGGAGGGGGCTGATAGAAACAGTGGCAGGTCAAGGGTATCTGTTTCACTGTCTCTGACTCAGGACAGCCCAAATGAGGTCCTGGTCTCTGTGGAGGTGAGATAGGAAGTGCAGGGTGGCACAGGATGTTGCAGCTACAGAATTGGAACATGTCAGGTGAGGTGGTCCAGGGCCCAGGGTCCCACTGCCTGGGCTCCCACCCTCCCACGGGCCCATGTCTAGAAGGCAGTGCTGGGGTGGGTCTCATCATCTGGCTGATAAGTGGCACTCAGGTTCTCCCAGGGCTGCCCTTGGAGACAGAATTCAGCAGAACTTAGCTGGTCTGTGGTCTGGCTGGGGTGGGTGGCGTGTGCACTGGTCAGTTCCTGGCATGAGTGTGGCCGTTCCACAGGGCACCAAGGGGACACAGAACTCAGCAACAAAACCTAGGGATGGCCCTTTGTCATTTCTTTTTTTGTTTAATTAAAGTATAGTTGATTTACCATGTTAATTTCTTGTCATCTCCATTAAAGAGTCTAAGTTCCAAATGTATGTCTACAGTTTCCAAGAGGTTGCCATCCTCTCATGAGTTTCTACTGTATCCCAGACATTACGCAAGGGAGATTAGATGTTTCATCCTCACAACAGCCCCAGGAATTATTTTGCCCATTGTACAGGTGGGGAAGGGCTGATGGGTCAGCGGATAAAGAGTCTGCCTGCAATGTAGGAGACACAAGAGATGTAGGTTTGATCTAGAGTGAGCAGGCTACTCACTCCAGTATTCTTGCTAGAGAATTCCATGGACAGAGGAGCCTGGCGGGCTACAGTCCATAGGGTCACAAAGAGTCGGACAAGACTGAGCAACCAAACAACCGACAGGTGGGAAAACTGAAGCTCAGGGAAGTGAAGTGACTTGGCTACTCCACCTGGTTGGTGAGAGTGGAGCCGGGTCAGGATGGAGACAGGCGAGTTTAGCAGTGTCATATCTTTGTGTGCCCCCAGCACCGGGCACGGTGCCCTGGACTTAGGAAGAGCTTAGCAAAAATGTCTGCTGGGTTGAGAATGGGAGGATTCACGTGCCAAAAGGACATTTGGAAACCTGGGCAGATGCCCAAGCCAGGCTCTGAAAGACCAGCTGTGTAGAGCAGCAGCTGGGGAATCATTGGTTCAGAATTTGCAGTCACCTGGCCAGCGGCCTGTGGGCCCACAGCCAGCTGTGAACAAGGCCTGACTTGATCAGCTCTGGATCTTTCATTGCAGGCACTCCACCTTCCAAAGAGGTGCCAGCTGGGCAGTACCCATTCATAGTCACTTCTGATGATGGACGGAAGGTTCCTGTGGTCCAGGCCTATGCTTTTGGCAAATACCTAGGCTATTTGAAGGTTGAGTTTGATGAAAAAGGAAATGTTGTCACTTCACATGGAAATCCCATTCTTCTCAACAGCAGCATCCCAGAAGGTATGTGAAATTCAGGGCAGTGATCCACCAATCACAAAATTAGATGGCTGGATTGTGTTTTATTTGCTTTGTTAACGTTTCAGGACAATGTTTCTGAAGAACTGAGTTTCTTCCTTAAGTTTACCCTACTGTCTTCTTGGATAAGGAGATTTACAACACACCCAAATTTCAGAAGTCCCCATGGGCTTCTCCAAGCCCTCTCAGCACCAGACACTGTGTCGCTGCTTGTTGTGCTTTTTACAGCTCTACCCTGGCACAGGAGAACCACTCTCAGCTCACGTCCCAGCAGAGAGCTGGGGGAGACCTGGGTTCAGATAGGGAAAGACTGGTGATCAGGGGCCCTGGAGGGTCAGAGCTTCTGACAGCCAGAGGAAGGGGCCAGGACCCCATAGCAGGCCCTCTCATCCCTTTACCTGCCCAAGTATAAGCCTCATCATTGCCCCCATCTGCACCATGGATGCTATCCCCGGTGGGCCAGCAGGTAGTCAGATGTGATGAGTTGATTTTGGTTCACTTGGCATTCTAAGATCCAAGCAGGGCCTTATTTCCAGGAAACAGAACAGATGTGCCTAAGGAAATTTCCTGGTCAAAAACCAAAATGTACACAAATATGGTGAAGAACTGTAGACTCACACCAGGTTAGCTGAATGATGTTTGAGTCTTTCTCTCATGTTTAAGCCAGTGTGAGATCTGCTTTAACTACAGGCTGATTTGTTTGTTTTCTTCTAGATCCAAACATAAAAGCAGATATTAACAAATGGCGGGTAAAATTAGATAACTATTCGACCCAGGAATTGGGGAAAACAATTGTCTATCTGGATGGCACCGCTCAGTCATGCCGCTTTCGAGAATGCAACATGGGCAACCTGATTTGTGATGCTATGGTGAGTGGTTCCCGGGGGAGCAGGGCCCATGCTTAGGGAGGGTGGAGGAGAGATGGAAGGAGGAAGAGAGGATGTGAGGATGGACCACCTGATACAGAATGAAGACGTTTAAAGATTAATGCCCAAATAGGTAACCAATGAGGACCTGCTGCACAGCACAGGGAACTCTACTCAGTGCTCTGTGGTGACCTACAGGGGAAGGAAATCCCAAAAGGGGAGGATATACATGTAACATACAGCTGATTCACTCTGCTATACAGCAGAAACTAACAAAACATTATAAGCAACTATACTCCAATACAAATGTTTTTTAAAAATTAATTCCCAGATAAAAGCTTGGTGTGGATTCGCACTGAGTACCCTGGGAAGGTGCCTGAACCATACCAGCGGACCACCCCTGTTTTGTAGAAAGTTTTCACTTTTATCTCAGGTTCAAGAGGTTTGTTAACAAAATAAGCCACTCGTTATATACAAATAAATAATACAAACATTTATTAGAGAATTATCTAGCTTACTTTCAATGTACTAACACTAAAAGAAAAGAGAAATAGGAACAGCAGAGGATACATCACCAGATTGGGCTTTGACTAACAGACAAACAGTGCTGGGAAGTCCTGTGACATAGCACCACAGTGCTGGGAAGTCCCGCGACACAGCACATCTGGAGTTCCCACTGGGAAAAGGTCCAAGGCAGCATGTCTGCTCTGTGGATGAGACTTCAAAGTCTTCAGTCTGGGGCTCCCGCTCACAATTCCCAGGCCACAAACCATCATCATCAGTCTGCAAGCCAAACTGCAGCTCTGGTATTATGTTAATCTTTTTCATATAGATTACGTAGGTCTTGGAAAAGACCCTGATGCTGGGAAAGACTGAAGGCAGGAGGAGAAGGGAGCTACAGGCGATGAGATGGTTGGATGACATCATCGACTCAATGGACATGAGTTTGAGCAAACTCCAAGAGATAGCAAAGGATGGGGAAGCCAGGCATGCTGCAGTCCATGGGGTTGCAAAGAGTCAGACACGACTGAGCGTCTGAACAACAACCTTTTTTACAATGCTGTTTGCTTTGTTCTGCAAATCTTGGAATGTTGTTGGTCCTGGTTGGCCAGATGGCTCAGCAAATTCGAAGATCCTCCCTCTATCTATGGTGGCTCTCAGCCAACCCTCACAGCAGGCATGGCTGACACTCACAGCAGCAGTCAGGGCTATGTCCAGGCAGGTTAGAAGCAAGGTCAGAGGCCTGCTCTGCTTTGTCTCTGAAGCCTAAACAAGACTATTTAACCTCTTTGTTGCTGGACAAGAAAGAAGCCTTTATTTCAAGGTGCTCATCTTAGGTGTCTGAATTTTGGATATGGCTTTCCTTTTGTAAGATGACCTGACTCCACAAACTCTGCTTCTCTGAAGATGTGGACATAGTAGATAAAACACTTCTGCTTGGGCCTAACAAAGCCAGACTGCATTTCCCTGATCTGTCTCCTCTTGGCCCTGAGAACTTGGCCTTGTGGGAACAGCCTTCACAAGCAGAGAATGATGACATGTAGTTATCATGAGGATAGTAAGTCCCATGGTGAGTGAGATCTCACACCCAAAGCACCCCTCTGTCCACCTGTCTGGGGGCAGCCTCCCAGGGGCCATGCCGAACTGAGGTCTCAGGGTCAAACTCACCACGCCCAGGGGAACCCAGGGGGCCTTTGTGCTCAGCTCCGTGCCTGGTATCTAGGATAAAGCCACACTCAATAGAAGTCTGCCAAGTACTGATCCATGTTATTATATGGCAGAAACCAACACAATATTGTAAAGCAATTATCCTTCAATTAAAAATAATTAAAAAAAAAAAAAAAAAAAAAGCCTGCCAAGTAAATGACAACACTCACACTTCCCAAGGCAGGACCAGCGCTGGCTCCTAAGCACCATAAAATCCATGTGAGACCAGTAGCTGTAGAGAAGCCAGAGTGTGACTGTGTGGAGGCAGGTGTGCAAGGAAAACACCCCAGGCTCTAGCAGTGCTCACTGCACAGGAAGGAGTCCCTCCTCCCCCCGGGTCAGGAACACTGCCACGGTGCTGTCCTCCTGGCCGCGACCCCGTGTCTCCCTCACCTCCTCCACCATCCAATTTTTTCAAATGAGAATGTATTCATTTTATTTCTTGTCACTAAACACATATTATGTAAAAGAAAAGACTGAAACTCCATCTCAGGGGCTGTCTCTCTCTGTGTCTCCAAAATTACCAGCTTAGGAACTGTCTGGGGACCTAGACCAGAATGCCAGGATTCTTGGTGGCCCAAGGTCTAGAGCTGAAAGGTTTCTGGGCTCTGCCCTCAGGAGCAAGTGTGGGCCTGTCCTGGGGGAGCAGCCCCATGAGCCACTCTGCACAGGGGCCCCGGCCTTTGCTGGGGGTTGGGGGGTGGGCTTTGCTCAGGGCCCCTGCTCTGGGGATGCAGGGTCTTAGGAGAGTGAGTCAGAAGTTTCAGAGCTGCTGGCTGCTCAGAGTCTGACCTGGAACTGGTCACAGTATCTTATTGATGCTTCTCAGATCATAAAGCTAGTTTTGACAAGTTACACTTGAGAGAGCTCCGGGCACGCAGGGGCAGAAGAAAAGCAGCTTCATTTCTGGGTACGAACCCTCTGAAAGAAGGCCTAGAATAACAAGTGTAAATTCCTGCTGCTGTTGCAGATTAACAACAACCTGAGACACCCGGATGAGATGTCCTGGAACCACGTGTCCATGTGCATTTTAAATGGAGGTGGCATCCGGTCGCCCATTGACGAGCGGAACAATGGTATGCTCCTGGGCCCTGGCCTCAGCTCTCTGTCTGACCAGCTCCCCAAACCTGGCCACGGGCAGCTTTAGGTCCTCTATGCTGCCAGCCACAACCCACAGTGCCAGGCCCCTCAGCTTGGGTTAGCTGCCACTCAAGTCAGTGCCCCACCCAAAGGGCATACACGCACTTGTATTCTCGGATGCATGTGCACACAGAGGGAGCAGTGAGCCTTAGTGGAACCAAGCTTTACCTAAACTTCTGACTTGGGACTTGCCTGGTGGTCCAGTGGTTAAGACTCTGCAACTCCAATGTGGGGGCACGGGTTTTATCCCTGATCGGAGAACTATGATCCCACATGCTGCACAGTGCAGTCAAAAATTTAAAAAAAAAAATCAAACCTCTGACTCACATGAATCATTGACTGATTTATGCAAAATGGTGACAGCTTCCACCTGGATATCTGGAAAGAGGAGGACAAAACTGCCAATCTCAAGCCCTGGACAAAACAGCTGGACAACTTCCTTTAGTGCATTTACAGATATCCTGGATTATAGCACATGGTAAAACCAGCCAACCAGACAGATATTCGAGACACTCCCGTCATCTTCCCTCCGTACGTGCATGCTAAGTTGCTTCAGTGAAGTCCAACTCTGTGCAACGCTATGGACTTGTAGCCCACCAGGCTCCTCCGTCCATGGGATTCTGTAGGCAAGAATACTGGAGTGGGTTGTCATGGCCTCATCCAGGGGATCTTCGCGACCCAGTGATTGAACCCAGGATGTCTCCTGCATTGGCAGGCAGATTCTTTACCACTGACCCACCAGGGATGCCCTAATCATCTTCCCTGATATACTGTCAAAACAGTCTCAGTGGAGGAGGGCACAGCCAGGGGCCTCCCGATCCCCGTCTTCTTGAGCATCAGGAAAACTCAGACGCAGCTGTGCTGTCCTCATAGCGTTCTCGTGGCCCCGTCTCCCTTACCTCCTCTGCGGGTCCTGAAGGACACTGGGCTTGTTCGCAAGCCATTTTCTCTCTGGCCTCATCTGTGACTACCCTCAGGCACGATTACCTGGGAGAACCTGGCTGCTGTGTTGCCCTTTGGAGGCACCTTTGACCTGGTCCAGTTAAAAGGCTCCACCCTGAAGAAGGCCTTCGAACACAGCGTGCGCCGCTATGGCCAGGCCACAGGCGAGTTTCTGCAGGTGGGAGGTAAGTCACCTTCCAAGGTGAGGGGAGGCTTCCTGCTGGTTGGCTTAGCTCCCCGCCTCACCAGGACCTCCTGGCCAGGCTTGCTTGGGCTTCACACACCCAACACCAATGCAGTCTTTCAGTGGCTGTGGACTCCTAGACCACTAAGAATACGTCGGGGTCAAAGCCCCAAGGCCCTGAAAATGAGCAATATTTGCCAAGTCTGATTTGGACATCAGACGATCTTCTCTGCAGGAGCTGACCCTCTGGGTCTAAGCAGGTCAGCTGCCTTGAGGTCTGCTGCTGCTGCTGCTGCTGCTGCTAAGTCACTTCAGTCATGTCCGACTCTGTGTGACGCCATAGACGGCAGCCCACCAGGCTCCCCCATCCCTGGGATTCTCCAGGCAAGAACATTGGAGTGGGTTGCCATTTCCTTCTCCAATGCACGAAAGTGAAAAGTGAAAGTGAAGTTGCTCAGTTGTATCCGACCCTCAGCGATCCCATGGACTGCTGCCTACCAGACTCTTCCGTCCATGGGATTTTCCGGGCAGGAGTACTGGAGTGGGGTGCCATTGCCTTTTCCAGCCTTGAGGTCTAGTTTCTATTAAAACCTTAGTTGTTTAAACATTCAGTATTCTTTGTAAAAAAAAAAAACCAACAACAAAAACAAACCAAACCTTTTTCTACTGCCTGGTAATTGCCTGGAAGCATGCAGAGGTTCAAGGCAATGCAATGTCCAATCACTATTAATAAAGATGATTTCTGCAGGGGCAGCCAGGACAAGATATTGGAACCTGGTTCTAGTTCCACTGGGACCTGGGGCAAGTCTTTTCAGCCTCTCAGAGAACAGTGAGAAAATGTGCCTGCTTATCTTATGGATCGCCATGAAAGTGGAAGGAAAATAAATGCTTCCCAAATTGTTAAGGACTTCTAAAGTGCTTTTGTCAACAGTCCAATGAGTTAAACTTAAAATTAATATGAATAATCTAAATTGACTGTGACACCATAGTCTGACCTCACTGTTTGTACTATAGATGGTAGACCCCACTTGAGGGGTCTGATTGCTTTTCAAGTCTTCCCCCTTCTGGGAAATCCCAGAGCACCCCACTGCTGGGACTGAGGGGCTGCAGAGGGTGGTGGAGTCCCACCCGCTGCCCGTAGGGTGGCCCAGATATTCTCCATTTTCCAGGAAAGAGCAGAGGGAACAGAGAGAGGCACTGTGCTGGGTAGTTGTATGTTTCGCAGAAGTCACCCAGGCCAAATTATTAACTATTTGTTGGTCAGCAAAATGGTAAATATCCTGTACCTCTCATCTGTTCCTCATTTTCCAAAGCTACTGAACCAAGTTGCTGGACCGATTAATTCATGATGTGAATTTAAAAAAGGTGTGGTTTCTCCCTGCAGAGTCCCCGATTGCCCACCCAGGGGTTCTCAGGCCTCCCAGAAAGACTCAAGGATAAACTTAACCAGATACAGTAGCTGCAACGTCACTTCAGCTCTCTTGCTGAAGTTTCGCTCAAACTAAATGAAAACTAAGCCGCAGCCCCATAACTCCAGATTTGGGCCAAAATCTTTCTTAGAAAACAAAAATTTTCCTTTGGATCCAGTGAAAACCTACAGCCTCATTTCTTTTCTAGGAATTCACGTGGTGTATGATATTTCCCGAAACCCTGGGGACAGGGTGGTCAAGTTAGAGGTTCTTTGCACGCAGTGTCGTGTGCCCAGTTACGAGCCTCTCAGAATGGATGAGGTGTACAAGGTGATCCTCCCAAGCTTCCTTGTCAGTGGTGGAGACGGATTCCGGATGATAAAAGATGAAAAGATAAAACATGACTCTGGTAAGCACAAGTGTCTCTTCCCCTCCCTAACCCAAAGGAACAGAACAGATCCCAGGAGGGGAGCAGCACACGAGGACACCAGGAGGGCAAAGCCAGAAACCAGATCTGCCCCTACACTGTCAGCTCCCTCCCACTTTGTTAGGAAACAGCCTAGGGTACTAGAGTCTTGCCCCTCCCCAGCACTCAACCCATCCATCCATGCCCAGGGAAAACGTATTTTTACATAAAAAGTATTTTAAAACTTTTAAAGTGCAGCTAAGCAGCTATTTAAATTGTGAGATATAAACATGTTGCATTTTTAGGTTGGATGTGGGAAACCATATTAAATCATCTCAACTTTTTTTTACATTTATTTATTTTGGGGCGTGCTGGGTCTTGGTTAGTTTGCTCAGGTTTTTTTTTTTTTTTAGTTGCAGCTAGCAGGGGGCTTTAAGCCAACCTTTCACTCTCCACTTTCACTTTCATCAAGAGGCTTTTTAGCCCCTCCTCACTTTCTGCCATAAGGGTGGTGTCATCTGCATATCTGAGGTTATTGATATTTCTCCCAGCAATCTTGATTCCAACTTGTGTTTCTTCCAGTCCAGCATTTCTCATGATGTACTCTGCATATAAGTTAAATAAACATGGTGACAATATGCAGCCTTGACGTACTCCTTTTCCTATTTGGAACCAGTCTGTGGTTCCATGACCAGTTCTAACTGTTGCTTCCTGACCTGCATACAGATTTCTTAAGAGGCAGATCAGGTGGTCTGGTATTCCCATCTCTTTCAGAATTTTCCATAGTTTATTGTGATCCACACAGTCAAAGGCTTTGGCATAGTCAATAAAGCAGAAATAGATGTTTTTCTGGAACTCTCTTGCTTTTTCCATGATCCAGCGGATGTTGGCAATTTGATCTCTGGTTCCTCTGCCTTTTCTAAAACCAGCTTGAACATCAGGAAGTTCACGGTTCACATATTGCTGAAGCCTGGCTTGGAGAATTTTGAGCATTACTTTACTAGCGTGTGAGATGAGTGCAATTGTGCGGTAGTTTGAGCACTCCTTGGCATTGCCTTTCTTTGGGATTGGGATGAAAACTGACCTTTTCCAATCTTGTGGCCACTGCTGAGTTTTCCAAATTTGCTGGCATATTGAGTGTAGCACTTTCACAGCATCATCATTCAGGACTTGGAATAGCTCCACTGGAATTCCATCACCTCCACTAGCTTTGTTTGTAGTGATGCTTTCTAAGGCCCATTTGACTTCACATTCCAAGATGTCTGGCTCTAGGTCAGTGATCACATCATCATGATTATCTAGGTCTTGAAGCTCTTTTTTGTATGGGAAATAGATGGGGAAACAGTGGAAACAGTGTCAGACTTTGTTTTTCTGGGCTCCAAAATCACTGCAGATGGTGACTGCAGCCATGAAATTAAAAGACGCTTGCTCCTTGGAAGGAAAGTTATGACCAACCTAGATAGCATATTCAAAAGCAGAGACATTACTTTACCAACAAAGGTTCGCCTAGTCAAGGCTATGATCTTTCCTGTGGTCATGTATGGATGTGAGAGTTGGACTGTGAGGAAGGCTGAGCGCCGAAGAATTGATGCTTTTGAACTGTGGTGTTGGAGAAGACTCTTGAGAGTCCCTTGGACTGCAAGAAGATCCAACCAGTCCATTCTGAAGGAGATCAATCCTGGAATTTCTTTAGAAGGAATGATGCTAAAGCTGAAACTCCAATATTTTGGCCACCTCATGCGAAGAGTTGACTCATTGGAGAAGACTCTGATGCTGGGAGGGATTGAGGGCAGGAGGAGAAGGGAATGACAGAGGATGAGATGGCTGGATGGCATCACTGACTCGATGGATGCGAGTCTGAGTGACCTCCGGGAGCTGGTGATGGACAGGGAGGCCTGGCGTGCTGCGGTTCATGGGGTCGCAAAGAGTCGGACACGACTGAGCGACTGATCTGATCTGATCTGATCTGAGCAGGGGGCTACTCTTGGTTGCAGTGCTCATGCTTCTCACTGTGGTGGCTTTTCTTGTTGCAGAGCACAGGCTCTGAAACAGGCTCAGTAGTTGTGGCACAAGAGCTTAAGATGCTCTACTGTATGTGGAATCTTCCCAGATCAGGGACTGAACCCATATCTCCTGCACTGGCAGACAGATTCTTATCCACTGCACCACCAGGGAAGTCCCCAAATCACCTCAACTTTCTTGAAGAAGGTTTTGGTGTGAAAAGGTCAGGTAAGCATAAAAGGAATATGCCCCCTGCTCCATTCAGCACAATGTGTTGGTGGAGGACATCATAAGAACCACCAAGTCGACCCCAGGTGAGTGAGGGTCATTATACCCCAGCCTCATTTTCAAAAATTCAATTGAGAACCACTTCCTGTGCATGGAGTACACTGCCAGTACATGACCCCTTCCTGTTCTCCAGGGCAAAACCTAGTGTGTTCACAAGACACACACACAGCTTCTCTGCGTCAGTCTCTACAGCCTTATCATGAGGGTTCTGCCATGGCAGCTGCATATCCCAAGGAGGGTGGAGGGCAGAGCCAGGGCCAAGGAGGCAGCCCTTCCTGGGAGGAATATATATATATATAGTATATATATATATATACACAATGGAATACTCTTTATTTATCCATCTTTATTTATCCATCCGTTAATGGACATTTGTTTCCTTATGCTTCCCTGGTAGCTTAGATGGTAAAGAATCTGCATGCACTGCTGGAGATTTGGGTCCCATCCCAGGGTTGGGAAGATCCCCTGGAGGAGGAAATGGCAACCCACTCCAGTATTCTTGCCTGGGGAATTCCATGGACAGAAGGGCCTGGCAGGCTACAGTCCATGGGGTCACAAGGAATTGGACACAACTCAGTGACTAACACACTTCCTTATCTCGGCTATTGTAAATAATGCTGTAATGAGCACTGCTGGGAGTGCTAAGTCGCTTCAGTCGTGTCCGACTCTGTGCGACCCCATAGATGGCAGCCCACCAGGCTCTCCTGTCCCTGGGATTCTCCAGGCAAGAACACTGGAGTGGGTTGCCATTTCCTTCTCCAATGCATGAAAGTGGAAAGTGAAGTCACTCAGTCATGTTCGACTCTTCGCGATCCCATGGACTGCAGCCTACCAGGCTCCTCCATCCATGGGATTTTCTAGACAAGAGTACTGGAGTAGGGTGCCATCGCCTTCTCCAGTAATGAGCACAGAAGTGCACATATCTTTTCAAATTAGTATTTTCATTTTCTTAGGTAATACTCAGGAGTGGAACTGTTGGATCATTTGGAAGTTCTATTTTCAATTTCTTGAGGAGCCTCCTACTATTTTTCATAGCAGCTGCACCAGTTTACATTTTTGTACACAATGCACAAGAGTTCCTTTTCTCCACATCCTCACTGACATTTTTTGTCGTTTTGATCATAGTCGTTCTAACAGGTGTGAGGTGGTAACTCATTGTGGTTTTGATTTGTATTTCTCTGATAATTCATGATATTGAGCATCTTTTCATGTGCTTTTTGGTTATCTGCATTTCTTCTTTGGAAAAATGTCTGTCAGATCCTCTGCCCATCTTTTAATCAGATTTTTTGGGGGGTAGGCTATTGAGTTGTGTGCATTCTTTATATATTTTGGATATTAACCTCTTATCAGATATATGATTTGAAGTGGTACTTTAAAAATAAAAGTCGGTCAGGTCACTGTGGGTTTGTTGTAGTTACAGGCAATTAGTATTTGTCAGTTGTCTTCTCTTTTGGAAATGAAGCCTCCATTATTTCACCATCAATTATGTGAAAATGATTCTTGAGCAGGCAAGCCAAAAAAAAACCCAAAAAACAAAAAAGCCACATTTATTTCTCAACTAATTATCTTAACCCGGGTCCTTAGTGCCCCCACTCTGGAGTGGTTCAGAGGCAATAATGCCAACAGCCTTATTTACACACATTTATATACTTGGCTGCTTCAGGTTTCAGTTGTGGCAGGTGGACTCTCTACTTGTAACACGTAGGCTCCAGAGCCTGCAGGCTCAGTCATTGTGTGTGGGCTGCTAGTTGCTTTGAAGCACGTGAGATATTAGTTCCCTGACCAGGGATCAAACCTATGTCCACTGCAGTGCAAGGCAGATTCTTAACCACCAGAGTGTCGGGAAGTCCCTAGGTAGGAAGTCCCTTCTTACCAAGTCATCTCAGAGTTGAGAGGACTCTATTCCCCTGAATTATCCAATAGCAGACAATGGACACATTTCTCATCTGAAACATGAAAAGCAATCCGATTCTTTGCACTTATGATCACCACTGTCCTTGTCTTTTGTGATACTTTAGCCTCGCTTATGAAAGGAGTACCTTCCTTGTTATAATCACTCAGGACTTCAAAGAAATACACTGGCTTTCCCCTTCTTATTATTAATGAATCATTATTTTTTCTATAGTTAAAATAATGTATGTATTTTTCTAGGTGACCAAGATATCAATGTGGTTTCTGGATACATCTCAAAAATGAAAGTGCTTTATCCAGCAGTTGAAGGTCGGATCCAGTTTTCTGCAGGAAGTCACTGCTGTGGAAGTTTTTCTTTAATATTTCTTTCAGTTTTGGCAGTGATCACTATTTTATACCAATAGCCAAAAATTCTTGCCATTAAATGGAACTGTATTTTTTTTCTCACGTGAGATTCAAGTCGGTTTTTTAGGAACTGGTTTTACGATGGCGCAGACCGTCTCTGCAGTCTCCTAGAAGCTGAGCTTAGAGGGTTGTAAGTAAAGACCCTGACATCATCACTCAGGATCAGCAACTTAGTGAACACACAGGAAAAGAAATGAAAATGGGACCTCTGACGAGAAGGCCAACCATCTTTAGTTTACATATGCAAATTGTAATAAAACTTTATTAACACCTTTAAACCATACACATCATTTTTCTCCTTTATATCCATTCTAATCCACCAAACAACTTATGTTTACATAATCATTTACAAGGAAATTCTAAGCACATTTTATTTGATGCCCATAACTTTTGTGCAACTTTTGTGTGGGAAGACAGGCGTTTTCTTCCCGTATGAAAGATGAGGAAAGTAAAGCTCAGAGCTGACTTAAGGCCATATAGGTAAAAGTGACAGATCCCAGACCTGCACCTAGGCCCTCTGACCTCAGTCCCACACTCTTTCAGTTGAGTCCAGTTACTGTTCAGGATGATATTTACTGGAGCCCCAGACTCATGGAGGACAAGTCTCTGCTTTATTTCTGGTCTTTTTTCCCTCTCTAGTGTATGTGATAGGGAGTTTAATGGACTAAACACACAGTGGTGTTCTGTTCCTCACTACTGTGTACCTTTGAGGAGTTGGACACCACGGGCAGCAGATAATGGGAAAGGCCAGGAGCTGCAAAAGGCCATCTGGGGGTAATGAGAAGGGGAAGGAAAGACTGGGATGCCCAGGAACAACTTCCATTAGATATGAGAAATGGGCTAAAGCCCATTTACTCTTGCTACATAGATATTTGCTAGGGAGTAGCAGTAGAGTGCCTAACACATGGCTTTAGCTACTAATAATTTTATGACATTCTATCAGTTCTCCATTTCCTTTCTCCTCCTTCCTAATGGGAAGGTGTCACAAGAAGAGAACCTTCTTAGAGGTGTAATTCTAAACCTGCACCTGTGTCTCCCCCAGCAAGATGTACTTATTCTAGGCACACACCCAAGACAACAACTTACAACACAAGACACACTTCACCCCTTCCTCACTTATGGAAAATCCAGAGGAGAGACAAGGTTGATTTTTCAAGTGGTCCACCTAAGTTTAAAGTCAGCTCTGCCTCCATATTTGAACAGTCGCTCTCAAGTCATTCTCAAGCACAGACATGAGGACTCCTGCCTGGGAGTGGGAGCACCCTCTGAGTGGGTGCTCAGGAAAAACCCAGACTAATGCCATACATGATTTATGCACAAATACTTGCTTAAAGGGGTAGTGGGGACCATGTGAGCCTGCTCATCATTGTATACATGATTCAACGACAAATGGGAGGCCTCACCTTAAAAAAGAGTGAGCAGACAACAGCTAAAGGAATGAAGAGTGAGAATGTTTGTTTTTTAGTGTTTACAAATATTAGGTACTCTTGATACAAATGTACTTTTAAATTTCATAACCTCTTTATAAAGATTGATGCAATAAAGTAATGCCCTAGGTTCTATGCATATAGAGATTGACAATAAATGAATGCCAATAAGATTGTAAGAGGAAAATGTCAATAGGACTGCATTTGGGCTACATTTTTTATGTCTGGCCAGTAAAACTGGGTAAACCCTATTGAAGCACAAATTTTTAAAGAACATTTTTGTAAGTTTTCTAAATCTGTGTGCCTATATTGTTCAGTGGTTTAAGAAATGACCTAAAAATACTTTTCAATTATAGGTTCCAAACAATAAAATTGAAGATACACTCTTTGTCTTTGGTAAGTTATTTCTTCTCTCAAGCAAATACTTACAACCCAAGACAATATGACTGAAGGAAAACTCTTCTGACAGTTCATCACTGGTGTCACTGCCGATGATTCTAAGCCCCCTGCCGTCTGACAGCCCTCCCTATATCCCATCTTACCCCCCTAAAAATAAGAAAAATACATTCAATTTTTAGGTAGGGAAGAACAGTAGATAAAGGGTACTGAAGACTAATGCGACCTCCCTGGTGGTCCAGTGGTCAGGACTCCATGCTTTCACTGCGGTGGGCACAGGGAACTAAGATCCTACGTGCCACATGGCATGGCCAAAAATAAATAAAGAAAATTTATGGCTTTTATGTACAGAATCTGTTTTGATGCAATAATGGTTTCCAAAAAATAAAGACGTTCAAGTTATATAGTGTTGCGGATTTTAATTTATCTGAACTGGCCGTGCATCTAAGAATCTTCCTCATTTAATACTGACGATACAGCAGACCAGTTATTACACCTTGATCAGACACATTAAATCCATTTGGTGGCAGAGCTGTGCTGAGCAGTTTACAACAGAGTCAGGGGGCTTCCCTGGTGGCTCAGTGGTTAAGAGTTCACCTGCCAATTCAGGGAATATGGATTTGATCCCTGGGTCCAGGAAGATTCCACATGCCACAGAGCAACTAAGCCTGTGCACCACAACTACTGAGCCTGTGTACTGAAATTACTGAAGCCCACACACTCTGGAGTCCACGCTCCACAACAAGAGAAGCCACCGCAATGGGAAGCCTGTGTAGTACAACTAGAGAGTGGCCCCGGCTTGCCACAACTAGAGAAAGCCTGCACACAGCAACGAAGACCCAGCACAGCCAAAAATAATTAACTTTTAAAAATAACTTGATAGGTCTCTTCCTATTTGTGAGAGTTGCCAAGACTTGCTTACATATGCAGGTTGCTGCATTTGCTCTAGTGTAAGTGAGTGAAATCACTGAGTCGTGTCCGACTTTTTGTGACCCCACGGACTGTAGCCCACCAGGCTCCTCTGTCCATGGAATTCTCCATGCCAGAATAGTGGAGTGGGTAGCAGTAGCTGTTCCCTTCTCCAGGATATCTTCCCAACCCAGGGATCGAATCCATGTCTCCCACACTTCAGGCAGATTCTTTACCATCTGAGCCACCAGGGAAGCCCAAGAATACCAGAGTGGGTAGCTTATAGATTCTCTAGGGGATCTTCCCAACCCAGGAATCAAACCAGCATCTCTGGCACTCCAGGTGGATTCTTTACCAGCTCAACTACCAGGGAAGCCCTTCTAGGCTGCTCCACAATTTCTTCAGGTAACCTCATCACCACCTCTCCATGCTGCACCAGTTTTTCTCCACCTTGCATTATCCCAAAATATGGATACAGCACTGCCTTCACTCCCAAGAGCAGCTGGCATAATGCTGAAATGTTAAAATAAAGCTTTAGTGATTAGGCATAAATGGAGGGAGTTACAATGCAAAAGGAAACTTACAACTCAATGTGAGACAGCAATGCTCCTAAAAAGCATCAACCAGGGCTTCCCTGGTGGCCCAGTGGTAAAGAATCCGCCTGTCAATCCAAGAGATATAGGTTTGATCCCTGCTCTGGGATGATCCTGAATACTGCAGAGCAACTAAGTCCATTGCTTAGAACCTGGGAGCCGCAGCTACTGAGCCAGCACAGTCATCAGTAAATAAATAAACATTTAAACAATCAACCAAACCCATCACTTGGAGTCCTTTTTGGGGTCCTTTCCAGCTCTCTTAAGTGTCAAGCACTGGAGAGCCCCAGGGGGACAGACTGCTTCTGTCTTCTCTTTAATCTCTGTGCTCTCATTCAGTTTTACATCGTAATGCTGGTGACTCTCAAAATTTATACCCCTACCTAGATCTCTCCCACGGACTCCAGATTCACAAATACAATGGCCTACTTGGTATCTCTAGTTAAGATGATTAATAGGCAATCCAAACTTTATATGCCCAAAAGTGGATTCTTGATGCCCCTGAAAACTGGTGCCAGGCACAGTTCCCTTCAGCTCATTTAATAGACCCTTCATCATTCCTATTGCTCAAACTGAACATTGGAATATCCTTGGCTGCTCTGTTTTTCACTCAAATTCACAACCTGTCCAGCAATAAATTCTGTTTCCTAACTAAAAAGAGACTTCAGCTTCTCAAAAACTTCACAAGTACTGCCCTGATTCAAATCACTGTCATGTCACCTGAATTACTTCACCAGCCTCCTAAAAGAGCCATCTGTCCCTGTTTTAAATTTTTATTTATTCATTAATTGGCTACACAGGGTTCTTGTTGCTACGCAGGGGCTTTCTCTATTTGCAGGGAGTGGGGGCTACTCTTTGTTGCGGTGTGTGGACTTCTCATCGCAGTGGCTTCTCTTGAGGAGCACAGGCTCTAGAGCATGGGCCCAGGGCTTGTGGCACACAGGCTTAGCTGCCCAGAGGCACGTGGAACCTTCCCGGACCAGGGATTGAACCTGCAATGGCAGGCAGATTCTTAACCATTAGGGAAATCCTCTGTCTCTACTTTTACTCCACTTCAGTCTCTTCTCAACACTCTCAACACAGTAACCAAAGTGATTCTATCACAATATTAGAAAGATGACATTGCTCATGTGCTCAAAATCTTTCCATCAAAGACCAAGTACAAGTGAGTTATCATAATAGCTTCCAAGAACCATTGCAATCTTGTTTACCATCACTTCTCTGACATTATCTACCTTCACGCTCCATGATTGGGGCAGATTTCATTCAAAAGGACACACTTCCACTCAAACCTTAGCACTTGCTATTTCTCTATTTGGAATATAGGCTTCCAATATCTTCAGGGCTTAATCTCTCACCTTCAGGTCTCTTTCTTCAATGTCAATGATCACATTAAACTGCAACCCTTACCGTTCTATTTTCCTTTTCAGTTTTTTTCTGAGCACTTGTTACTTTCTAACATACTATACACTATTTTCTTATTTACATTCTTTATACTGTCTCTGTTCCCTGGGCTACATGTAAGCTTATAAATGCACAAATATATCCTTGGCATCTGAAACTGCCTGGCACATAGTGAGTGCTCAATACACACGTGTATAATAAATTGAATAAACCATGAATAATTCCTTCTCTGCTACTTCTCTCTCACCCTCTGGACTCAGTCCAAAAGCCACACAGTCCTTTTTCTGAAGTATCAGCTCCTCCAGAAGATAATTTATCTAACCACCTTTTTCATCATGCAGAGCAGTCTGCCTCTTTTTTACTATAACCTCTCTGCAACCAAAAGGCCAATTAAGTCTTCCCAGAAAAGAATAGCTGCCTTTTTCTAAAAAGTAAATTTTCTAGCCTCCTTCCCTGCTTCCTGGATTTCCCAGGTAGCGCTAGTGGTCAAGAACCCACCCGCCAATGCAGGAGACGTAAGAAACACAGGTTCGATCTGATGGACGGAGGAGCCTGGCAGCACGGGGTGGCAAAGAGTTGGACGTGACTGAAGTGACCAGGCATGCACACATGCACCCCTGCTCCTTAATTTGAAGGTGATTACAATTTTTCTAATAGTATCCCTTTTCCCTCTCCACTCTTGTTCTTCTACATCAGGGATCAGCAAACTATAGCCTAAAGGCCAAATCCTGCTTGCCACTGCTTCACATAAATAAGGTTTTATTGGAATACAGCCACATCCTATACCTGGAATAAGACTTTAGTGTAACTTGATAGAAAAAAATTAACATCAATTAATAAAAAAAATAGTGAAATAAAAAACCATTTGCAATGGACTTAAAAATCTTCCAGGGTCCTTAGGCCTCAGGTTAAGTATTTCTCCTCATGTAACTAGCAACACTGAACACACTAACGTATACATAAAAGAACAGTCTTTGAAATGGAAGTGGAGTGGACTAGCAAGATCTGTTTGTTTGCTCATTCATTCAGTCAGTAATTTTTATTCTAATGTTGACTATATCTGAAGTTACAACTGATGTATATATCATTACAAAGAACAATGGCAAGTTAGACTTCTGTTTATATTTTTATTGTAAACTCTTAACTGTTTTTAGTAAGTCAATAAATAATTTTAAAAACATTTATCTATTTGGCTGTGTTGGGTCTCAGTTGTAGCACATGGGATCCTCGTTGCAGTACTTGACTAATTGTGGCCCACAGGCTCATTAGCTGTGGTGCAGGGCATGGGGGAAGTATTTAGTTTTCCTGGGGCATGTGGGAATTTAGTTCCCCCAGCATGGATCAAACCCGAGTCCCCTGCATTGGAAGGCAGATTTTTAACCACTGGACCACAGGGAAGTCCCAATAAATTATAATTTATTATCATTTCAACCAGAAATGGTTTCAACCATTTCTCAGAATCTTCTGATATCTATAGCTTAATGATTGTAACACAAACATAATGTCCTTTATAAATTTCAATGTCTTCTCATCTATTTACCCTCGCAACCAGAGTTATTTCTCTAAACACATTTCAAAATGTAAAATTCATGCAGTATAAGACATACATAAAGATGGATAGAAAGTAAAGTGCAAAGTAAAATATCTGAAATACACCAGGGGACCATTAAAGGAATCTCAATTAATCACTTTTGGAAATAAAGGCTCCTTTCATGGGGCAACACCAACAAGAGTACAAGACTAGAGATGGATCTGCTTGAATTCCAACTTCACTGCTCTCTCTAGCTTCAATATAAATAACAAGAGAGGAATAATACCATCTCACAGTTACTGGATGGTGAAATGTGATATAAAATGCCTGGGCAATGGGGAATGCATCCAGTTTCTCTTTTATTATGCAAATGACTTTGTATTTATAGATTTTTATACATTACATTTTTTTTAAAATAGAGCTCATCCACTGCTATGGATTTAAATGTGTCCTTCTAAAATTCACATGTTAAAACCCTAAACCCCAATATGACTATATTTGGAGATGATGCCTTAGGAGTTAATTAAGGTTAAATGAGGTCATGGACTTAACCTAAGAGCATTCGGGGCCTTATAAGAAGAAAAGAAGAAGAGAGTGAAAGATCTCTTTCTTTCTTCCCACATGGCCACACAGAGCTCATGTGAGTAAATAAATAAAAATGGCAGTCATCTACAGACCAAAGGAAGAGGTCCCAGAATGAAATGTACCTTTGGGCACCTTGATCTTGGACTTAACCAGCCTCCAGAACTGTGAGAAATAAAATTCTGTTAAGCCAACTCATTTATGGCATTTTATCAGAGTAAACCTAGGTTGTTTGATACACTTGGAAGAATTTTTTCTCATCTAAATAAAATATCACAATTTATAAGAAAGTAGGTAAGAATGGCATAAAAGGGGTGTAAATATTTTATTTTCCAGCCAAAATGCTATGGATTTAAATGTGAAGAATTACCTTGATTAATTTCCCACCTGCCCCTGAGAAGTAAAATGTTGAAGGCTTGGTTAAACACACTGATGCACAAAAACTCATACACAGTTTACAATTTTTAAGCAATTCAGATCAGATCAGTCGCTCAGTCGTGTCCAACTCTTTGCGACCCCATGAACTGCAGCACGCCAGGCCTCCCTGTCCATCACCAACTCCCAGAGGTCACTCAGACTCACGTTCATTGAGTCAGTGATGCCATCCAGCCATCTCATCCTCTGTCGTCCCCTTCTCTTCCTGCCCCCAATCCCTCCCAGCATCAGAGTCTTCTCCAATGAGTCAACTCTTCATATGAGGTGGCCAAAATACTGGAGTTTCAGCTTGAGCATCATTCCTTCCAAGGAAATCCCAGGGCTGATCTCCTTCAGAATGGACTGGTTGGATCTCCTTGCAGTCCAAGGGACTCTCAAGAATCTTCTCCAACACCACAGTTCAAAAGCATCAATTCTTCGGCACTCAGCCTTCTTCACAGTCCAGCTCTCACATCCATACATGACCACAGGAAAGACCATAGCCTTGACTAGGTGAACCTTTGTTGGCAAAGTGATGTCTCTGCTTTTGAATATGCTATCTAGGTTGGTCATAACTTTCCTTCCAAGGAGTAAGCATCTTTTAATTTCATGGCTGCAGTCACCATCTGCAGTGATTTTCGAGCCCCAAAAAATAAAGTCTGACACTGTTTCCACTGTTTCTCCATCTATTTCCCATGTAGTGATGGGACAGGATGCCATGATCTTTGTTTTCTGAATGTTGAGCTTTAAGCCAACCTTTTCACTCTCCACTTTCATCAAGAGGCTTTTGAGTTCCTCTTCACTTTCTGCCATAAGGGTGGTGTCATCTGCATATCTGAGGTTATTGATATTTCTCCCAGCAATCTTGACTCCAACTTGTGTTTCTTCCAGTCCAGCATTTCTCATGATGTACTCTGCATATAAGTTAAATAAACATGGTGACAATACACAGCCTTGACGTACTCCTTTTCCTATTTGGAACCAGTCTGTTGTTCCATGACCAGTTCTAACTGTTGCTTCCTGACCTGCATACAGATTTCTCAAGAGGCAGATCAGGTGGTCTGGTATTCCCATCTCTTTAGGAATTTTCCACAGTTCATTGTGATCTACACAGTCAAAGGCTTTGGCATAGTCAATAAAGCAGAAATAGATGTTTTTCTGGAACTCTCTTGCTTTTTCCATGATCCAGCGGATGTTGGCAATTTGATCTCTGGTTCCTCTGCCTTTTCTAAAATCAGCTTGAACATCACTCAATATGCCAGCAAATTTGGAAAACTCAGCAGTGGCTACAAGATTGGAAAAGGTCAGTTTTCATCCCAATTCCAAAGAAAGGCAATGCCAAAGAATGCTCAAACTACCACACAATTGCAAATAGAACTACTGGCAAAACCTTTAAAAAATTTTATAATATCTAAAGACCATTTTTCAAAACTGGGAAAAAAATAACTGAACAGTATCATTCAAATGGTTTCACTTTTCAAATTATATTTAGAGGTCCCACATTATCAGCACTTGATACATAGTTGAAACTCAATAAATATATTCTGAATGTATACTACAGCCAATAACCAAACACAAAATGCCCGATCTTGAAAGACAAATATGATTCAGGAAGAAAAACACAGCATGAAGAGAAAATTATAAGCAGAACTCTAAATGTTGAACCTTTAAAAATAATTATTTAACTTTCCCCAAAGAATACAGTTAATTCATACCTTTCTTTTGGAGAGACAACATAAACCAAAAATCCACTTGACTGAACTGTTTATATAAGCTTTTGTATTACAGTTACAGATGTTCAGTGAAATGCAGTTGCAACCACACAATCACAAATATCTGTAAGTACTCAGTTTTCACACGCAAAAGGACTACATATAGCCTGTCAATCATCTAGGAAGAGTAAGAAGTCCCTTATTTGTTATGAAAAGCTCATAAAGTATGTCTTCTTTATAGACACACAGTTAACCACACAGAAAAATGAAAAGGGCGTGTGGAATAAATCTGCTAAAATTTATTAACTCCAAATAAGACAGCAAATCAGATCTCTACACTAAAAATAATTATTTTCAAAGTGATACAATACTTTCAAAGTTATCAGTCTAACTGATTTGCCCCAATAAGATTATGAAATATCTCTTTAAAAAACAGCAATAACAAGTGACATAGATCTAAGAAAATTTGCATAAGAGATGTAAAATTAAAGGCTATGAGACCCAATCAGTTTTCATCATTATTAAATTTGTTAGTCTTTATTAAAACAACAAAATCAAAACTTCAGACACTGAATTACATGATATATACAAGAATATACAAAAGTAAAAGAAAAAACAGTACATATATACTACACTAGCACAGCAAACATTTCAACTGGTTATTCTATCCCAAATCCAAATGTTTATATCCAGGACGTCACAGATGTAACTTCCTTTTGTACCTAAAGTAAAAATAAATCTATTTAATAGAAGAGAAAAAACAAACAATAATTCATTTGTGAATTGCCTAACAGTTCCAGTGTATTAAAATTCTAACCTAAAACACATATATATGTGTGTGTTAAAACCCACAAGACATTAGCTGGCATATATCACAGATAATATTTACGTTTTAGAGAGGAGAAAAAAAGCACGTGATAGACCTCATAAAGTCTCAAACAGAGAGCTGGAATTTCCTGGTACTGATTCCTACGTAAATTGAACACAAAATGTCCGTAATTGCCACTCTGTTTTAATACACAATGAATACTGCTTTCAAGTTTTAACTTGAAAATTTGTATTCAATAGGTGCTGCTGCTGCTGCTAAGTCGCTTCAGTTGTGTCTGACTCTGTGCGACCCCATAGACGGCAGCCCACCAGGATCCCCCTTCCTGGGATTCTCCAGGCAAGAACACTGGAATGGGTTGCCATTTCCTTCTCCAATGCATGAAAGTGAAAAGTGAGAGTGAAGTCACTCAGTCATGTCCGACTCTTCGTGACCACATGGACTGCAGCCCACCAGGCTCCTCCGTCCATGGGATTTTCCAGGCAAGAGTACTGGAGTGGGGTGCCATTGCCTTCTCCGATTCAATAGGTAAATAGTCCAAATCTAGTTCCCTCTATAAAACTAACATTTCACTGCTGTATCACAACCCTGAATAGTTATTTCATCTGACCAAAGGGATTAGTCAAAAAAATAAAAAAGGTAAAAAAGAAATGCTCAAAACTCAAAATCTGTAGGATTCAAGGTAATAATAATATCACCATCCTCCAACTCCCATTCATTTTGTGTTCTTGGCTTCATATAAGATCAACTGCTTTAAAAATGCTCACACAGCATTCAGTGTGCAGACGACAGCCTGCAGAGCTTGGCCCATCCTAGAGATAGGAAGTAAACTCACACCTGCCTCTGGTGAGGCTCTAAAGGGTATAACACCCCATCTGACTGGACTCAGGAAGCGGGGAAGCCAAGGCAGGGGCTATTCAGTTCATACATCCCCAAACCCACTCTATGTTTAAGCATGTTGAATGAAGAAGATACAAAGAGCTATTTGTTAAGGTTGTTCATTTTTAAAACGATCACAAGGATTTCCTTAATTATTATGTTCCTAAAAAATTGTCAGTACACCATTAAAAGCATAAAGTGCTGCTGCTTTTCAGTTACCTTATTGAGCTCTGGAAACAGTTCTTGTATCACAATGTCCAATAAAACGTAAGTCAGCTAAAATGCAAAAAAAAAGATTTTAAGGAATTGGACAAAAAAAACAACAAAAGTAGTTTCAACAAGATCCATAATGTTCTATTTTTAGGATGAGTTTTAGATATATATGTTTTCACATGTTTACATTTTATTATTATGCCTCATCATTTATTTTATGTTAAATATTTTGTATATAACAACAATTTTAAACAAGCCTGATACAAAATTTTAACTGGGTTAAGGTCTCAACAGAATATGTGAGACTAAAGGCAAAGGAGAAAAGGAAAGACATACCCATTTGAAGGCAGAGTTCCAAAGAATAGCAAGGAGAAATAAGAAAAGCTTCTTCGGTGATCAATCCAAAGAAATAGAGGAAAACAAGAGAATGGGAAAGACTAGAGATCTCTTCAAAAAAATTAAAGATACCAAGGGAACATTTCATGCAAAGATGGGCTCCATAAAGGACAGAAATGGTAGGGACCTAACAGAAGCAGAAGATATTAAGAAGAGATGGCAAAAATACACAAAAGAACTACACAAAAAAGATCTTCATGATCCAGATAATCATGATGGTGTAATCACTCACCGAGAGCCAGACATCCTGGAATGTGAAGTCAAGTGGGCCTTAGGAAGTCTCACTATGAACAAAGCTAGTGGAGGCAATGGAATTCCAGCTGAGCTATTTCAAATACTAAAGGATGATGTTGTGGAAGTACTGCACTCAATATGCCAGCAAATTTGGAAAACTCAGCAGTGGCCACAAGACTGGAAAAGATAAGTTTTCATTCCAATCCCAAAGAAAGGCAATGCCAAAGAATGCTCAAACTACCGCACAATTGCACTCATCTCACACGCTAGAAAAGTAATGTTCAAAATTCTCCAAGCCAGACTTCAACAGTATGTGAACCGTGAACTTCCAGATGTTCAAGCTGGATTTAGAAAAGGCAGAAGAATCAGAGATCAAATTGCCAACATCCACTGGATCATAGAAAAAGCAAGAGAGTTCCAGAAAAACATCTATTTCTGCTTTATTGACTATGCTAAAGCCTGTGACTGTGTGGATCACAACAAAGTGTGGAAAATTCCTAAAGAGATGGGAATACCAGACCACCTGACCTGCCTCTGAAGAAACCTGTATGCAAGTAAAGAAGCAACAGTTAGAGCTGGACAGGGAACAACAGACTGGTTCCAAATAGGAAAAGGAGTATGTCAAGGCTGTATATTGTCACCCTGCTTATTTAACTTATATGCAGAGTACATCATGAGAAATGCTGGGCTGGAAGAAGCACAAGCTGGAATCAAGATTGCCAGGAGAAATATCAATAACCTCAGATATGTAGATGATACCACCCTTATGGCAGAAAGTGAAGAGGAACTAAAGAGCCTCTTGATGAAAGTGAAAGAGGAGAGTGAAAAAGTTAGCTTAAAACTCAACATTCAGAAAACTAAGATCATGGCATCTGGTCCCATCATTTCATGGCAAATAGATGGGGAGACAGTGGAAACAGTGACAGACTTTACTTTTGGGGGCTCCAAAATCACTGCAGATGGTGACTGCAGCCGTAAAACTAAAAGATGCTTGCTCCTTGGAAGGAAAGTTATGATCACCCTAAACAGCATATTAAAAAGCAGAGACATTACTTTGCCAACAAAGGTCCATCTAGTCAAAGCTATGGTTTTTCCAGTAGTCATGTAAGAGTTGGACTATAAAGAAAGCTGAGTGCCAAAGAATTGATGCTTTTGAACTGTGGTGTTGGAGAAGACTCTTCAGAGTCCCTTGGACTGCAAGGAGATCCAACTAGTCCATGCTAAAGGAAATCAGTCCTAAATATTCATTGGAAGGACTGATGCTGAAGCTGAAACTCCAATACTTTGGCCACCTGATGCGAAGAACTGACTCACTGGAAAAGACCCTGATGCTGGGAAAGATTGAAGGTGGGAGGAGAAGGGGACAGCAGAGGATGAGATGGTTGGATGGCATCACTGACTCAATGGACATGAGTTTTAGTAGACTCCGGTAACTGGTGATGGACAGGGTGGCCTGGTGTGCTGGACACAACTGAGTGACTGAACTAAACTGATAAATAGTAAAACATTAATTGCAATTATTCTATACAACCTGAGTGAATGATGGAATTCTTGATATTTAAATTTTTACTTTATTTCATGAATTTTTTCTTCCCTGGTGCTGCTAGTGGTAAAGAATCCGCTTGGTATATTCCAAATTTCCTATAATGAATATTTATTTTCAATCATGTTATTAAAAAAAAAAGTAATGAGCAAAAAGACTTAACAATAGACATTTTTATTCCATGTGCATGTTTGAATTACACTGCCTTCACTTAGCATAGTATCACTTCACAGTTAATAGACATGCTACCGTGTCATTCACTAAACCAAGCTGACACGAGTCAGTCTGCTTTAATGAATTTTACCTGCTTGTTGAGAACTGGCTGCTGTAAACCATCAAAAAGAAGTCTGATGCTTTCATACTTGGCTTCTTCACCAATACACTTGACTATCAAATCTAAACAAGAAAGCAACATGTGAAACAATTTTATATTATAAAGTGACTCATCATTTACTGGATCATAAGGCAAAACCTCTACCCTCTCCCCCAGGTATTATGGAAAAACTGTAAGCCAGCATTTCCTAAATCAGTGCTTCAGTAAGAAGCTCTTGGAAAAAAGGGCTCTGTGGTCAAGTTGAGAAATGCAGTATCTTGAGTCCTGAATTTAAAGACTCACAACGCACAAAGCATAGCCGTAAGCTCTGAGGAATGTTACCGTAAAGAAATCTGCTTATACTATTAAAGGATAAAAGACAGTTGGGAAACAATACATATTTTATTATCCCATTCAAGTAAAATAAAATAAAACACTAGGTACATACACTTGTGCATATATATAGAGATATAAAGAAACTGTCTGTCAGGATTAACACCAGTTGGAGCACACCACTACTTCTGCACAGTGGGGATAGGATCACTTCTACTTTTCACTCTTTATATTTTCATGTTTGAATATGTTAATGTTTTTTAAAATTTAATTAATTTAATTTTATGGTGAACAGAGATTCTCTTCAATGAATATGACCAATTTATTTCTGTACTTTTTGCAAAATTACTAATAACTATCTTACAGAACAATCTTTTGGGAAACTGTTTAAACACAAGTTTGCTCCCAAAAGTTCTAATTCATGTTTGACTACACAGCTGTCATGTATCACTCTTGGTACCACAATTGGTCCTTATTAAAATCTGTGCTGAATGGTTTCCTCCAAGCAGGAAAAGAAACTTATTCTTAGGTAAACAAGGTGCTCAAATATTTGTCCTTTCCCCTCCAATCATAATGAAACACTTAATGTTGTTCAAGGAAAATCTTCATTTTATGTTTGCTTTTACAGGGTAAATCTAACCCTGAGAGGCAAAATTCAATTTATAGGAAGTTCAGTAGATCCTTGATATTTTTCAAGAGAGATGGGACATAATGCATCTTTGTGAATCCCCTAATTCACCAATACTACACAGAATTTCCAAATTAATATGCATGAAGCATCATGGACAAAAACAGATGATCCTTTCAGAGTCTTCAAGAATTACTAAGGAGGAAGTGAGTAGAGGAGGGCAGAAAGGCATGCTATGCTTCCTCACTAGCTAAATCACCGCTTTCCAAATGGAAGTCTTGAAGCAGATGTGACTCAAATTCATGGCTGGGCAAAATTACAATTATTATATTCGCTGGCTTTCCATGTTTCTAAATATTAAAACTAAGACAGTTAAAACCATGAATGCTATATTACAATATAGAAGGTCACTATATTACATTACAAAAGAAGGAAGAATACAGAAGATTCACTCAAAAATAGCTGTGGTTCATGTTTACATTCAGACTAGGGACAGAAATTGTCTTCAAAATTAAGCAGGACCATTCCGAGACTCATTTTTCAACGATGAGAATTCTCTAAGACATCTTCAATTTTTACTCTGTATTTCCTTGCTGGGCATTACCCACTCACACCTGACTCCCAGATCTCATCTTATATCATCGCTCCTCCAATTCCAAAACCTGGATATTTAATTGATTACAAGACAATGCCTCCTGAATAATGTATAGTTAGGCTTGTCACATTCAAAATGTCCTAAATTAAGTATCATCTGCTTTGACCCCTTGATGTTTTTTCCTTATATTCGCATCTCAGTAAGAGGTTACTAACCATTCACTCAAGCCTACCTCTTTTATGAGAGGGATTCACTCTCCTCCTTTGAGATACTGCATAACCTAAACAAGCCTCTATTACGACAGGTACGTCTGCCAGATTGAGCTACTGCTGCTGCTAAGTCACTTCAGTCATGTCCAACTCTGTGCGACCCCATAGACAGCAGCCCACCAGGCTCCGCTGTCCCTGGGATTCTCCAGGCAAGAACACTGGAGTGGGTTGCCACTGAGCTACCCAAGTAATTTTTATATCTCCTGCACTGTGCTAAGTGCCTGGCACATGGAAGGTGTTCAAAAAACTCAGGATAAATGAACAAATTCTGACCTCTAACTCACACAAACTAATGTAGCTCTCCTCATGGGGAAGTGAACAGCAGGACTCCAGCTGTCCCACAGACAAACCACTATGATCAGTTTGATTCTAAGTTACTGAAAGAATCCAACTATTGTGTGAGTAGAAACAGCCTAATCTAAAATTTCTTTTTTTTTTTTAAATTTTTTTTTCTTTTTACTTGCAATGCTAGTGATAGAACCAAAGGCTGATATCTGTATCAAACAGGAGAAACGTAAAGGAAACTAAACAATTTCATGTAATCACATTGCCATGATCCTATATCGTAAAATGGAGATTCAAAGGACATGATTTTTCTGAATGCAGGAGACCCCGGTTTGATTCCTGGATTGGGAAGATTCCCTGGAGAAGGGACAGGCTACCCACTCCAGTATTCGGTCACAAAGAGTCAGGCACCACTGAGCCACTTTCACTTTCACATGTGGATATTATTAAAAAACAATGTGGTAACAGATCTAGAACCTTTGGCAAGCTAACGAATGAGTAATATAAATATGAATAATCAACTTTGTCCTTCACGGTGATTATCGTCCGGTATTTTTTGCTTTGAGAGCAGCTGAACTCCTCATTGTTAAAGAAAAATAATGCTTTCCTCTCTGAAACATTTGTGAACCATTCAGTTGGGTGTGGTGAATAAAATACTTAAGGATCTAATACATAAAAATGCAATAGGGAAAAAGCACATCATTTTTTCACTCCCTTTCTCAAAGAATGGAATATTTTGTATTTGCCCTGATTTTATGTCTTGACTTCATGTACCATTGTATAGTGACATTTTATTGATATAATACTAATAAATCATGTTGGTATGTGTGGTTGTCACGTAGGATTCACATGAGATTTAAATTCACAGTTGTAAACATAAAGGATTCATGCTATACCCTGAAGGAAGAGCTTTTCACAACATATTTCACTGAGGGACCTACAAGAATGATAGCCTAATACTATGTGTCAACTCATGGATGTCTAAGCATTGTTCACAATACAGATCTGATTTTCCACATCAGGGTTCTTTCAGTGTCCTTGAACAGCATTTGTTTTTCTGTTCAGTTCAGTTCAGTTCAGTTGCTCTGTCGTGTCTGACTCTTTGTGACCCCCACTGAACCGCAGCACACCAGGCCTCCCTGTCCATCACCCAACTCCCAGAGTTGACTGAAACTCGTGTCCATTGAGTCGCTGATGCCATCTAACCATCTCATACGCTGTCGTCCCCTTCTCCTCCTGTCTTCAATCCTTCCCAACATCAGGGTCTTTTCAAACGAGTCAGCTCTCCAAAAACTGGAGTTTCAGCTTCAACATCAGTCCTTCTGATGAACACCCAGAGCGGATTTCCTTTAGGATGGACTGGTTGGATTTCCTTGCAGTCCAAGTGACTCTCAAGAATCTTCTCCAACACCACAGTTCAAAAGCATCCTTTCTTCTGTGCTCAGCTTTCTTTATAGTTCACCTATATATTTTTTTGTTTCTGGATGGCAGGAAGCAGACACTGAGGCCGGATGACTGCAGGATTCAATTGTGAGCAAACATTGGGTGGGGTCGAAGCTCATCACTCCAGACCAAGTTCAAGGGAAGCTGTGATGCTCCACTGCCCTTGAAGGAGTCCACATGGAATGAAGAAGTACTGTGGGAAGTCTACTAGTAACCACCATGCTTTGGGTCTCATGGCGGGGATCCTCCGGTCGCATCTCGCGAGCTGTGTGGCCTGACGGGTGGCGGCTCCCCACCGCGGGGCCGCTTGCTTGCCCGTAGCCTCCGGCCGCTGGCCCTAGACTGCTCTGCGTCGGCCGGTCGTCGGTCGTCCGCTGCTCTGGGTCGCCAGGAGCCTTCCCATGCTCTGCAAGCCTCGGGGCTTGCTCCCAATCCCCCTTCTCCAAGCGTCCGGCGGATGTCTCGTCCGGTTCTGATTAGATTGGGCCCTGATTAGATTTGGGCTATACAGCTTACTTGGAGAAGGAAATGGCAACCCACTCCAGCGTTCTTGCCTGGAGAATCTGAGGGACAGGGGAGCCTGGTGGGCTGCTATTTACGGCGTCGCACAGAGTCGTACACCTAATCTAAAATTTCTTAGTGCTAACATAAAAACCAAATTCCATTTAATGAATGAGTTAATTTTAACTGGTTCTTATAACTACTTCTAAAATAAAAACTCACAGTAAAAACTGCCTCAATAATTACTATACATTGTGACCACCAAAGAGTTCTAATCTATATTAAACTACTTTTTAAATATTATACCTGGAATGTAGTTCATCATTCCTTCAAAAGTCTGCTTTGCTCGTTTTTGCTTATCTTGAAGAGAGCGAGGTTCAGTGTTTTCACAAAATACAGCATCTAAAAAGAGACAAAAAAATATTTGCTGGGTTCAAGAGACAGGGGACATGTGTATACATATAGCCGATTCATGTTGATATATGGCGGAAATCAACACAACATTGTAAAGCAATTATCCTCCAATTAAAAACAAAAAATTAGGGCTTCCCTGGTAGCTGAGTAGTAAAGAAGCCACCTGCCAATGTAGGGGACAGTTCAGTCCCTGGTTTGGGAAGATCCCATATGCTGAGGGACAACTAAATTTGAGAGTCACAACTACTGAGCCTGTGCTCTAGAGCCCGTGCTCCACAATGAGAGAAACCATTGCAATGAGAAGCTAGCTCACCACCACTAGAAAGTAGCCCACACTCGCTGCAACCAGAGAAAGCCCGAGTGCAGCAACGAAGACCCAGCGCAGCCAGAAGTGCTCAGTTGTGTTCGACTCTTTGCGACCCCATGGACTGTGTAGTTGACCCCACTGGAGTGGGTTGCCGTTTCCATTTATTAAGCAGCCATAAATAAATGAATAACATAAATCTTAAAAAAAGAATCTTATAAAAAAATTAACAGATTTTTTTAAAAAGAAACATTTGCAGGAATTTTCACCTATTATATACAAAGTATTTCCTCATGGTAGCAATACTAATAAAAGCAAAGGAAAGCCAGGCTTCTCACTCTTTGAAATCTAATTAAAATTAAATAAAAATTGAGTATTCAAACATGAACAAACACGTGAGGAAATACAAACCTCTGAGAAGTGTTATAAGTGAAACCAGACGGTGCTCCTGAAAGAGTTGCTCTAGTTTACAATGAAGATAGTAATCAGTATACATTTCCAGGGTGTTTTTAAAGAGGATTCGAGTTCCCATTAAGAGATGATGAAGCCAGTCAGGAACTTGGAAAACCACCTGTCCTGAGAAGGATCACACAGAACATTTCATTAAGGTAAATAGATACCTGAACATTTTCCAATACAAAAAATATAAATGGTCAATACTTTATTTTTAAACACTAATAACTTTAATATGTTCAAAACCAATTATATTCTATATATTGAATTCTTAATTTAAAAAGTACCTTCAATTAAAAATATATATAATGGAGCAATACACAAGAGCATTAATTTGCATCACAGAAGAAATATAACACGGGTTTTAACAGTAACCACAGATATCTTACCTACATACATTAGGTAATCATAGACTCCTTCTACAGTCATCATTTCCATAAAATAATTCTGATTTTGCCTTCTTTCTGTATTCTCAGCACGGTTTGCATTATTCTTATACAGATCATTAAAAAGCTAAAGTAAAAGTTGAAATAGTAAAAAAAGTTTATTACACAGGCTAATAATAATTACTAAGGGTAAAGTAATTACAGAGCAAGGCATTTAAACTTTATTCAATCAAAGCAGAATATTAAAGGAGAAAAACATAATATCAGAGTGGTTAAGGTCTGCCCCTTAAATGCCACATTTATACCCAAAGTTGAATTAAAAAATACAATACTTGAGGGGGCCAAAATATTAAATAAAAATCTACCCTCATTTTAGATGCAACAGATAATTCATCATCCATACAAAGAATCCCTTTGATTTTTTATATCAAAAGAAGTAAATGAACATAAAAAGATGCATAAAACCATTAGCACTAGGACGTCCCTTGTGGTCCAGTGGTTAAGAATCTGCCTGTCAATCCCTGGGTTGGGTTTGATCCCTCATCTGGAAAGATTCCATATGCTACCAGGTAATTAAGCCCGTGCACCACAACTACTGAGTCCAGGCTCTAGAGCCCAGGAGCTGCAACTGCTGAGCATGCATGCCACAATGACATGCAGTGTTCTAGAAGCTGGGGCACACTAGAGCTCACGTTCTGCAATAAGAGAGAAGTCACAGCAATGAGAACCCCAAGTACCACAACTAGAGAGTAGCCTCCACTCTCCACAACTAGAGAAGCCCACGCAGCAATGAAGACCCAGTACAACCAAAGATAAATAAATAAAATTATATTAAAAAATACAACCATTAGGAATAGCTGATTTTAATCCCAACATGATTTAAAGGTTATAAATCACTGTTTAATTAAGGGATGCTTACAGATGAACGTTAAGATTTAAGCTAAGTTTATTTGGACAAAATAATCAAAGACCTAATATATATAAAACAATATGAAGAATTACTCATAGCAAAATAATAAAATGCAACTAAATCTTAGCCCTACCTACTCTACCAAAAGTATGCCAAAAGATCTATCATTAATAATAATCAAAAAGCAGATACTAAGGAACTAAAAAAAACTATCAGAAAAGGTAAACAAAATGATAAAATGGACAGTTTTGGGTAGGATGGGTCAAAAAAGTGGGGAAAAAAAGGGAAGGAAAAGAAAACAATGCCAGGAATAAAAGGGGACACAACCATAGATGTCAGAGGAAAATGAAAAGAGGATATTATTGACAACCTAAGGCCAAAATGTTTCAAACTTAGATAAGATGGAGAATTTATTAAAAAGTACAACCTATCAAAATCTGACTCATGAAATAATACATCTGAAGAATATTATAATCATTAAAGAAATTATATTGGCTAAAAAAAAAAAAAAAACTTCCACAAACAAAACTTGAGGCCTAGATGACTATTAACAAGTTATCACTATTGAAATAACGAACACTCTACCAGCAAATAAAGAAAACTTAACATAACTTTAATACCAAAACCTGACAAGGATACAGTGAGAAAGAAAAAATATAGGCTAAGTGCACCCACAAACATGGAGGTAACTTTCCTAAACTTCATAAAGGATATCTACAAAAAGAACTACACTATATTATTTAATGGTGAAACACTGCAATCACTCCCTTCCTTTGTATAGCAGGTCCTAGTCATGAATGAAACATAACTGCCATCATTTGAATACATAAATCTAAAAGAATTAACAGATATACCTCTAAAATTAACACAAGTCTAGCAAGACTTGTGAATTGAAAATCAATACACAACAATCAACTGTATTTCTGTTTACTAGCAATAAACCTATAAAGTGAAAAAAATTAAAGATACCCTTTACAGTAATAAACCAAAGAAGTTCTCTTGAGGAAGAGGGTGCTATTCTTTGAGCTCACAGAGTCCCCCATACCAGGTACTACTCTGGCACTAAACTGAGCTTCTTGCAGACAGGAAATTTATCTGTTTTTCCTTTTTCTCTGGCCATGCCACACCACTGTGGGATCCTAGTTCCCCCGCATTAAAACCAAGGCTGTCTAATTAGACAGCAAGTGGAAATTTGCTGTATGATGCAGGGAGCTCAAATCAAGTGCTTTGTGATAACCTAGAGAGGTGAGATGGGGAGGAAGGTGGAAGGGAGGTTCAGGATGAGGGGGAACATATGTATACCTACGGCTGATTCATGTTGATATTTGGTAGATTATACAATCTACAATCCTCCAATTAAAAATTTAAAAAACAAACCAAAAAAAAGCATGAAGTCTTAAGCACTGGACTGCCAGGGAAGTCCTCAGAATTTATCTTTATATTCCCAGTGCCTAGCATCCAATAGCAGGCACATAATAAAGTGCTTGTTTAATGAAAGGTTGAAATATTTTATGTCATTAAAATTATATAATACCATCAAACAAACACAAATACATTATAGAAATTAATTCCCTAATTCCTGGAAGTTGGTGATTTACAACCTAAGAAAAGCACTTTAAAAAATTCCCCAATAGAGAAACAGTAGGAGCTGACAAATACAGATTCTTAAGAAAAGCAAAGAACCAAGCAACTACCTACAATAACCTCCTTATCCTTTACAATTGATTTCCATACAAAGACACACAGTCCAGTCCAATTCATTAACACAGAATTCTCTAACAGAAAAGTCGTAGGTAGGACAATTTCAAACTTAATGGCTCTCTGAGAGAATGCATACTACCTTCTTATTATTTTCTGAAGTAGGGCTGAGAATGGTCAGTTCTGGTTTACTCGGTTTAGGCTTTGCAGATTCACAAGAATTAATGAAATTCATGATGAAAGGTTCCAAATGTTGACCTTTCTGTGGAAACCATGGTATAAAAATAAAAAAAATCAAGATTATGATTTTCAGTATCACATAGCCAATTAAAATTTACTAATATTTAAATATGCTTATAACTATAATTTTATAGAATCCCCATATTCACCTCTTTCATTAGTTTTCCAGGAACAGATTTTATAATTTTCCCTGCAATTAAAAATAAAATATTAAATTTAAGAAGGTAAAATATATCTCATAACTGCTTATATGAATACTTCACTAGGTAATTTTAAATACTAAAAGCCAAGTAAAAAACATTTCACAAAAATTTATAATAAACACGGTATTCTTAACTGTTTTCAGATACAGCACTTGGGATATTTCAAAATAATCCAGTGAGGTGCAAGGTAGGGGAAGGCGAGAGGATAACAGGCAGCAAGGCCAGGGGTCTCCAAACAGACGAAATAGGCTGCAAGTGTCGGACAATTTTTCTCTCTCTAAAGCAGCAGGAGGAAACAAACGAATCTTAGATTTTCTTTCCCCTTCTCTATACACACTTTCACTTTTCACTTTCATACACTGGAGAAGGAAATGGCAACCCACTCCGGTGTTCCTGCCTGGAGAATCCCAGGGACGGGGGAGCCTGGTGGGCTGCCATCTATGGGGTCGCACAGAGTCGGACGCGACTGAAGTGACTTAGCATAGCATAGCATAGCATAAGATCAGATCAGATCAGTCGCTCAGTCGTGTCCAACTCTTTGCGACCCCATGAACTGCAGCACGCCAGGCCTCCCTGTCCATCACCAACTCCCGGAGGTCACCCAGATTCACATCCATAGAGTCAGTGATGCCATCCAGCCATCTCATCCTCTGTCGTCCCCTTCTCCTCCTGCCCTCAATCCCTCCCAGCATCAGAGTCTTCTCCAATGAGTCAACTCTTCGCATGAGGTGGCCAAAATACTGGAGTTTCAGCTTTAGCATCATTCCTTCCAAAGAAATCCCAGAGCTGATCTCCTTCAGAATGGACTGGTTGGATCTCCTTGCAGTGCAAGGGACTCTCAAGAGTCTTCTCCAACACCACAGTTCAAAAGCATCAATTCTGCACTCAGCCTTCTTCACAGTCCAGCTCTCACATCCATACATGACCACAGGAAAGACCATAGCCTTGACTAGGCGAATCTTTGTTGGCAAAGTAATGTCTCTGCTTTTCAATATGCTATCTAGGTTGGTCATAACTTTCCTTTCAAGGAGTAAGCGTCTTTTAATTTCATGGCTGCAATCACCATCTGCAGTGAT
Organism: Tragelaphus eurycerus; assembly: GCA_935064755.1. NCBI lineage: Eukaryota > Metazoa > Chordata > Mammalia > Artiodactyla > Bovidae > Tragelaphus > Tragelaphus eurycerus. The sequence continues at coordinate 955,100 of CAKXYN010000012.1, forward strand.
TTTGGAGCCCAGAAAAATAAATTCTGACACTGTTTCCACTGTTTCTCCATCTGTTTCCCATGTAGTGATGGGCCCAGATGCCATGATCTTCGTTTTCTGAATAATGAGCTTTAAGCCAACCTTTGCACTCTCCACTTTCACTTTCATCAAGAGGTTTCTTTTAAAATTCTGTGCTGCCAAGATGATACATCAGATCAGATCAGATCAGTCGCTCAGTCGTGTCCGACTCTTTGCGACCTCATGAACCGCAGCACGCCAGGCCTCCCTGTCCATCACCAGCTCCCGGAGGTCACTCAGACTCGCATCCATCGAGTCAGTGATGCCATCCAGCCATCTCATCCTCTGTCGTCCCCTTCTCCTCCTGCCCTCAATCCCTCCCAGCATCAGAGTCTTCTCCAATGAGTCAACTCTTCGCATGAGGTGGCCAAAATACTGGAGTTTCAGCCTCAGCATCATTCCTTCTAAAGAAATTCCAGGATTGATCTCCTTCAGAATGGACTGGTTGGATCTTCTTGCAGTCCAAGGGACTCTCAAGAGTCTTCTCCAACACCACAGTTCAAAAGCATCAATTCTTCGGCGTTCAGCCTTCTTCACAGTCCAGCTCTCACATCCATACATGACCACAGGAAAGACCATAGCCTTGACTAGGCGAACCTTTGTTGGTAAAGTAATGTCTCTGCTTTTGAATATGCTATCTAGGTTGGTCATAACTTTCCTTCCAAGGAGGAAGCGTCTTTTAATTTCATGGCTGCAGTCACCATCTGCAGTGATTTTGGAGCCCAGAAAAACAAAGTCTGACACTGTTTCCACTGTTTCCCATCTATTTCCCATGCAGTGATGGGACCAGATGCCATGATCTTCGTTTTCTGAATGTTGAGCTGTAAGCCAACCTTTTCACTCTCCACTTTCACTTTCATCAAGAGGCTTTTTAGCCCCTCTTCACTTTCTGCCGTAAGAGTGGTGTCATCTGCATATCTGAGGTTATTGATATTTCTCCCGGCAATCTTGATTCCAACTTGTGTTTCTTCCAGTCCAGCATTTCTCATGATGTATGCTGCATATAAGTTAAATAAACAAGGTGACAATATGCAGCCTTGACGTACTCTTTTTCCTATTTGGAACCAGTCTGTTGTTCCATGACCAGTTCTAACTGTTGCTTCCTGACCTGCATACAGATTTCTTAAGAGGCAGATCAGGTGGTTCCACCTAAACTTAACTCTTCTCAAACTTTGAGCTAATCACTGTGGTTTTTCTTATGGAAATGTTTGTCTTAAGCTATGTTAATGAACTATGTATTTACCCTAGACTCTCTTCAAGTGGGTTCCCCTAAGACTCAGAACCCACTTGACAAACCAGTATGCTTTACTCATGCAAATGTTCTCTTAAGCTATGTTAATGAGACTGTAAAGGCTATGGTCTTTCCTGTGGTCATGTATGGATGTGAGAGCTGGACTGTGAAGAAGGCTGAGCGCCGAAGAATTGATGCTTTTGAACTGTGGTGTTGGAGAAGACTCTTGAGAGTCCCTTGGACTGCAAGAAGATCCAACCAGTCCATTCTGAAGGAGATCAATCCTGGAATTTCTTTAGGAGGAATGATGCTAAAGCTGAAACTCCAGTATTTTGGCCACCTCATGCGAAGAGTTGACTCATTGGAGAAGACTCCGATGCTGGGAGGGATTGAGGGCAGGAGGAGAAGGGGACGACAGAGGATGGGATGGCTGGATGGCATCACTGACTCGATGGATGCGAGTCTGAGTGACCTCCGGGAGCTGGTGATGGACAAGGCGGCCTGGCGTGCTGCGATTCATGGGGTCGCAAAGAGTCGGACACGACTGAGCGACTGATCTGATCTGATCTGATCTGATTGGCTTGGAACTGGGCCTTTCTTCAAGATTCATGTCAATCATTTTATGGTTCAGGACAACTCACCTTGTGCCAGTGTTATCTCAAAATGCATGTTGTGGGTAAGGGGGCTGGTGTCATTCTCTGAGTTTTGAGACATTTCCTTTCTCTAATTAGCAAATTGCTAGTAGCTTATATCATCTGGCTAAAGACTAGCAGGGGGCACTCTTTCTGTCCCCCTCTGATGTCTATGTCAGAATCTTTATCTCTTTTATACTTCATTACATGAAAGCTCTCATCACTGGCCCCAAATTGAATTCCGCTCCTCTGGAGGCCAAGAATCCCAGCGTCTTTCACGGCTCAGTGATAACCTATCATCTTGAGGGCTCATCCAGGATTCTTCAAGACGAGGTAAGGACGCTTGGAGCTCTGGTTCTTTGTTCCCCTAGCAAACACGTTTTCTGCTGAACTTTACTGACTCTACGGTGTGCTTGTGTGAATGAATGACATGCCCTGCATGAAGCAAAGGAGGAGCCCTGCTCTGCTGTTTCGAGGTGCCTTGTAATGACTGAAGGCAGCCCCAAAAGGGGAGCCTTGTTGGGGGTTTATACTGACCTGCCAATGCCAAGAGACATCCAACCTCTCTCCAAGGGGAGCAGCCATAGATGGACGAAGCATGTGGACCTAACTCTCTTTTCTCAGTCAAACTTTCCAGTCTCTGACTATTTCATAGCTTCTTGGGAATTAGAACTACTCACTCACCTAGAGCCAGACATCCTGGAATGGGAAGTCAAGTGGGCCTTAGAAAGCATCACTATGAACAAAGCTAGTGGAGGTGATGGAATTCCAGTGGAGCTATTCCACATCCTGAAAGATGATGCTGTGAAAGTGCTGCACTCAATATGTCAGCAAATGTGGAAAACTCAGCAGTGGCCACAAGACTGGAAAAGGTCAGTTTTCATTCCAATCCCAAAGAAAGGCAATGCCAAAGAATGCTCAAACTACCACACAATTGCACTCATCTCACATGCTAGTAAAGTAATGCTCAAAATTCTCCAAGCCAGGCTTCAGCAGTACGTGAACCATGAACTTCCAGATGTTCAAGCTGGTTTTAGAAAAGGCAAGAGGAAACAGAGATCAAACTGCCAACATCCACTGGATCATGGAAAAAGCAAGAGAGTTCCAGAAAAACATCTATTTCTGCTTTATTGACTATGCCAAAGACTTTGACTGTGTGGATCACAATAAACTGTGGAAAATTCTGAAAGAGATGGGAATACCAGACCACCTGACTTGCCTCTTGAGAAACCTATATGCAGGTCAGGAAGCAACAGTTAGAACTGGACATGGAACAACAGACTGGTTCCAAATAGGAAAAGGAGTACGTCAAGGCTATATATTGTCACCCTGCTTATTTAACTTATATGCAGAGTACATCATGAGAAATGCTGGGCTGGAAGAAGCACAAGCTGGAATCAAGATTGCTGGGAGAAATATCAATAACCTCAGATATGCAGATGACACCACCCTTCTGGCAGAAAGTGAAGAGGAACTAAAAAGTCTCTTGATGAAAGTGCAAGAAGAGAGTGAAGAAGTTGGCTTAAAGCTCAACATTCACAAAACTAAGATCATGGCATCTGGTCCCATCACTTCATGGGAAATAGATGGGGTAACAGTGGAAACAGTGTCACACTTTATTTTTGGAGGCTCCAAAATCACTGCAGATGGTGACTGCAGCCATGAAATTAAAAGACGCTTACTCCTTGGAGTAAAAAATGGCAACCCACTCTAGTATTCTTGCCCAGAGAATCCCATGGACGGAGGAGCCTGGTGGGCTACAGTGCACAGGGTCGCAAAGACTCAGACACTACTGAGCGACTTTATTTCACTTACTCCTTGGAAGGAAAGTTATCACCAACCTAGACAGCATATTCAAAAGCAGAGACATTACTTTGCCAACAAAGGTTCGCCTAGTCAAGGCTATGGTCTTTCCTGTGGTCATGTATGGATGTGAGAGGTGGACTGTGAAGAAGGCTGAGCACGGAAGAATTGATGCTTTTGAACTGTGGTGTTGGAGAAGACTCTTGAGAGTCCCTTGGACTGCAAGGAGATCCAACCAGTCCATTCTGAAGGAGATCAGCTCTGGGATTTCTTTGGAAGGAATGATGCTAAAGCTGAAACTCCAGTATTTTGGCCACGTCATGTGAAGAGTTGACTCACTGGAGAAGACTCTGATGCTGGGAGGGATTGGGGGCAGGAGGAGAAGGGGATGACAGAGGATGAGATGGCTGGATGGCATCACTGACTCTATGGATGTGAGTCTGGGTGACCTCCAGGAGTTGGTGATGGACAGGGAGGCCTGGCGTGCTACGATTCATGGGGTTGCAAAGAGTTGGACACGACTGAGTGACTGAACTGAAATGAACTGAACCGAACCTAATCTAACAGATCATAGGCTTTCAAGGGACTTGTGATCCATGTGTACTTGTTACTTAGGTCCCAAACTTAGGTTGGTAGTCAGGGAGCACCTAGCCTCGCTAGCAGTCGAAAGTTCGGAAGCTAGATGAAGCTCTCATTCCAAGAGCATCTCTCAGGTTAAAGATTACTCAGAGAGGAGCCACACTGGGATTCTTCCTTTGTTAACACTAGCTCTTAGTGGACCAGAGGAGGCTTTCCAGTGGCTTTTGTCCCAACTCCTTAGATACCGTTTCTGTGGAATCTGTGGGAATGAATTGAAAGGACTGGCCCTAATAACTTGAGGACAAAAATCACTTTTTCCTCACTAGCCAGCCCTTCACCATCTCTTTTGCTATCGCTTATACTTAGTGCCGGAGAAGGCAGTGGCACCCCACTCCAGTACTCTTGCCTGGAAAATCCCATGGATGGAGGAGCCTGGTAGGCTGCAGTCCATGGGGTCGCTGACAGTCGGACATGACTGAGCGACTTCACTTTCACTTTTCACTTTCATGCATTGGAGAAGGAAATGGCAACTCACTCCAGTGTTCTTGCCTAGAGAATCCCAGGGATGGGGGAGCCTGGTGGGCTGCCGTCTATGGGGTTGCACAGAGTCGGACACAACTGAAGTGACTTAGTAGCAGTAGCATACTTGGTGCAGTGATGCTAGGAAGGAACACGGTGGTTTTATGTTTGTACTAGTCTTACTGTGGTCAGGAATATACTCAGGATTGTGCACAGGCACTCCTTGGACTCCCTTCCAAGGGAGACAAATGTTTCCTTCAGTGGTCTTAACTTGGAAGGCATTCCAGAAGGTTACTCTGATTGCACCCTGGGTAGCCTCAGAGGCAAGCAAGGTTTTAATGGTGAGGAACCGGACACTAGTCTGGGATGACATCAGGTCTACCTCTGGTGCATCTCCACCTGCCTCAGTGGGAGAACCGGGAAGGACAACTATGGTGCCGCGTTAGTAAGGGACACACTAAATCTGACCAGGGAAGGAAAGCTTTGGTGTAAAGTCTGTCTACACCCCCATCTAGAGCAGGGAGGGATGCCTCCAGTAGAAAGATGGCACCAGTCGCTTTTTTCCTCTCTTACAGATGGGAGCCAACAATTCCAGCCTCACTCCTTTGAAGTGTATCCTGAAAAACTGGGATAGATTTGATCCCGAGAGCTTAAAGACGACACACCTGATCTTCCAATGTGAAACTGCATGGCCACAGTATCCACTGGAGGATGGTGAATGGTGGTAGGTTGGAGGGTCTCTTAATTATGATACTGTTTTACAATTACACTGGTTCTGAAGGAGGAAACAGACAGAACAGGCTCCACCCTGAAAGCAGGACTCCACCTTGGGCCGGACTGTGGATTTCGAGCTATATGCCCAGTATCTATGGAAACGACATACCAAGTGGAAAACCAGACCCTGCCCCCCAGATGGAAGAGCCCCAGGGCTTATACCTAGACTCTCTACCACCTAAAAGAATATCCTAATTATCTGTGTAACCAAATAGAATCATCATTTCTATTATGCTTATTGGAGTATGACCACAGGCCTACTGATAATCGTCCACTGTTAACTACCTAGGCTTAAGACACGAATCATGGGTTTAAGGCAATCAATCACGGGTTAAATTTGACTGTATCTTTCTTTTCCTTTGTTCAGACTAGTTTCAGACAATTTGGAGAGGTGGGTTTGAGCACGTACACTTAGGGTATATAAGGTTTTCATAAAAACTGGTCGGGGTCTGTGCTAAGAGGAGACTCTGCCTTGGGTAATAAACTCCACTTCACTATCTGCATTGTCCTTCTGAGTGAGTTTGTCTCCTGGAACGTGTGGCTATAACAGTTCTGTAGAAAATAAGGGAAATGGGTAGAAGCAGCATATGTGTTACCCTTTTTCTCTCTGAGACATGCCAGACTTATGTCCTAAGGGTATATATAGATTTGGATATGAAACGTTCACCTCCCTCCTGTCCTCCTACTTTACCGCTGTACCTAGGGAGCCAAACTGACCAAATTGAAAGTCAGGGAACCCCTGCCCAGAAGATTGTCTTGGTCTTGGCAGAAGCTGAAACTGAAATTCAAGTTGCCTTGGTCTCAGTAAAAACCCAAACTGAGATTCAAACTGCCCAAGTAGAAATCCAAACAACCCCTGTCTCAGTACAAACTTAGACTACTCTGAAACTTAGACTAAACAGAAACTCAGACAATCGAAGTAAGAGAAGCTCAGACAGGAAAAACTAAGGGTGAAATACAGGATGAGATGGAGGACACGAGAAAAAGAGATTTAAAAAAAAAAAAGGTTCCTCCAATGTATCCCTGGGATCATTTGCACAGAGAGGCCAAGGAACAGCCACACAAGCTGTTGCCTCTTCATGAAGCACCCACGAGGAGAAATAATCAGGCTATAAGAGTTAATAAGCCCTTATCAAGAAATACAAAGAATCACGGAGGATCTGGGAGATTATTTAGAGGACCCAGAGAAATATATTAGAGCTTTTAAGGGTGTTACTCTGCTGTATGACCTTACTTGGAAGGACGTGATGTATATTCTGGGACAAACACTAACTCCCAACTCAAAACTTTGAGTTTTGAGGAAAGTGGTTGCCTATGGAGATGAATGGCTTCGTAATGAATCAGTAGGGAAGAGGGAGGACGACATAACCGAGCTCCCCACTAGGAACCAGGCGGTCCTAACTGTAGAACCAGGTTAAACAACAACATGGCTAAAGGAAGATGGGATCAGAGTCATTTGTCAGATGTATTCTTGAAGGACTCAGGCAAGCATGTGCTAAGACCTTAAACTATCCCAAACTGGCAAACACAGAACAGGAAGAAAAGGAAGCTCCTGGTAAATTCCTAAATAGATTGAGGGAAGCCCTTCAGAGATTCACTCAGATTGATCCCAAAAGTGAAGAGGGAATAATGATCTTAAAAGATAGATTTCTCACTCAGTCGGCTCCAGACATCCACTGTAAGCTATTAAATCAGGTGTATGGACCAAATCAGTCTTTAGATAATCTGCAACTACCTCAGACAGTCTATTATGGCAAGGAATATGAGGAAAACAAAGGCAGAGAAAGACAAAGCAACTAGTGGAAGCGCTTTTAACGGCTTTCCGAACCGTTCTTAAACAGCCTGAGAAAAATGCCCAGAGGGGCCCAGGTGAAAAGGGATAGGCTTGCTATTACTGTGGAAAGGAGGGGCAACTCAAGCAGGATTGCCCTCAGGCATCTAAACTTCCCCTGGCTCCATGTCCAGTCTGCAAGGGACCACACTGGAGGAGAGACTGCCCTTAGAAGCGTAGGTTTCAGGGGTCGGACTCTCAAGACAATCAGGACTGAAGGTGCCCAGGCGTCCCCACACAAGCTCCTGCCCTAATTATACCTGAGGAACTCTGGATATTAATAACTGTGTGTGTGTGGGGGGGGGGGGGGCGCGGCCCGCAGGAAATCTGACAATTTCCTTTTGGACACTGGGGCAACTTACTTTGGGCTTACTGAGGCCCTGGCCCATATTCTCCTCAATCCGCTTCCATAACGGGACTGTCTGGATGAGCCAAACATTATTATTTCAGTCGGCCTCTAAGCTGCAACTGGGACTCTGTACTATTTTCACATGAGTTTCTGGCTGTGCCAGTCTCCCTCACCTCTTTGGGGGAGTGATATACTGAGCAAGGTCCATGCCTCTGTTTTCATGAATATGCAGCCCTCCCTTTCTCTCCCATTAAATCCTAGAGTATGGGCTGATGGAAAATCTGTGGGTTGAGCACAAATCGCTATTCCAGCAGTTGTCAAGCTCAAAGACCTGCATTTATTTCCACATAAAAAGCAGTATCCACTGAAACCTGAGGTTAAGGAAGGGTTAAAACCCATCAATGAGAACTTAAAGGAGCAGGGGTTATTAATTCCCTGTAACAGTAGGAGTTCCAAAGTAACTCCTACTTTGGATATAAAGAAATTAATATGAAATTAATTAATATATCCATTAAATCCTAATATGAAATTAATTAGGATTTAATTAATATGGATATAAAGAAATTAATATGAAAATGGAGACTAGTTCAAGATTTACGAATAATACATGAGGCTGTAGTTCCTTTACACCCCATGGTGCCTAATCCTTATACTCTATTGTCTGAAATTCCTGAACGAGCCAAGTATTTTTCAGTCATTGATGTGAAGTTTGCTTTCTGAGTTAAACCTATATTAAATCACCCTCTACCTATGTCCCAGATATGCACGACCCAGATAATCACAATGGTGTAATCATTTACCTAGAGCGAGACATTCTGGAATATGAAGTCAAGTGGGCCTTAGAAAGCATCACTATGAACAAAGCTAGTGGAGGTGAGGAAATTCCAGTTGAGCTATTTCAAATCCTGAAAGATGATGCTGTGAAAGTGCTGCACTCAATATGCCAGCAAATTTGGAAAACTCAGCAGTGGCCACAGGACTGGACAACGTCAGTTTTCATTCCAATCCCAAAGAAAGGCAATGCCAAAGAATGTTCAAACTACCACACAACTGCACTCATCTCACACGCTAGTAAAGTAATGCTTAAAATTCTCCAAGCCAGGCTTCAGCAATACATGAACCATGAACTTCCAGATGTTCCAGATGGTTTTAGAAAAGGCAAGAGGAACCAGAGATCAAATTGCCAACATCCTCTGGATCATCGAAAAGGCAAGAGAATTCAAGAAAAACACCTACTTCTGCTTTATTAACTATGCCAAAGCCTGTGACTGTGTGGATCACCACAAGCTGTCGAAAACTCTTCAAGAGATGGGAATACCAGACCACCTGATCTGCCTCTTGAGAAATCTGTATGCAGGTCAGGAAGCAACAGTTAGAACTGGACATGGAACAACAGACTGGTTCCAAATAGGAAAAGGAGTACGTCAAGGCTGTATATTGTCACCCTGCTTATTTAACTAATATGCAGAGTATACCACGAGAAACGCTTGGCTGGATGAAACACAAGCTGGAATCAAGACTGCTGAGAGAAATATCAATAACCTCAGATATGCATATGACACCACCCTTATGGCAGAAAGTGAAGAACTAAAGAGTCTCTTGATGAAAGTGAAAGATGAGAGTGAGAAACTTGGCTTAAAGCTCAACATTCAGAAAACTAAGATCATGGCATCTGGTCCCATCACTTCATGGCAAATAGATCGGGAGACAGTGGAAACAATGGCTGACTTTATTTTTCTGAGCTCCAAAACCACTGCAGATGGTGACTGAAGCCATGAAATTAAAAGACGCTTGCTCCTTGGAAGGAAAGTTATGGCCAACCTAAACAGCATATTAAAAAGCAGAGACATTATTTTGCCAACAAATGTACGTCTAGAAAAGGCTATGGTTTTTCCAGTGTTCATGTATGGATGTGAGAGTTGGACTGTGAAGAAGGCTGAGCACCAAAGAATTGATGCTTTTGAACTGTGGTATTGGAGAAGACTCTTGAAGGTCCCTTGGACTGCAAGGAGATCCAATCGGTCCATTCTAAAAGAGATCAGTCCTGGGTATTCACTGGAAGGACTGATGTTGAAGCTGAAACTCCAATAGTTTGGCCACCTTATGCGAAGAGCTGACTCATTGGAAAAGACCCTGATGCTAGGAAAGATTGAGGGCAGGAGGAGAAGGGGACGACAGAGGATGAGATGGTTGGATGGCATCACCAACTTGATGGACATGGGTTTGGGTAGACTCTGGGAGCTGGTGATGGACAGGGAAGCCTGGTGTGCTGCAGTTTACAGGATCACAATGAGTCAGACATGGCTGAGCGACTGAACTGAACTATTATGACTTTAAGACTACTGAGGATTTTTAGGAATGACAGGCTACTGCTGCATTTGGATTCTGTGTCATGGGGAATTTGCCAGGCCTTTATATAAACTTATAATTGAAACTGAGCAGGCCCAAACCAACAAATTGGTTTGGTCTCGAGATACTCAAAGGCTTTTATGGCTCTTCAGACTTCTCTCCTTTAAGCTCCTACTTTGAGCTTGCCCACTCAGAATTTAATTTGTTTGTCACTGAAAGAACAAGTATGGCCTTGGGAGTTTTGATACAACCCCAAAGGCCTCATCAGCAGCCTATAGGAGTGTATTCTTAAACTCTAAGGTTAATACTTGGATGACAGACAGGCTTTCTTAAATATCAGTCATTGTTGTTAGAAGGACCAATAACCAAGCTTAAAGTTTGTGGAAATTTAAGTCTTGCCACTTTCCTTCCTCAAAAGGAAAATGAAACACCTGATCACGATTGTTCCCAATTACTAACCTAAAACAATGCAGCTCTGGAAGATCTGATGGATATCCCATTAGACAATCCTGACATGGAAATATTTAGATGGCAGTTCTTTTATTCGGGATGGGAAGCGTAAAGCAGGTTACGCCATGGTGACAGCTGAACAGGTTTTAGAAGCAAAATCTCTCCCCCAGGGAATGAGTGCCCAGGTAGCGGAGCTTGTGGCTCTGACCCAAGTTCTAGAGTTAAGCAAAGGCAGCAAGTAAATATCTACACTAATTCTAAGTTTGCTTATTTGACTTTACATGCTTATGCTGCAATATGCAAAGAAAGACAATTTGAAGTGGCAACAAGAGAACCTATTAAGCATTTCAGGGAGATTGAGAGACTTTTAACTGCTATATACTGTCCAAAAGAAGTAGCCCTTATGCATGGCAAAGGGCACAGCAGGGAAGGGAGTGAAGCAGCCTAGGGTAATCAGCTGACTGTCAAGCCAAAAAGGCAGAGCTTAATGAAACCCCTTCACTGCAGACGCCTTTGATCTGGACAGGTCCTGTGGAACAGGAAAAACCCCAAGATACTGAGGAAGAGTTAGGAAAATGTGAGAAAAGCAGAGGTAAGATTACTGATAAAGGATGATTACAGTCCGAGGATGGACGATTAATAATTCCTGAAAACGCTCAATGGAAAAGTCTTCCTAAAGCCTTGGAATTAACTAATTGTGTAACTCAGCTCTCAGCTTTTCAACAGGCATTAATGGAACTCCAGAAAGTGACTCTTGACCCAGCCGTTGAGTCAAGCACGCCTCTATTTGAGCCAGGAACTGAGGTCCTGATAAAAACATTGGGATCTGGAGACCAATCCCTTGAGCCCCTCTGGGAATGCCCTTACCAGGTTTTTCTTTGTTCTCCCACAGCTATCGAAGTGCCAGGAATTGATTCATAGGTATATTACCCTAAAGTTAAGAGGTGGCACCCTAACCAGAACTAAGTGATGTCATTTTATGTTTTTACTTTCTATGCTCTGACTTTGTACTTTTCAGATGGGCCTGATAATCTATGTGAGCTTCCTTCTGCTGACTCCAAAAATCCTGAGTCTGCCATTTGATCCTCAAGACAATGCCTTCCTGTCCTGGGCTCACTCCTACGCTTCATTCCACAATCAGTCTAACTGCTGGGTCTGTGGAGCGCTCCCCTCTTCATCAGTGGAAGGCTTTCTGTGGTGGGCATCTCCACGTCAAGGAAAGGACTTTCTCCAAGTCTGCGAATACCTTCAACAACAACAATCATATGTGATGCCTCTTCTTAATCTGATGACATCTAACAATCCTAAAATGGACTGGTGCAACACTTTGTACTTTAACTATGGACATAATGTGACTTTTAATTTTTATTATATACTGTCTTGGTTTAATGACTATTTTGCTACACAAGAAGGTAAATGGGTCTAGATCCGTGGCTTTTTACCTGACGTTTATGAAATATGGGGTGAGGTTATATGGCCAACTCTTGAAAAAGGACGCCTAATATCTAGCACTCCCATATGCTGGGAACCAACAGAGTCATCCCCAGAAGTTAGCCAACAACTTAATTATAATGATTGGAAACAACTGGGATTTTTGCCTCAGGAAATATGCAATGTAATCATTCCCATTTTTTCCAAGCCCAGTTCAGGTCCTCCCTTTGCCTGGCCAGGCACTGAGTGGGACTAGATATCTCAGTCACGCTGCCTTGCTCCAAACAGGACCTACTGGATATATGGCTCTTATCTATGGGCATGGCTTCCCCTTGGCTGGATAGGGAGATGCACCCTAGGTCTAGCTTTTACTCACAGCTTCCTATTTTCAGAGCTTCCAGAGAAACCTGCCAATTTGCCACACCTTAGAACTCGCTGAGCAAGGTCTGCTTTCCCTATATGATTATTTGGCTGCAGTATTTGCTCCCTCTCTGGGAACTACAGATGTTATTCTATGCGTGGATGCCCTAACTTTACTCAACAGGCTTTACAAGATTCTCAAAAAGCTATTTCAGCTCTTAATGCTGAACAAATACAAATTAGAAAGGTGGTTTAACAAAACAGATTGGCCTTAGATATTCTAACAGCTGCACAAGGAGGAACTTGTGCCATTATTCATACCCAGTGCTGTACATATATACCTGATATAAACACTAATGTTACTCGCTTTACTAAACACATGAACAAGACGATTCAGGCTATGGATACTCCTGAAACCTCAATTGCCTCACTTTGGGAGATTTTAACTAGTTCCTCATGGTGGAAAACTATCCTAATTGCAATAATTCTGATAGTTCTGTTTTTTTTTTCTGTTTGCTCCCTGCATCTATAACTGCGTAGCTGGATTTGTTTCTCGTCACATGAAGGCTCTTAAGTTACAAATGGTTGCTCAAACTCCTGCCACTCTGGCAGCTTCCTCCAACTACTGCTTGGGGCCCTTGAATCAGAGACCCTCAAGATGAGGGTTAGGAGAATATGTTGCCTCACTAATTTAGGGATGACGCCCCTTATCAGCTAGGAAGCAGTTATAGAACAAGAACAACGCCCCTTTCCCTAGGCAACAGAATTCTCTTAAAAGAAAAGGGGGGAATGAGAGGGTAACAGGCAGGAAGGCCAGGGGTCTCCAAACAGACGAAATAGGCTGCAAGTGTCAGACATTATTTCTCTCTCTAAAGCAGCAGGAGCAAACAAAGAAGTGTTAAGATTTCTTTCCCCTTCTCTATACAAATTTAAAAAGAGGTTTCTTTTAAAATTCTGTGCTGCCAATACTGGATGCTTGGGGCTGGTGCACTGGGACGACCCGGAGGGATGGTATGGGGAGGGAAGAGGGAGGAGGGTTCAGGATGGGGAACATGTGTATACCTGTGGCGGATTCATGTTGATATATGGCAAAACCAATACAATATTATAAAGTTTAAAAATAAAATAAAATTTTAAAAAATTAAAAAATAAAATAAAATTCTGTGCTGCCATGAAACGATACTTGGCTTCCACCTGAAACTTAACTCTTCTCAAACCTTGAGCTAACCAATATGGTTTTTTTTTTTTTTTTATGGAAATGTTTGTCTTAAGCTATGTTAAAGAACTATGTATTTACCCTAGACTCTGTTTTCATGGTCAACAAAAGAGTCCGAAATGCAGTACTTGGATGCAATCTCAAAAACGACAGAAAGATCTCTGTCCGTTTCTAAGGCAAAGCATTCAATATCACAGTAATCCAAGTCTATGCTCCAACGAGTAACGCTGAAAAAGCTGAAGTTGAATGGTTCTATGAAGACCTACAAGACCTTTTAGAACTAGCATCCAAGAAAGATGTCCTTTTCATTATAGGGGATTGGAATGCAAAAGTAGAAAGTCAAGAAACACCTGGAGGAACAGGCAAATTTGGACTTGGAATACGGAATGAAGCAGGGCAAATACTAATAGAGTTTTGCGAAGAAAACGCACTGGTCATACCAAACACCCTCTTCCAACAACACAAGAGAAGACTCTACACATGGACATCACCAGATGGTCAACACTGAAATCAGATTGATTATATTCTTTGCAGCCAAAGATGGAGAAGCTCTATACAGTTAGCAAAAACAAGACCAGGAGCTGACTGTGGCTCATACCACGAACTCCTTATTGCCAAATTCAGACTTAAATTGAAGAAGTAGGGAAAACCACTAGACCATTCAGGTATGACCTAAATCAAATTCCTATGATTATACAGTGGAAGTGAGAAATAGATTTAAGGGCCTAGATCTGATAGATAGAGTGCCTGATGAACTATGGAATGAGGTTCATGACATTGTACAGGATGTACAAGAGACAGGGATCAAGATCATCCCCATGGAAAAGAAATGCAAAAAAGCAAAAAGGCTGTCTGGGGAGGCCTTGCAAATAGCTGTGAAAAGAAGAGAAGCAAAAAGCAAAAGAGAAAAGGAAAGATGTAAGCATCTGAATGCAGAGTTCCAAAGAATAGCAAGAAGAGATAAGAAAGCCTTCTTCAGCGATCAATGCAAAGAAATAGAGGAAAACAAGAGAATGGGAAAGACTAGGGATCTCTTCAAGAAAATCAGAGATACCAAAGGAACATTTCATGCAAAGATGGGCTCGATAAAGGACAGAAATGGTACGGACCTAACAGAAGCAGAAGATATTAAGAAGAGGTGGCAAGAATACACAGAAGAACTGTACAAAAAAGAGCTTCACAACCCAGATAATCATGATGGTGTGATCACTGACCTAGAGCCAGACATCCTGGAATGTGAAGTCAAGTGGGCCTTAGAAAGCATCACTACAAACAAAGCTAGTGGAGGTGATGGAATTCCAGTGGAGCTATTCCAAATTCTGAAAGATGATGCTGTGAAAGTGCTGCATTCAATATGCCAGCGAATTTGGAAAACTCAGCAGTGGCCACAGGACTGGAAAAGGTCAGTTTTCATTCCAATCCCAAAGAAAGGCAATGCCAAAGAATGTTCAAACTACCGCACAATTGCACTCATCTCACACGCTAGTAAAGTAATGCTCAAAATTCTCCAAGCCTGGCTTCAGCAATATGTGAACTGTGAACTTCCTGATGTTCAAGCTGGTTTTAGGAAAGGCAGAGGAACCAGAGATCAAATTGCCAACATCCACTGGATCATAGAAAAAGAAAGAGAGTTCCAGAAAAACATCTATTTCTGCTTTATTGACTATGCCAAAGCCTTTGAATGTATGGATCACAATAAACTGTGGAAAATTCTGAAAGAGATGGGAATACCAGACTACCTGATCTGCCTCTTGAGAAATTTGTATGCAGGTCAGGAAGCAACAGTTAGAACTGGACATGGAACAACAGACTGATTCCAAATAGGAAAAGGAGTACGTCAAGGCTATATATTGTCACCCTGCTTATTTAACCTATATGCAGAGTACATCATGAGAAACGCTGGACTGGAATAAACACAAGTTGGAATCAAGATTGCCGGGAGAAATATCAATAACCTCAGATATGCAGATGATACCACCCTTATGGCAGAAAGTGAAGAGGGGCTAAAAAGCCTCTTGATGAAAGTGAAAGTGGAGAGTTAAAAAGTTGGCTTAAAGCTCAACATTCAGAAACGAAGATCATGGCATCTGGTCCCATCACTTCATGGCAAATAGATGGGGAAACAGTGGAAACAGTGTCAGACTTTATTTTTCTGGACTCCAACATCACTGCAGATGGTGATTGCAGCCATGAAATTAAAAGACGCTTACTCCTTGGAAGGAAAGTTATGACCAACTTAGATAGCATATTTAAAAGCAGAGACATTACTTTGCCAACAAAGGTTTGTCTAGTCAAGGCTATGGTCTTTCCTGTGGTCATGTATGGATGTGAGAGTTGGATTGTGAAGCAGGCTTAGCACCAAAGAATTGATGCTTTTAACTGTGGCATTGGAGAAGACTCTTGAGAGTCCCTTGGACTGCAAGGAGATCCAACCGGTCCATTCTGAAGGAGATCAGCCCTGGGATTTCTTTGGAAGGAATGATGCTAAAGCTGAAACTCCAGTATTTTGGCCACCTCATGTGAAGAGTTGACTCATTGGAGAAGACTCTGATGCTGGGAGGGTTTGGGGGCAGGAGGAGAAGGGGACGACAGAGGATGAGATGGCTGGATGGCATCACTGACTCGATGGACTTGAGTCTGAGTGAACTCCAGGAGTTGGTGATGGACAGGGAGGCCTGGCATGCTGCGATTCATGGGGTTGCAAAGAGTCGGACACGACTGAGCGACTGATCTGATCTGATCTGTCTTCAAGTGGGTTCCCCTAAGACTCAGAACCCACTTGACAAATCAGTATGCTTTACTCATACAAATGTTCTCTTAAGCTATGTTAATGA
Source organism: Tragelaphus eurycerus (assembly GCA_935064755.1). Taxonomy (NCBI): domain Eukaryota; kingdom Metazoa; phylum Chordata; class Mammalia; order Artiodactyla; family Bovidae; genus Tragelaphus; species Tragelaphus eurycerus. The sequence goes on from CAKXYN010000012.1 coordinate 971,515, forward strand.
GACTGTATTGGCTCGGAACTGGGCCTTTCTTCAAGATTTTACATGAGCTCAGGACAACTCACCTTGTGCCAGTGGGGTCTGATGCCATTCTCTGAGTTTTGAGACCCTTTCTCTATCAGCAAACTACTAGTAGCTTATATCATCCGGCTAAAGACTAGCAGGGGGCACTCCTTCTGTCCCCCTCTGATGTCTATGTCAGAATCTTTATCTCTTTTATACTTTAATAATACTTTATTTCACAAAAGTTCTGAGTGATCAAGCCTCATCACTGGCCCCAGACTGAATTCTTCTCCTCTGGAGGCCAAGAACTGAGGCGTCTTTCACGGCTCAGTGACAATCTTTCAAAGGACTGGAACAGGCCAAATGTAGTAACTTTTGAAGGGGTGAAGAGTTCATTATACAAATTTCTCTACTTTTGTGTATATATGTAATTGGCCACAAGAAATGTTTTCAAAAGATATTAAGCAATGGTGAATATATAAAGATATCTAATTTTTGCAAAGACATTAAGCATTGGTAAATATATAAATGTATCTAGCTTTTGCATTTAGTCAAAAGAAAAAAATTTCTAAACACTGCTACAACATTTAAATTGGCTATTTGAATAGTCTGTGCTCTTGATTTTAGATTAATATATATATTCTAATCTAGTTTGCCAGAATATTGTTTTGATCTTATCTCTAGGTTCCTTTATTATAAAATATCAAACCTGATTTTTCTCAAGCATTTATAAATGGCTGTCAAAATCCATCAAAACTGATTAATATAACTTAAATTTCTTTCAGTACAGTTTGGGAAAAAAGTAGACTCTAATGACAATAACAAAAGGCATACTAATGAAAACTAAAACAGAGACTGTTTTATAATATGAAAACCTCCAACCCTCTTGCCAAGCTATTTCTCCTTTGGTACCCCCAGAAATTACTCCCTTGCCTCAGAATTTCCAAAGTTCTTTAAATTATGGTGTTTCAAACTGTGCTTCTCTCTTCTACATGCTCTTCCTGAGCCAAAATTTTTACTCAATCTGATTTAAAACAACATTCAAATCTCTATTCATGCTTTCTGCTGCCTCTACTACCTTATAAAACTTCCTTAACTGGATTCTATAAACTCAGTAAGTTTAGAACTGTTCTGTGCTGTGCTTGGTCACTCAGTTGTGTCCGACTCTGCGACCCCGTGGACTGTAGCCTGCCAGGCTGCTCTGTCCATGGAGATTCTCCAAGCAAGAATACTAGAGTAGGTTGCTATGCCCTCCTCCAGGAGATCTTCCCAACCCAGGGATCGAACCCAGGTCTCCCCAGCTGCTGATGGATTCCTTTTTGTCCAAGCCACCAGGGAAGTCCAAGTTTAGAACTACTCTAAATTTATTCCATATCTCCGCAATAAACAGCATTTATTCAGTTATATAAACAGAAATCTGGCTCATATTTGATCATTTCTTCTCCTTCACTCAAACTGAGTTAGTAAACAGGTCTACCCAATTATATCTCTTAAACATTATATATGGCTTCCCTGGTGGCTCACTGGTAAAGAATCCACCTACCAGTGTAGGAGAGGCAGGTTCAATTTCTGGGTTGGAAAGTTCCCCTGAAGAAGGAAATGGCAACCCACTCCAGTATTCTTGCCTGGAGAATTTCATGGACAGAGAAGCCTAGTAGACTACAGTCCATGGGGCAGCAAAAGAGTCGGACACAACATAGGGATTAAACAACAACAACCATAATATATAACCAAATACAAAATATTCTTGCATCTTCCCTCAATAAGACACACACTAAATATTCTGCCTGAATTATATGTACTAATTTGGAGAGATCTAGATGAAAGCCAAATTTATTCATTAGGTTATATATTTATGTGTGTGTGTGTATAGAAACACATGCACACACTCTCTTAAAATGGGGCTTCCCCAATGGCTCAGTAGGTAAAGAATCTGTCTGCAATGCAGGAGACACAGGAGATGTGGATTTGATCCCTCCATCAGGAAAATCCCCTGGCGAAGAAAATGACAATCCACTGCAGTACTCTTGCCTGAAAAATCCCATGACCAGAGGAGCCTAGTGGGCTACAGTTCAAAGGGTTGCAAGGAGAGTCAGACATGACTAAATGACAAAGCACAGGACATACTTAAAAATGACACTATACAAAATATATTTAGAAATATTGCTTTTCTTCCATTATGATCTTTAACATTTTATCCAAACTTTTCCAGCTTATTTTATTGCTTAGTCTGGATTAAACTTTATAAAGGAATCATGCTGTATACACTGTTTTGTGTCTTTGCTTTTACCCACACCATTCCAAGCAGCTACAATGCTATAAGTATTCATTGCTCTCAGTATCCATTCTATAAAGCTACTATAATTTATCTGTCTACTCTATTGCTGATAAACATTTGTTTTCTTTCCAGTTTTGGCCAACGCAATACCATAAACAATGCTGCTAAGAACATTCTTAAATATAAATACAAGATTCTCTCAAGTATGTATCTCAGAAAGGAAATGCTATAAGATCATTCGGTCTTATACCAAGCTGGTATTCCAAGTGGTTTTCCTTTTTCTTTTAACTGACTTTATGATATTTACAATTATTTTTCACTGATTTACAATATTATATTACTTTCAAATGTACAACACAATCATTCAGTATTTTTAATAGATGATACTCCATTTAAATATGTTACAAGTGGTTTTCCAATTTATATTCCCATTAACAGTATATAAGTCCTTCAGAGCTTGATACATGGCTGCACTATATAAATTACTTTTCTAAATTAACCTGAAAATGCTGCTTCTTATCTTTTCAGTTTATCATGTTCTGTATGATTCTTTAAATTGACTTACCAAGATTTACGTCTGGTAGTATCTTATCAAGAAACTGTGTTTCCCCACCATTGGGAGAAAGAAAATCTGCCAGAAGTTGACTGTTACTCAATTCTGGATGTTGCAGAAGTTTCTTGATGAACAAAAACAGAAAAAAAGGAGGGGAGGGGAGAGGGAAACAGTTTCAAAAATCTAGAAAAGTCACGAAAACTACATTGAAATGATTTTTTTAACCAAGAACAATTTTAAATCTTCAAAAGCTGTTTTATATTCAGAATAATAACAAGATACATTTATAGGAAGATTATCACATAGCAGGTAAGACCATTATAGTCAAACACGAAAGGGTTTGAATTCTGCTCTTCCTTCTGCTAGGTAGGTGTCCCTAGAGAAGCTCCTATATTGCCTAAGAGTCAGTTTGCTCACGTGCAGAATGAAGATAACACTACTTACTTCTAGCCCTGTTAGATAAAGCATTTTAGCTCAGTACCCGACACACAGGAAGGAAGATTAAACATTAGCTAATATTATTTCTCAGTTTCTCAACTATGACACAAGTACTACAATATCATACATCTTTCTTGGTAATTAAAGGAAGCTGGTATAAAGGGTTTTGCAAAGAACTAAATGTGGAAATATGACATAACTTGGACTCTGTTGTCTGATCTTCTTGCAACACTATTTTCTTACAAGATAAAATTGATGTTGTAAAGCCAAATTTAACCCAGTCTTACCTAATATTCAGTTCTGCAACTAAGAAACAGTTACAAAACTCTATGAGCAGAAGTCTATATAAATGAAATACCAGTACTGCAACATTTAACTCCACATTACTGGAAAATATTTTTTCTAGAAAGAGGTTCTCTTTTTCTTAGAAAGAATTAGTCGGTTCAAACAACAGGCTAATGATATCAACAAAGAAACAGGTTAATACTAGCACATGCTATGTTCAAATATCCTTACAGTAGTCAATGTATGTTTCATATTTTAATTTTCCTACCACCAAAAAATTAAATAAAAAATACTTTCTGGATTGAAGTATATTCATTGGTTCAAATACAGAAATTAAAATGTAAATACCCCTTTACAAAAAGTACTTATTATGGTTACTAAAAGGCATCCAAATTTAACTTAATTAACAATTAAAATTACAAAACTGCATGTCCAAATAAAGGAGATTTTTTAAATAAAACAAAATCATCCATTCTTTGGTCTTAATCACTTGATTAAAGAAAAATGGACTTTAATTTTAGCCAAGTCTCAAGTAAGTAACTTTAAAGCAGACGGTACCAATAATGGAAATGTCAATTACATTGTTAATACAACACAATGTACACACTGAAAAAAATGGAATTCAATTCCAAGTGGTAAATGGTAGAGAGTCAGAAGATTCCAAGTAACTAGAAAAACATCTACAATCACAACAACAACAAAAAAGTTGAGAAATAAAAATAGGAGGGGAAAATCCCAGAGTTCAGAAAGTGCTAAGGACAAAAATCAAACAAAAACTAAGAAAAAAATAACAAAAAACAACCCAGTATTCTTAGAACGCATTTAATCTTTTACATCAAACTTTTTCTTTCTTCCTCTCTCTCACTCTCTCTCACTCTTCAACTTCCCACACCAAATGTTTTAAAATAAGCCCAATACAAGACTTATTTCCTCTAAGAAAATAACTGGTATTTATTTAACTGGTTATCCATCTTTTTTAAAAAAGCACACTCCTGACAGTAATTCATTTCTACATGGGAAAAAAATTTTTTAATAAAAGAATTCTAGAAATCCACATTGACAGCTGTTTGTGAGGCAAAGCAAAAAATAAACTAGAGGATGTTTTAAATTAAGTTGGTGTCATACCTGCAGATATTCCTGAAATTCTTCTCTCTTAGACTTTAAGAATTCATAATTTTTAGGGCCAATGATCCTCTTAGAAGGAAGCTGGGCATCAGGAAATGTGCCTGAAATTAATACATATGAAAGTTATTACTATACCCTGCTATTATTTTAAAAACCCTATTTATAGTTTACCATGGCAAGTTCAGATTCACAGTCCTGCCTTGTAGAGATGTGGCATTATCCCTTAAATAATTTTGAAAAAGTCAGAGACCTAATTTCAAAAGTCAGAAGACAAGACCAAAGAATTTGAGTTTATTAATATCCACAATATCACCACCTGTTGTTGACACAGATTTACTTAGCCATCTACACTAGCAAAAAAGCTTCCAAAAATTATCATGAGATTATTTTTAAATTGATGGGATTTTATTACACAAAATCCTACTAAAAAATATATCCAGTCTTATGAGGGGAAATGCAGCATTTTGCCCATGCTATATAAACTTAAAAAACAACATTTAAAAACCATGGACATGTTTTCTCAGATAGGGTCAACTTTGGAAATTTTAGTACCAAAAAGGAAAAATATTGTTGGGAAACAATCAACTTTGGTTGATCTAGGATTTAAAATTATGGAGATAAACAATCTTTTCTCAACTCTAAATCTAAAGGAAAAGTCTCAGAGGAAGACCAAGACAAGGACGGCATTGTACCAGACTGACAAAGGCACAGAGAAAACCATGTAAGGACAAGTACGAGCTCGGAATCTGGGAAAAGGTGTGCCGCGGGACCCTTTAGTTTTTAACTTTCTATAATCTCCTTATTGTGGGTTTTATTCTTGTAGCAAGGTACAGTTTTCAGAACCAACCTCAATTTGGATCAGGGTATACTCCACAGAACTTTTTTAAAATAAAAAGATTCCAAAGACATAATTCAAACACACCAATTTACATATAAAACAACTGGAAATACTTCATGACTATAAGCCTAATATTAACTCCCATAAATGGATAGAGAAGAGAGACTGAGAGATTTCCCTGAGAGGCTAAGACTCCATGATCCTAATGCAAGAGGCCCAGTTTCAATCCCTGGTCAAGGAACTATATCCCACATGCCACGACTAGGACTAGGAGCAGTCAAATAAAATTGTGAATATTAAAGAACAACAACAACAACAAAACAGAGACAAACTGAGAAGAGGAAGAACTCGAAAGAGTGTTCTACTTTTCTGATTGAGCTATATGTTTGTAAAACATATAACTACAAGGTTTTGGTTTGGTTTTTTTCCCCCATATCTAAATCTAAGATTGAAACCAAAATACTTGCTATGTTGCATAGCAAACACATTTACCACAGAGGAATATGGCAAAAGAACAGATGGCAGCTCTAAAATGCCTGCTTTAAATTCTCTACCACTGTCTTAAATTTTAGTATCATGGGTTATTTGAAAAGCAATAAACTTTCATTGTAAAAACTTTAAAAAGATAAATAGGCAGAAATAGGATAAAACAGTACACTCCTATTATCACTCGTAGCGTGCACAAGCGTCACTGCTACATTTCCTTATGCCAATTCAATTAAAATTAGAAAGTAACTTTAGAAACCTGGTTCAGTGGCTTTCAGGAAAGCTAATGCTGAAATGTAATGCTTTATACAAAAAGGACAACATACCATGAAATTCTGTTAGTTTTGATTCAAGTACATAGAACTCAAGGTATCTTCTATAGACAGACCAATGTTCAGGCTCATGCCCAACTGTAAAATGAATGAATACACACTGAGAAATAAGTAATTTTACAAACCACTATTAAAAGAATGTACTATTTATAACAGTAAGTATACAAAGCTAGAAATTACCCCAGTCTTAATAATTTGTTATTTCTTGGGAATTCCCTGGGGTCCAGTGGTTAGGACTCCACGCTTCATCTGCAGAAAGCATGGGTTCAATCCCTGGTCAGTGAACTGAGATCCTGCACGCCATGCCAGGCCAAACAGGTAATAATAATAATTTACTGTTTCTTGGCTTCACATTATTAATATACTTTACCCTATATTTTAATTTTAAGAAACTTAGAAGAGCTTGATAAATTTCAGCTATTTATGAGGTTATCACAATAATATATACATTTTTTCCTACAATGGTATCAGAGAATTTATAAACTTCAAAAAAGCTTCATTTTTAAATGTCACAAAAGTTATGTATTTAATAACAATTTATAATCAATTTTGGAGCTCTCAAACACCGACTGTCAAGAACTAACACAGTACAGACAGCACTATCCAATAGAACTTTCTGCATTTCTGAAAACATTCTATATTATCTGTACTAACATTATAGCTATTAGTCACATATTGCTATTGACCACTTGAAATGTGGCTAGTATAAAAGAAACTGAATTTTTAATATTAATTTAACTGCCACATGTGACTTGTGACTCAAAAATTGGACAGCACAAAATAATGATTTAAAGAATGAGTCTGGTCACACTGCCTATTTCTGTCCCAATTCCCCCATTTACTGACTATGTAAATTTGAACACTTAACCTTACTGTTCTTCCCTGGTGGCTCAGTTGGTAAAGAATCCAGCTACAGTGTAAGATACCCAGGTTCGATCTCAGATCCAGGAAGATTCCCTAGGGAAGGAAATGACAACCCCCTCCTGTATTCCTGCCTGGGAAATACCAAGGACAGAGGAACCTGGCAGGCTACAGTCCATAGGGTTGCAAGAGTCAGACACGACTTAGCAACTAAACAACACTAAGCTTTAGTTTGCTTATAATAAAAAGAACTGTACCTATTACATTAAAGAATCCACCTACAGAGCTTTTTGTAAGGTGCACAGCACAGAGCAAGCACCCCAAAAAATGTTAATGGCAATTATGAGCAACTCATGTCATTCAAGCATAAATCTGGAAATGCAATGTATTAACTAAACCCACAATAACTCAAAATTAACACCTATAGTCAGAAAAACCAACCTGATACAGTTACAACCTATTAAGCAAATACTGTTTTTCTTCTTGAATATGCATCTTAGAAGATCTATATTGTATTCAGTTTTGGTTTTTAAAATCCTTATATCGATATTCTGCTATACATCCTGCTCACAGCATTCTCCTTGGGCTTCCCTGGTGGCTCAGACAGTAAAGAAACTGCCTGCAATGCAGGAGACCTGGGTTCGATCCCTAGGTAGGGAAGATCCCCTGGTGAAGGAAAAGGCTATCCACTTCAGTATTCTTGCCTGGAGAATTCCACGGACAGAGGGGACTAACAGGCTACAGTCCACGGGCTGCAAAGAGTCGCACACAAACGAGCGACTGTCACTTTTACTTTTCACTTATACATATAAAATCAATGCAGCGTTTAAACGATACACCTTTTTTATCCTTCATAGGGCATGGCTTCCCAAGAGCACATTACATTTTCAGTAAAAGTTTGCAGCACAGCTGACAAAAATTATCTTAGAGTACAAGTTTTACGATAACTTCATTTCAATATTATGTTGAATTAAGCCAAATTTTAAAAAATAAAGCAAAAAAAAAAAGGCAGTTGTGCAAAAGGCAAAAACAAAACTAAATTCCCAAAATATTTTAAAGTATATCACATATAAAACTTTCAAAAGGAGAAAATACTACATGCTTCCATAAATTTATTTATATTGGAGGGGAGGCCTAAGATGGCAGCACAGGACGATGCTAGAGTCAGCACCTCCAACGATGACACACCAAGTCTAAAAACCAGAACTGCTTCTCCACCACAGAGGATAAAAGCGCCATACTGAGACAAGAAGGGCAGAGACACAATCTTAGCAAAAACCCTATCCTCAACTTTTTAAAAAATAAATAAGGGGACTTATTAGCAGATGGACAGGGAGGCCTGGCGTGCTGCGGTTCATGGGGTCGCGAAGAGTCAGACACGACTGAGCGACTGATCTGATCTGATTAGCACTGACCTACCTTCATACTATCCAAGTAACTGGAAATAGTAATCACTTCTCCACTCCTCTCTCAAACCCATTTCCTAACAGTACCATGAAATTTTTTCCTTCTTTCCTCACAGACTGTTCCCTCTTCCTGAGATCAACTTAACAGCTTTCTGCTCTCATTCCCAAAATGTGCTCACTTTTGATGTGTTTTTACTTATACAGACTGTGTCCTCTCTGGGATAAGGCCTAGCGTGGTGACTATTTATACAGCTATGGAGGCTGTTTATCCCTGTCTCTGCTGCAAGCCATGGCTGAAATCAACAAAAGAAAAAAGACAGCAAAACATAAAGAACACTTATAAGTTGTGTTTGATCATATTTTTATCAATTACTATATGCCACAACAATGGAGGAGAAATGCTGTCTTAATCAAATTGGTTTAATATATAGTGCTAAATACATTAATAATAATAATAATACCTGCTCTTCTATCATTTCTTTCAACATCAATACAAAACACTGGTATTCTCTCCTTTTTCTCCCTCCTTTCAGAGGAAGTATCTTCAAAAAAGTCTACATATGGAATGCTAATTTTCCATGCAGCAAGGTTTCGAGGAGTATTAGGTGTGTTCACAGCTTCCACTGGAGAATCATCTTCCATTACAACAATACCTTCTTCAATCTGAAAGAAAAAGAATCAGAAAAAAATTTAATATTTCCAGGACCTTTACGCCTACAGCATATGAGATACACTATAAAGCAATGTGCCACTATAAAGTCTATAATTTGTAATACTTTTAAAATTAAGTGATATCAAATTTTCTACTGAAAATGTAAAGATAAGAAACTAAAATAAGCAAGTTATTAGAATCGATTTCATGTTTTGGTACATCAGCTGTATATGAAAATTCAATAGAAAACACATACATCAGCAATTACAGGAAAAGATATTAAAAATATACAAATATAGGTAAATATTTAACTTTGGTAATAACAAGTAGAAAATTATTGTACTGATATCTTTCATTTAGAGATGCATTTTGTGATAATAGCCACTGATGGAAATTGCACAAACTGGAAATATATTGTACCTGGACACACCAGGTACAAATCTTTTGTAAAGCATTTTGGCAACATGTATTTATAAAAAACCATAAAACAGTTTTGATCAAGTAATCCCATTTCTGGGAACTTATGAAAGTATTTATTCTAAATAATTTTTTTAAATTGTGAAAAAGGCACAAGTAAAAAATACATTCACTGCAGCACTGAATAATATAATATTGGAAAAAGGTCTGAAGGCAATCTATTTCTATAGAATTGTTTTCTGCATCTCCTGGCTTCAAAAATTTTAATCATATAAATGTATAAAATAAATATTCTTTAAGATATTTTGAAGAAATATTATTTTTAAAAGAAAGCAGTGTTACCCATGTTCTAGAAATATATATGCAGAAAGAAAGGGAAAAAATGTACTTCATTAAATTGGGAGAAAACCTCTGAATTGACACATAATAATATCTGGTCACCTAGACATCTCTGATTCATGTTAAAGGGGGCAAATTTTACAGACAAAACACAATCATCTTGAACACACTTTTTAAAGGAAATGAATCTTGCAGCACTTAAGAGAATACGGAATAGTCTAGTCAGAGTAAACCACTAGTGAGAGGTATTTCTTCCCAGAATTCTAGCTCCCTACCTTCACCCTGGGTTGTATTCTCTTTCCACACCTCTCTTCTAAGTAAATTCTTTTCCTCCCTGACAAAGTCCCCTGGCAATGATCCTCTTTTCTGTTTTGTCCGAAAGTGGTTTTCTGTCATCCCTAAGAAGACTGTTAGTGATCTTAGGAAGACTTCTTAATGCTCTGTTAAAATCAAAAGTGTTCTAGGCCTAAAAAATGGAACTACAAAAATAGTAAGTGTTGATTTTTGCCTTTTTGGGACAAGGCTACAAGGCTACCTCCTTATAAACTATGGTGTCGGAAAAAAAAATCATGATTTCAAATACAATGTGGTATATATTTTAACACATAATCTAATAGGAGCAACAAAGGAGGGAGTGTTCCGTTCTGCTTGAGGACCCAGGTAAGGTTTATGAGAAGCAGCTGGATTCTGAAAGATGCATATGAATTTTCCAGGTAAATAAAGGGGAGGGGGAGGCATCTCAAGCAAGGCATCACATGAAAAGATACAAAGAAATAGCATGAAGGGTATAATGTGCTTAAAAATCAGCTGGAATCTTGTTAAAATGTAAATTATGACTCAGTAGGTCTAGGATGAAGCCTGAGATTCTGTCTGTACTGATAACAAACTCTTAGGTAATACTGATCATGTTGATCCACAGATCACAGTTTGAGTATCACGGGGTTAAAGAGAACATATTAACACAACTCCAAACGCCTGGCTAATATGGTTAGGAAGAGATAAGATCAGGATGTGAAGTAAAAGCGTAATCAAAATATGATAAATTGTTTGACTATTAGAAGCATTATCACCAAAATAGAAAGCATTCTGGCCTTAGTGAGCTGTAATTAATGCTCAGAAATTTTAAATTAGATTAGCACCATGGATGGAAACACAAATGAAGTCTGAAGTAAGATTAAAAAAGAGGGAAAATAATAAGTAAGCACATCCAATTTTTTTATGCTATTTTTAAGTCTGAAGTTATACATACATCAAATTGAAAAATTCTTACTTACAAAGTCGTCTTCACCTTCAGCTAAACCATAGTTTGGCAACATAGCTCCCTCCATTGTGGTGCTCTTGAAGACTCCTTTAATTTTGCTGCCTATTCGGCTGATTCCAAATGATTCTCCTCTCTTCTGTGTGCTCCTAAATATTAAACAAAAATGTATCAAGAACATAGCAAGTTATTACATTATCACAACAGTCTAGTTTACTGTAAACAATAATAAAAATAGCTGCAAAAAGGGTAAACTGAAGGTATGGCTAAACATAACATTTTGGAGTTCTCAGTCATAGATTAAGTCTCAGTATCTTCATAATCAAAAGTGACAGTATATTTAAAGTTTAAATTTGAGGGGATGAATAAATGGGACAACATTTATTAACAAACATTTGAAATTTACCTACTCTTTTACCTTAGAATAGTAATGGAACTACCAAGTATAAAAGATGAGAGCCCTCTAGTGGTGCATATTTCTAACTGCCATTCAGCTTTTGAAATAACAGGTTAAAAAATATGGTAAGACAAATGTTCTGAACTGAACTGAATGTTCAAAACAGACTATACCACACAAACTATATCCACCCAGGTGGTGCAGTGGTAAAAGAATCCACCTGCTAATGTACTTCTGAAATAATTCAGTGTAACAGAAAAACAAAAAGACTAGCAAACTTTCTCAGTACTTCATTTTTAGATTGAACAAAAAAATTCTGAAAATGGCTGAAAATTTTTAAGCAAACTTCAACTTCATAATCATATAAATGATACTCAAAAGAAGAATGAAGTATAAAATGTATCTTACATTATTTCAAAGTAATAACAAGACAAGAAATAAAATGCCAAGAGAGAAGCTAGCAATGAACATAAAAGATAAAAGCAAATGTAGCCTAAGGAAGAAGTCTGCTTTGTCTTACATATTAAATAATGGTTATGCAATTTTTTACAAAAGTGAATTTCTAAAAGCAGAAAGAGCTGAAAAGTAACAACAAAAATACGCCAAAAAGCAGCAAAAATTTCCTCCATTACAGCCTACTGCTCCTGTTTCAACAAATAAAAACATTACTTTTATCCAATTTAAAAGTCATGCTCACTAGGTAATACTGCCCTTATAACAGACCTCCAAATAAAAAATGACTGTTTTAAAATTCAAGAAAGTTGGTTTTGAACGGCTTAACTTAATGAATAGCTACTATTCGTATAAGAAAATGTACATATAAAAATAATGCAACAATTACAGAAATACAAATAAACTGATCAAGTTTCAATGCACTAGGTATATGAGTGATATGTACATTTTATACACATTCAAGAAGTAAAGAAGTGAATCAAACTTATTTTAAAACTGGAAAAACTCTAATAATAAGTAGTAGTAATTATAAAACAGGATACTTAAGCTAGAATATTATTTTAAACAAGCATACAATTAGTGTTTTTTAAAAATTCAAAATTGTAAACACAACTTTCTCTGAAAGAAATGTCAAAAACAAATATGAAAATATTGATAAAATATTAAAATCTCCAGAATCTAGTTAGATTTTGCTGGTCTTCAGAACCTAAATGGATTATAAAACAATTTGGAATTTTTGAAATATATTTTTAAAATATCTCACTTGTGATGAAGCCCAGAAATACTGAAAAAATAGTACTACTTGCTTTAAAAAAAAAGTTCTTTAAACACAAGTAAGTCTAAATGTAATTCAGCAAGATCAATACCATTAAAAAAATGAGGTAATAGCTTTAAAAGCTGAATACTGGCTTTTTCATTTTATTTTTATACTGACATTTTTATTTTATAATGATATATATCATGTTATTTCCAAAATGAGACATCTAGAATCAAAGTAGAGGTTATTTTTAAGAGATATCCCAAATAGTGATATAAAGGCAGTAGTTGCATAATGTTTCTTTTCTTTTTTTCCTTTAAAATTTTACTTAGGTTATTTTGGGTGTATGTTTTGGAATTAAACAGATAATTTATATAGAAAAGAATCACATGCTGTCTCAAGACTTACCGAAAATCATCCAAACTTAGGCTACCTCTGCAGTAACAGATATGTGACATTATACAAGGAAAAGAGAAAGAGAAACCCCAGACATTAAACAAGTTTCACTTCAGAACAATAAAACAAAATTTAAAAGCTTTAAAAGTTATACTGATGGATAACATTCATCTTTACAAAGAAAAGCAATTCTTAGGAATAACATGATAAAGGAACAATAGCTCTTTTGGGGAAGTGGAATCTGAATTCTAGATCATTAAAAAAATTCTTAAAAACTCAGTATGTCACGAAATAATTCTGTATTTTTTGCCCTCATTTAAGGCAAACTATTTGTTTAATACAGTGGAAAATATTCAGAGACTAAGCCACCAAAAACTTGGCAGAAAAAACAAACATGTATTTTCTAAAATGGAATTCATGTCTATGGATGCAAGTTCAACACATTTTTAGTTTGAATATTTTTTAAAATCATGTCTTAAGCTAAGAAGCAAAGTTAACAGATCCAGCCTTAAATATTTTAAGTTATGCTTTAAGTATAGAATGAAACAGATTAACATACATTAAAATGTTGCTTTAAAATGCAAATATAATAATAATGTGAAAATGCCTAAACATTTGGGAAAATTTAACAAGATACACCCCAATGCCTTGTTAATCTCTCAATTAATATATATTAGTGCTTGGTCACCTGCTTTTAATGTAGGCATAAAATGTATGAATAAATATTTTACACACATTTTCAGTCATCTAACAGCTAATTAGCAACACTACTGTAAATTTTCAGTGAAGGACCGTTAAGAAAGTCTTTTACTTATTCTACACAGGTAAATGAATCATTGAGCATCACTGGGGCAGAGTCCTGACAAGACGGATAATGTCAGAGTTAGGTCAATATAAAGAAAAACATACTTTCTAAGGCCATAACCATTATCCCGGAGAAGGCAATGGCACCCCACTCCAATACTTCTGCCTGGAAAATCCCATGGGTGGAGGAGCCTGGAAGGCTGCAGTCCATGGGGTTGTTGAGGGTTGGACAAGACTGAGCGACTTCACTTTCACTTTTCACTTTCATGCATTGGAGAAGGAAATGGCATCCCACTCCAGTGTTCTTGCCTGGAGAATCCCAGGGACGGGGGAGCCTGGTGGGCTGCCGTCTATGGGGTCACACAGAGTCGGACACGACTGAAGTGACTTAGTAGTGGTAGTAGTAGTAGTAACCATTACCCAGAATGAAAACAATCCACATTTTCTTCCTATTAAGTTTATATGCTAAGACAACAAAATTAGAGCCTCAATATGTTGAAGACAACTAGGTGTTCTCAAAGTGGCAAAGGAAGCTTTCCATCTCTGAGGTTATGACCCTGACTTACATTTAGCTACTCAGCAAGCTTAGAAGATCAAAGAACCACTTCCTCTTAAGGAATCCAATAGAGGAGTTTCACTATCAATGTGAGACGCCAAACATCCTAAGTCCATAAATAAAAATAAATAAATAAATAAAATGTTAAAGAGTCATTCAGTCATGTCCGACTCTTTGCGACCCAATGGACTGTAGCCCACCAGGCTTCTCTGTCCATGGGATTTCCAAGGCAAGAATTTTGGAGTTGGTTGTCATTTCCTTCTCCAGGGGATCTTCCCCACCAAGGGAAGGACCCACATCTCCTGCACTGGCAGGTGGCTTCTCTACCACTGAGCCACGTGGGAAGCCATGTGGATTGGGTAAAGAATGCTATTTTAAATAGTATGCATGGAATTTTTGTTATATAAATTAACTATCGCACAGTTGTAATACATAAATTCTTAGGGAAAAGTAAAGGAGTAACATTTTAACAAAGAATCATAAAGGTTACGTCCCACACTTCAGAAAGCCATGTCCCACCTTTCAGGTGGTAGCTAATGGTAAAGAATTCACCTGCCAATGCAGGAGATACAAAAGACAAAGGTTCCGTCCCTGGGTTGGGAAGATCCCCTAGAGAAGGAAACAGCAACCCACTCCAGTATTCCTGCCTGGGAAATCCCATGGACAGAGGAGCTTGGTGGGCTACAGTCCATGGGGTCGAAGAGAGTTGGACACGACTGAGCACTGGGGCACCTTTCAGAAAAATTATTACATATACTACATGTATTAGCATATTATGTAAAAATCAATATTTAACATTCAAAAAAATTCAAATCTATATATTTCTACAACCCTTAGTTTTGTCAAAATATGTAACACAGTCTCCCCACGGCTCAGGTTTTCACATTTTTCCTTATACTATTTTTAAACTATTCCATTTTCTGACCTATCTACATCTCTCTCTGCATCACATCTCCAATTTATTTATGTTTATTATTAGATTCTTGTTCAAACAAACTGGGCTTCCCTGGTGGCTCAGATGGTAAAGAATCTGCCTGCAATGCAAGAGTCTGGGTCCAACACCTGGATCAGAAAGATATCCTGGAGAAGGGAATGGCTACCCTCTCCAGTATTTTCACCTGGAAAATCCCATGGACAAAGGAGACTAGTGGGCTACAGTCCATGGGGTTGCAAAGAGTTTGACATGAGAGCATACACAAACTGGAAGATGTTGAGAGCAATGTGACTATCAATTCTATAGATTTATATATTTGATATCTGTGTCAATTTTGTATATATACAATATAAGGAACAAATCAAGACATTAATTATCCAATTTATAAATGGATAAAGCACCTCTCTTACACTACCTTTATTAGGTCATTTAATTGCACATTTATGTTTCCAGAAAGCCAAGAAGGGAAAGAGAGAAAAACCCTTCCACTTTTGTAACCAGTGGGTACTCTAATAAACATCACTCTCTGGAAAAAAAACAAACTACTCTCTAAAATGGAGTTATCTGTGGATTTCAATTATGCATGCAGTCCACAGTTTCCAATAAAGCAGGTAATCCAGCACTAATATGTGTTAGTTATAATATTAACAAAGCAATGGTGTGCATCTTGTTAAATTTTTCTAAAAGAATGTCTGGCATTTTTACATTACTATATCAGATGGTAAAGCATCTGCCTACAATGCAGGAGACCCAGGTTCAATCCCAGGGTTGGGAAGATCCTCTGGAGAAGGAAACGGCACCCCACTCCAGTACTCTTGCCTGGAAAATCCCATGGACACAGCATTGTAGGCTACGGTCCATGGGGTCGCAAAGAGTCGGACACGACTGAGCAACTTCATATGTAATATGGCTCTACAATTCCTTAGTAAAATATCTGGTTTACTTATACAGCAAAGAAACCACACAGTCAAAGAAAAACAGCTAATAAAGGTGATGATGCTATCACAGAATGATTAGCATCAAAAAGAACCAAAAAAAAAAAAAGCGACAACCATATATATGATTGAATATACCTACCTGTTGAATTTTGAATTGCGTGTTGGTGATTCTGCACCTCTTAAAAGTTGTCTAAAATACTTAAAAAATAATTATGATTTATTAAATCAGTACTTGATATTGAAATATGCTACTTTACCTTACTACTTTCAAGTTTAAAGAAAATATTACTTAAATCAAGTGAATACAATCACAGTCAAATAGAGTAAGGATTAAGATATTACAAATGGAGGTATTCAAACCATCTGATTTCCACAAGTAGGTAAATAATATACATACAAGAATGGGGTTTCTCCATCACGACTACAAAGCCACTCAGGTATATGGAAAATCAAATACCAATTAGGTAGCAATCTACTAGTCACATACACAAACATGGTTTTGATATTAAGAAATAATTTTATTATCAGTTTCTAATCTCCATTAAATTATGTAGTGCAAAACAGCATCCATTTTCTTAATTCACTGCATTTTATTTTTCTGTTTATTATTTGAACTACTCATGTAATGATATCAAAGCAACTAATAAGTTTTACAGAAAAATCTTCACACAACATTAATATTCTGACTTACCTCATCACTGTGGCAAAACATAGGAGTAAACACATTTTCCAAGAGAGAAAGTACGTGT
This sequence comes from Tragelaphus eurycerus, assembly GCA_935064755.1. NCBI lineage: Eukaryota > Metazoa > Chordata > Mammalia > Artiodactyla > Bovidae > Tragelaphus > Tragelaphus eurycerus. The sequence continues at coordinate 988,767 of CAKXYN010000012.1, forward strand.
TCATATGCTTCAAAAAGACATCTCATGGTTTGAAGTTTCACAACATCTATATATGGGCCTTCAGCAACTGTTAAAAAATTATATTGCAAAAGTTATTTATGAAAAGCATAAATACACTATATATTAGTTTAAAATTCATTACAGTGAAAGAGCAAACAAACAACACGAAAACTGTTTTGCAGAAAATCCACTGTAAGGTGCAGATCACATCAGAATGAAGAATTAGAACAACCTAGCCAGTTCTGGCAAGTATTAGGTATGTGAATTGTGAATAAGTTTCTTCATCACAGCTCTCATCTTGTTAGTAAAATGGGATAATGCCCGCCTGTGTATCTCACACAGCTGTTGCAGTAAGCAGGGAATACATCAGAAAACTCTGAAAAGAGTGAAAGAACTACAGAACTACAGAATTCATCCTCATCTTTTACTTACTTTTTTGAATCTCTTCTACAATGAAGGGATCAAATCGAATTTTGTCAACACTTTCATCTAAACAATATGTTTTATAAATCTTTTGCAACTCTTCATGAAGAGACAGCATTTCATCATTTGATAACTCTGGTCGTAAAATTCTGTCATTGAATTCCTCTAGCAAATTCAGAAAGGAAAAAAAAAAGATTGTCATAGAATAAAACTATTCAGTGAAAACTTTATGTTCTCAGTCTAACTGTAATGAATATCAAAAGTGGCAATTATGAGTAATCTATTCATCATTTTAAGTTTTTAAAAAATATTTAATTGGGAGCAATAAAACAACTACTATGATGAAAGAGAAGTTAAACAATCAAATATAATATATACCAACATAAAATGTGTAAATATTTGCCTAGCAACATAAATCTTCTAAAACTTAGAATAATAAACATGTTTGTAAAATTCTCTTTAAGGAACATATTGGGTTAATTTCTTGTATCAAAGGTCTTTAATTCTGAAACCTGATTGACTAAATAACAGTGAAAACTAAGGCTCTTTTTAGTCCCAAGTCAATGTTTTTAAACAATGTTTCTTTCCATCAGAAAAGCTGTAGACTAGTGACAGAGCTCAGAGTCTGAACAAATCAATTTTTTTTAAAGAGACAGAGGACAGCATTAAAAAACCCAAAATACCAACTGCCTTTTTTATTACAAGAGGTAATATGGAGCTTACCCCTTAATTCTTAATTATCCAAACTGAAACACAAAAAGAAAAGGAGCTTTTCTTTAAAAAAGAGTAAGAAAAAACTAGAACAGAACATATGAGATCTTTGGAATGATAGCAAATTCATAAAATTGGAGTCTCAAAAAGAAAGGAGAGAAAAAAAATCAGGCACAGTATTTGAAGAGATAACAGCCAAGCATCTTCTAAAGTGATGAAAAACACCAACCTAAATATCTAAGATTCCTAGGAAAATCCAAGCAGAATAAACTTTTTAAAAACTACACATTACAGTTAAATTGCTGAAACCCCAAACACAAAAAGAAAACTGCAAAATCAGGGAGAAAAGGGATATATATAGGGAAACAAACATAAGAATGGAAGCTAATTCCTCCTTAGAAACAATGGCTCTGTTCAAAAGACAGTGAAAAAATGACATAAAATGCTGAAAGAAAAAAACCATAACCCGAAATTTTTTATTTGGTGAAAATATCTTTTTTAAATGAATACAAAATAACACCTTTTCAGACAGACAAAAGCTAAGAGAATTTACCTCCAGAAGAATGGTGCTATAAGAAATGTAATAAAAAACATTTATTTCAGCAGAAGGAAAATGATACAGACACTGGCTCTGCAGAAAAAGAATAAAGACCACCAAAAAGTAAATATGCCAGTAACTATCAGGGCCAAAATATGTGTGCATGCGTGTGTGTTAAGACTGTTGCTTAAGGAAGAAAAAGCAATGTACTGTGGAGTTTCATAGCCTACACAGAATTAAACTGTACTGTAACAGTCACATCAGACAGCAAGGGAACAAACTGAGGTATACTGAGGTTCTTACACTGTTCCTGAAACAGTAAAATATATGTTTAAATGAAAACTGTGATAAATGAAGGATGCACAGGGTAATCATTATGATCACTGAGCAACCGCAAAAAAAAAAAAAAACAAGAAAATGTCAATAGAGGAGATAAAATACTTAAAAATGCTCAAGTAATTCAAAGAAAGGCAGGAAAACATTTAAAAAAAATACATAGAACAAATACAAAACACCAAGACCAAAGACCTAACAATAAATATGCAATAATTATATTAAGTGCAAAAGTACTATACACCCCAATTAGAAAATAAAGATTATCAAACTCACTTTTTTTAAAGCAATATTCAGCTATATGGTATTTATAATAAATGTTAAATTCTTTAATTATATAGAAAAAGAAAAAGGTAATACAATGCAAACTCAAGCATAAAGAGAGTATAACTACATATTAATATCAAACAAAGTAGACTTCAAGACAGAGAATTACCAGAGATAAAGAAGAGCATTTTATAGTGATAAAAGGATAGATTCATTAACAATTTTAACTGTCTCTGCACCTAATAATGAAGCTTGAAATAGATGAAAAAAATTAATAACTAAAGGGAGAAATAGCAGATCCATTAAGAAATCTGAAAGAATATATAATATGTGAACACAAGCCATCAATTTAATCTAAATGATATTTACAGGACACCACCCTACATAGCAAAATAGATGATCTTCTCACATGCACATGGAATATTCATAAAGATCATACGATGGGCCATAAAACAAGTTTCAATCAATTTCAAAGGACTGAAATCACACAGAATATGTTGTCTGATCAGGACAGTATTAAATCAGAAATCAGTCACAATAAGATATCTCAAAAATCCCCAAATTTTGGAAATTTAGCAATACATTTCAAAATAACCCAAGGGTCAAAGGATAAATAAACCACAGGAAATTTTAAAATATTTCAAACTCAATGACTATAAAAAGCACAGCATATCAAAAATCTTAGAATTCAGTTATAGCAACTCATAGAAATTTATAGTTTTAAGTGCTTATATTAAGAAAGAAGAAATGTATACAAATTAATCATCAGTGCTTTCACCTTAAGAAACCATAAGTACAAAGTAATTGCAAGGTAAGAAGAAAGGAAATAATAAATATGAAAGGTAAAACTTAGCAAATCAAAAATATTTCAAAACTTTATAAATCACTGCTGCTAAGTCACTTCAGTCGTTTCCAACTCTGTGTGACCCCAAAGACGGCAGCCCAACAGGCTCCCCCATCCCTAGGATTCTCCAGGCAAGAACACCGGAGTGGGCCGCCATTTCCTTCTCCAATGCATGAAAGTGAAAAGTGAAAATGAAGTAGATAGAAAGTACAAATTACCAATAAAGAGGGGATATCACTACCGCTTCACAACAAAAGAAAATTAGGAGTAACTTGGTGATTAAATAGGTTGCTGAGATGCACTAAAAGCATTTTAAAAATCCACTGTTCATTCATGATAAAAATTCTCAGCAAATAATAAACAGAAGGAAATATTCTCTATCTAGTAAAGGAGATCTACCAAAAAAACCCAGGCTAATATTATACATAGTGGTATAACACTAAATGATTCCCCCCTAAAGCAAGGATGTAAGCCCTCACCACTTACATTTAGCATCACACTGAAGGTCCTAGCCATTACAACAGGGGCAAGAAAAAGAAATAAGATGTATACATCACAAAGGAAAAAGTAAAACTGTGTATTCACAGATGACATGATTGTGTATGCAGAAAATCCTAAGGAAATCTATAAAAAAGCTACTAGAACTAGTAAGTAAACTTGGTAATGTCACAGGATACAAAATCAGTATGCAATAAATCAATTCTATTTCTGTATATAAGCTACAATTTAACAAGTTATTTTAAATAACACATTCAAATAAATGCAAAAATAAAGACCTGCAGTGGTAACTATGAAACATTTTTATGGAGAGAAATTAAGAATGAAATGAATGAAAAGATAGGCCCTATTCATGCACTGGAAACCTAAATACTGTTGAGATGTCATTATTCTCCAAGTTGAGCTACAGATTCAATACCACCCCAATTAAAACACTGAAGCAGGTTGTGTGTGTGGATGAAGGGGTAGGATTGTCAGTCTGATTGTAAATTTTATATAGAAATGCAAAGAACTTAAAATAGCTAAGGACAGTCTTTAAAAAGAACTAAGTGGGAAGCCTTAAACCACCTGATTGCAAAACTTAGTCAAAGTAATCAAGACTGTGGTATCGGCCAAAAAAGTAGACATATGGATTAATGGAAAAGAATACAACCAAGAAACAGACCCACATATGGTCAAAAGGTTTGTCAAAGATGCCCAAGTAATTCAAGATGGGAATGAAATGTCTCTTCAAAAAATGGATACTGGAAAAACTGTATATCCATACAGGGGAAAAAATGAACCTCCACCCCTACCTAATACCAAACTAAAAATTATTTCAAGATAGATCACAAACCTGTATATAAAATATAATAACTGTAACATACCTAGAGAAAAACAGGCAAATATCACCTTAAGATAGGTGAAGGCTTAAAAAAGTCTTTCGGAAGTCTCAGAAAGCACTAAGCATAAAATTAAAAATTGATACACTGAATTTCATCAAAATTTAAAAGTTCTGCTCATCAAGAGACACTATTCCGAAAATAAAAAGACAAGCCATTGTTTTAAAGAAAATCTTCGTAATACTTATATCTGACAAAAAGACTCATATCTAGAATATTTAAAGAACTACTGAAATTTCTGACAAAAGGAAAAACAATTCAGTAAAAAACAGGCGAAAGACAGCAATTCCACAAAAATATTCAGTCAATAAACATGTGATAAAGTATTCAGCTCTGTTAATCATTAGAGAAGTGCAAATTAAAAGGACAACAAAATTCTACCATATACCAACTAAAATGGCTAAAATTAAAAAGATAAACACCACCAAATTTTTATAAAGTTGAGGCACAATCAGAACTCTCTTACACTGCTGGCAGAGTAAAATACTACATACAACCCTCTGGAAAACAATTTGGCAGCTTTTTGTAAAATTAAACATATATCTACCTTGTGGCACAGCAATTCTACTTCTAGTTATTAAATACATGCTCAACAGAAAGCCCTGTACAAGAATGTGCACAGCAGGTTTATTCATAATAGCCCCAGAGCAGAAGCAGTCCAGATACCCATCTACGAGGAGAATGAATAAAGAAAGTGTGGCACCCTCATACAAAAGAACACTAGTTCACAATAAAAAAGAACAAACTATTCATCTACACAATAACATGAATCAATCTCACAAAGCATCATCCTGAATCAATGAAGTCAGGCCCCAAAAGTACATACTATGAGCTTCCATCTATATAAGGAAACTGTACAGGAAAAACTAATCTGTGGTGAAAGAAATGAGATCAGTGACTACTTTGGCAGGAGTGGGAGCAGGAAAGGATCAGTTGGGAAGGGCTCCCAGGAAACCTTCTAGGGTGATGGAAATGTTCCTGATCTCAGTAAAGGTGTACGCTATATGGAGTGCAGATTTGTTAGAGCAATTGTATATTTAAATTCTATTTGTTTGGCTGTGTAAATTATACCTCAACTTTTTTTCATTATATATTTTAAAAAATTAGGTGATTAAAGAAACTAATCTTTTCGGAGTCCACATAGTGCCTCAAAATCCAATAGCACAAGATGTTATAGAACTTCTAGTCAAAATAGAACATTTTTATATTTGATTACTTAATCAAAATAATACTTAACAAAAACTGACAAAATGCTCATGACCAAGTCTTTAACACAATTTCATTACTCTAAATTTTTAGTGTTTTTTTCTGCTAAGAGGATTTGGTTCAAGTCAGTTATAGATTATGCTCCAATGTGGAAAGGAGTAGACACTGGCAACTACAACATCAGAGCTGATCTAAATAGTCAAGTATATGACAAAGTTTAACAATGACTTTAGTAAAGTACACAGGTAAGCCTCACCCACAGTCAGACAAATTTGCAACACGTGCACTGCTCCTTCTTGTTTCAGAAAGTTCATAAACCGAAACAAGAGATCTTGCTGCTCTCTGATTTGCTTCAATTCTAACTTCAGCACCTTGATACAACATGGGAGGAAGAGTAAGTTAGAGCTATATAAATACGTGATAAAATTCTTTATATCAAAAGTAATAAGTTATTTCTGAAAATACTTACAGATGGTTTTTTATTTCTAGGTTCTGCAAATTTTTGCAAGAATGGAACTAAAGGGGAAGGCGGTTCAGTCGCTTTTTCAGGCTTTGAAGAGAGAATTGATTCAGTTAAGTGTCATTTGATTTTACAGGTATGCATCAAACTTCAATGCAATATGAAATATTTTCTAACATGTTCAATACTCACTGGACTGTCATCTATGAAGATGATAAGCAAATGATTCACAGTATCCTAATGGAAAATAATAAACATAGATCAAAATAATTTCATTAGTGTATTCTGCCCTGAATTCTGAAAGCGTCTATCAGATTATGAAAGTTTCTGGAAAAATGACAAAACAGAGCAGTGGCAAAGCATCTGTACTTTTGTAACACAGAAAAACTTTTAAAAAAAATCTACAATACAGGGTTCTCAACTTTTGTGGAAATGGAAAAAGAAAACTTATTCTGACTTTGGCATTCAAAATGCTTATAAATTATCCCTATTTCTTCAAAATCTTACTGGATCAAAAGTAAAAGCAACTCACCTATCCATCAATATATGAATGAACAAAATGTGACATTTATCTATAATGAAATACTACTCAGTCTTGAAAAGAAAGGGAATTCCGATATATGCTACAACATGAATGAACCTTGACGATATTATACTATGTAAAATAAGCCAGATGCTGCATCATTCCACTAATCTAAGGTAACCAGAATAGTCAAGTTCATAGAGACAGAAAACAGAGTCAGAAGGTAGAGTTGCCAGGCATTAGGAGGAATGGAGAATTACTGTTTATATGGGAACAGAGTTTCAATTTTGTAAGATAAAAAGAGTTCTGGAGACAAGCATTGGTGATGGTTGCTCAACAATGTGAATGTACTTAATACCACTGAACTGTACATGTAATTTAAGATGGTAAATTTTACTTTATATGCATCTTATCACAATTAAAGAAAAAAATATTTTTACATCTTACTGGATCAGCTAGGAAATCCAAAGAAGGGAGGAACACTGAACCAGAGAGAATCTCTCTTAAAAGTAAGGTCAGCGATCTGGAAAAAAGAATATTGTACATATTTAGTGATCTACATCAGCTCTCACATGGGAATCCTGTTAATATGACTATGATTCAGGAGTTCTGGGGTCTGCCCTGAGAGTCTGCCATCTCTAACAAGCCACCAACTACTGCTCATACTATGGGTTCAGAGACCACACCTGGATTTCTTAACTGGTTAAAAGGAATACTATTAAGAGGGAAAAAGCATTTCCTTGGCAGGAGGAACTTGAGTAAGCATTAGAAAAATTCTACCTCAGAATATTACAATGTTACATATAAAAAATTAATAAGTAAAACTAATTTTAATAGTATAATTACTGTGTGATTATAATATTTAAATTAATAAAACCATTTTTAAACTATTTTATTTAAACTATTTTAAATTTAAAATAAAGTAATATTTAAAGTGTACCACAAGAATAAGCCATGGTTGGATGTACTGTACAGCACTGAGAAATATAGCTATTATTTTATAGTAACTCTAAATAGAGTATTTTCCTGGTGGCTCAGACAGTAAAGCGTCTGCCTCCAAGGTGAGAGACCCGGATTCAATCCCTGAGTTGGGAAGATCTCCTGGAGAAGGCAATGGCAACCCACTCCAGTATTCTTGCCTGGAAAATCCCATGGACGGAGGAAGCTGGTAGGCTACAGTCCATGGGGTCGCAAGGAGTCGGACATGACTGAGCGACTTCACTTTCACTTTCTTTCACTAAACAGAGTGTAATATATGAAAATACTGAAGCACTATGTTACCTGAAAATAGTACTATGCTGCTGCTGCTGCTGCTGCTAAGTCGCTTCAGTCATATCCGACTCTTTGCGACCCAATGGACAGCAGCCCACCAGGCTCCCTCGTCCCTCAGATTCTCCAGGCAAGAACACTGGAGTGGGTTGCCATTTCCTTCTCCAATGCATGAAAGTGAAAAGTGAAAGTGAAGTCGCTCAGTTGAGTCCGACTCTTCACGACCCCATGGACTGCAGCCTACCAGGCTCCTCTGTCCATGGGATTTTCCAGGCAAGAGTACTGGAGTGGGGTGCCATTGCCTTCTCCAGAAAATAGTACTATAATTTAACTATAATTCAATTAAGTAAATAAATAAAATAAGTCATGGTCCTTATCTCTAAGGATCATAAAGATAAGAGCAACAAAGGAACTTTATGGGATAATCTAAACATGCTCTTGCAAGAACAAGGGAGACTGGATGGACTAAATGACCTTTAACTATATTTTCCGCTGTATAATTTGTCCGAAGTGTTTCTGCCAATGAGTCCCAATATGCATGTCTTTTCAAAGGAACACCAAGAATGTAACACAGTATAATGATATCAAGTAAGAAACTTAATTTTTATGTGTATCTTTGATTTCCCAAGATCAGTTTCTAGGAAAAAAACTGTTAGCAATACAACATATCATGAGCGTTCAGTGCCTAAAATGGCATTTTAAGACCTGATAAATTATATTTCTTAAATGGAAAAATTTTCACATCATAGGATAACCTCAAGTTTTAATGTATTCCTATTATGATCAAAAACAGCAATATACACATGGCATGGTATGTAAATACTGCTATGACATTTTCCAGTCTTATTTATACCTGCAGTCTGTTGCTTTAGGAGGTAAAATATAAGGAAAAAGTAGTTCGGTAAGTTTCCTTAAATAATGTAATTCATCTCTTCGACTCCTCAAAGCCACATGAAGCTCTGGACCATATTCTTCTAAAGCAGCTTGCTGTAAAAACTCTGTATTTTCTACTATAAATACAAATAAGAAATAAACATTGGAAGAAGTTAACAGCATTAAATAACTTCAGCCATTTCCACTAACAAACAGAAAACAATTTAACATAGCCATTCCTTTTTTAACCTTTCTTTCCAAAATGTATTCTACTGGTAAACTTATCCACAAAAAAAGTGTAAAGGTAATTTTCCTCTTTGCAGGAAGTTTTTAACTTACTCAAAATGAATTGATAAAAAAGCCCTTTCACCCTTGGTGAACAAAAGTTTAAACCCTGGTCATTACAAATAATATTAAAAGCAAAATTTTTAAGTGGAAAAAACTAAATAAAACATCTTCCAGCACACACAAAGCTTTTGTTATCAAACATTACATCTTATTCATCCTCTGCAAGTATTAAAAAATCCTTCTTAAAGCTCTCTATTATCTCTTCTTTCACATCAAAATCAATCAGGTAACCCTTCAAACTAATTATAGTACAGAAACGGGCTTCCTTGGTTAAGTTCTGCAACTTCTGCCCATAGTATAGGACAGAAAAGGTATAGAGTTGTATACAGTGGAAGTCCATAAAGTTAGATTACTTACTAAATGTTAACTGATGATAAAAGTTACACTAACAAAAGGTTTTCTTAAAGGCCAAGCACTAAACTAATACTTCAAAACTTAAAAATAATAGTGTTGCCAATCCTTTTTTACAGACCTCAAAAGAGCAGGAGAAAAAGAAGTCATGTTTTCCCCTACCTGTATTCTGGGCCAAGTTTTAAAATCATGAAGTCTGTGAAGGGAATCTTAACTCTTAATCCAATGGCATTTATTTTATACTATTTACTTCTATTTTTATTGAGAGAATGAAAGCACATTTAAAAAAAAAAAAAAAAAAAGGCCAATATATACATTTCAAAGGTGTGAGAACTAAGAACGTAAACGAATGTTACCTGCACCAGAGGTACAAAAGCAGGACTGACAAAGATGGATGTGGTTTTCATACAAACCATGTTCATGCATTTTATTTTATAATTATACAATTGTTTACCAAGCATTCTTCCCCAAGTATTCAGGGTACAGTTCTTTTAGAACTTTATATCATAAACAGGAATTTAAAATAAGAAGACTAAGCTATGTTAAACTCCAGTTCTACTTACTAACTGGTGATCTTAAATAATATAATCCCTTTGAGTCTCAGTTTCCCCCTCAGTAAACAGTCATTAAAATAGATAACACTGAAAAGATTCCATGTAAAATGCACCAGTAATTATAATATTTGATGTGATTAAGCATTTATATATAATATATAAATTGAATCACTAGACTGGACTCTACTCAGATGTGAGATTTTTGTAATCTTAGCTAATGAAAGAATTTAAAAATCAGGCAGAAGATAAAAACATATGGAGGAAGAAAACCTAAATATAAGTACAAGCAAAATACAGATGATGAAAAACAGGGTATGAATTAAACCCTACTAATCACCAGTATACCTCCTGCCTAATCAATGGACAGTTTTCAGACCACGAAAGGAAGTTTTCAGAATCCATAACAAAAAGATTTCTTTAGGATGAAAGAAATCTGATTATAATAAAGCCCTTCAACTACTACTGAATTTAAATTAAACCAAGGCTTCTAATGTATATATTTTCATCGTGTCTAAGGATGACAGAAGTAATTACATAGAAAACCTCTTTGCAATTCCTACTCTCAAGAAGCAGACAAGGAGAGAACACCAAGAGAGTAAAAATGTATATGGATAAAGGAGGTTAACCTTTAATTACTTCCTGAGTATACAAAATTGTGTAGCCAAAAATATTTAGAAAACAAATGCATGCATGAAAGAGAAGAAAAATCAAAACCCTGAAAATCTTCTTACAAGTCTAATTCACTGTTATAACATTTAGAACACCAGAACCTTTGGACAAACTGGAATCCTCCTAATACTTAGGTCTTTTAATTTTATGGACTTCATTAATTACTAATACAATGTCATTAATGAATCCAATCTAGCATTTTATGGTGATTTTGTAACTGAGGACCATTTTTTACATGAATAGTGTGGTAGCAAACTAGCAACCCTTCTCTTGCAAGGACTCAAAGATAAATTTCAGCACTCTCAGAAACAAAACAACTTGGAGATTTTATTAAACTGATTCAACTAAAGTAAAAAGATGAGTCAATTTATTCATATCCTGAGTTCAAAGTGTTTGTCTTTATATCAAAATTAAGACCATATTAAAAATAATTTTCCCAACCAAAAACTTGCAAACACGTGACCAAGATGTCCTTGAAAAAGTGAATGGATAACTGTAGTACATCTAGACAACAGAATGTAATTGAGCACTAAAAAGAAATCAGTTATCCAGCCACAGAAGACATGGAGAACCCTTAAATGCATAATTCTAAATAAAAGAAAGCAGTCTGGAAAGGCTACAGTGTGATTCCATTTATGGAATTTATGACATTTATGACATTTGGAAAAATTATAGAAAGAGTAAAAAGATCAGTGGTACTCAGGGGTTCCTGAAGGTAAGAGAGAGGGATAAACAGGTGAAACACAGGGGATGTGGGGGCAATGAAACACTCAGTATGATACGGTGATGATAAATACATGGCATTAAGCCTCTGTCAAAATCCACAGAATGTACAGGAAGAGTAAAACCCTAAGGAGAACTATGGACTTGATTAATAATGTATCAATACTGGCACATGATTATACAGTGGAAGTGAGAAATGGATTTAAGGGCCTAGATCTGATCGATAGAGTGCCTGATGAACTATGGAATGAGGTTCGTGACATTGTACAGGAGACAGGGATCAAGACCATCCCCATGGAAAAGAAATGCAAAAAAGCAAAATGGCTGTCTGGGGAGGCCTTACAAATAGCTGTGAAAAGAAGAGAAGCGAAAGGCAAAGGAGAAAAGGAAAGATATAAACATCTGAATGCAGAGTTCCAAAGAATAGCAAGAAGAGATAAGAAAGCCTTCTTCAACGATCAATGCAAAGAAATAGAGGAAAACAACAGAATGGGAAAGACTAGAGATCTCTTCAAGAAAATCAGAGATACCAAAGGAACATTTCATGCAAAGATGGGCTCGATAAAGGACAGAAATGGTATGGACCTAACAGAAGCAGAAGATATTAAGAAGAGATGGCAAGAATACACAGAAGAACTATACAAAAAAGATCTTCACGACCCAGATAATCACGATGGTGTGATCACTGACCTAGAGCCAGACATCCTGGAATGTGAAGTCAAGTAGGCCTTAGAAAGCATAACTATGAACAAAGCTAGTGGAGGTGAAGGAATTCCAGTTGAGCTATTCCAAATCCTGAAAGATGATGCTGTGAAAGTGCTGCACTCAATATGCCAGCAAGTTTGGAAAACTCAGCAGGGGCCACAGGGCTGGAAAAGGTCAGTTTTCATTCCAATCCCAAAGAAAGGCAATGCCAAAGCATGCTCAAACTACCGCACAATTGCACTCATCTCACACGCTAGTAAAGTAATGCTCAAAATTCTCCAAGCCTGGCTTCAGCAATATGTGAACCATGAACTTCCTGATGTTCAAGCTGGTTTTAGGAAAGGCAGAGGAACCAGAGATCAAATTGCCAACATCTGCTGGATCATGGAAAAAGCAAGAGAGTTCCAGAAAAACATCTATTTCTGCTTTATTGACTATGCCAAAGCCTTTGACTGTGTGGATCACAATAAACTGTGGAAAATTCTGAAAGAAATGGGAATACCAGACCACCTGATCTGCCTCTTGAGAAATCTGTATGCAGGTCAGGAAGCAACAGTTAGAAGTGGCCATGGAACAACAGACTGGTTCCAAATAGGAAAAGGAGTATGTCAAGGCTGTATATTGTCCCCCTGTTTATTTAACTTATATGTAGAGTACATCATGAGAAACGCTGGACTGGAAGAAACACAAGTTGGAATCAAGATTGCTGGGAGAAATATCAATAACCTCAGATACGCGGATGACACCACCCTTATGGCAGAAAGTGAAGAGGAATTCAAAAGCCTCTTGATGAAAGTGAAAGTGGAGAGTGAAAAAGTTGGCTTAAAGCTCAACATTCAGAAAACAAAGATCATGGCATCTGGTCCCATCACTTCATGGGAAATAGATGGGGAAACAGTGGAAACAGTGTCAGACTTTATTTTTCTGGGCTCCAAAATCACTGCAGATGGTGACTGCAGCCATGAAATTAAAAGATGCTTACTCCTTGGAAGGAAAGTTATGACTAACCTAGATAGCATATTCAAAACCAGAGACATTACTTTGCCAACAAAGGTTCGTCTAGTCAAGGCTATGGTTTTTCCTGTGGTCATGTATGGATGTGAGAGCTGGACTGTGAAGAAGGCTGAGTGCCGAAGAATTGATGCTTCTGAACTGTGGTGTTGGAGAAGACTCTTGAGAGTCCTTTGGACTGCAAGGAGATCCAACCAGTCCATTGTGAAGGAGATCAACTCTGGGATTTCTTTGGAAGGAATGATGCTGAAGCTGAAACTCCAGTACTTTGTCCACCTCATGTGAAGAGTTGACTCATTGGAAAAGACTCTGATGCTGGGAGGAATTGAAGGCAGGAGGAGAAGGGGACGACAGAGGATGAGATGGCTGGATGGCATCACTGACTCGATGGACATGAGTTTGAGTGACCTCCGGGAGTTGGTGATGGACAGGGAGGCCTGGCGTGCTGCGATTTATGGGGTTGCAAAGAGTCGGACACGACTGAGTGACTGATCTGATCTGACTGGCATATCAACTGTAACAAATTTACCAACCAAGGCAAGGCGTTAATAATCGGGAAGGGGGAAATATTTGGGAATCTCCAAAATATCTGCTCAATTTTTCTATACACTTATAACCTCTCTAAAAACTAAAGCTTACTAATTAAAAAACCCATTTTCCATATTTTTTTCTGACAGTAAAGTAGCTTTAATGGAATGGCTACAATCTTCTGGTATGATTTTGCCAGTGACAGGACAACAATTTTAAAAGTTAATTTTTTGTTGTTTAACATTTAAATTACACATATTTAAACTTTTCTACTTTTAAACTACATTGAAGCTAAAACTTCTTAATTGTTATGTAAGACAAAAACACAAGAGTTTAAACACGCCATCTGAACTGGTTCTCGTACCTGAGTAATGATTTATACCAAATGACAAATAAACTAATAATTTAACTTCCACTCTACCTAGAACACAATTTCCTCAAATATACTGTGATTATATTAATTGATGTTATGAGAAGGGAAAATTGATTCCACGCTCAAATGAGTCTAGGATGTTCTGGGTTATAAAAAGTTAAAGCTATATCTCTGCTGCAAGACTACTGAGAGGTTTTGGACTGCTAATAGTGACTGGTAATTTCCAGAATAGGAATACCATACATGGTAACTACCAGTCTCACAAAGAACTAAATATACAGCATATAAGTAATTTTGCTTAAAAAGTATATTTCAGCTTGATCTAAGAGTAAGAAAAGCCCCAAAGGAAGATTTCATTTGTTCAATCAGCAAACATTTGATGAATATATATTACTTATACATCATGACAGTATAAAGCCCAGGACATATGTGAGAAACTGAAAGGAGGTCATCCTGGCTAAAGTATAATACATATTGAACGACAAGATCAAACAACTTAACTACATAGGAAAGGATTTAAATATATAAGACAGTTTTGACTCTACAGGAGCCACTAATTTTTTTTTCAAGTAGGGATGTAACAGGATTGTGAAATTAACATAGTAACAGTATACAGGATAAGCTAGGTCAAATTGAAATCATTAAGGAAAAAGGAGACAAGGTTCATCAATAATATACCTAACAATTAATGACTGTAGTTTAATTTTCATAGATTCTTAAGTTCACATAATCACTTGTATTATTAATAAATTACTGAAAAGGATTTCAGTTGAAACAAAACTCTCACAGCATTTATGAATATATCACTTAATTTATCAGTACTCAGATATTTAGGGTGAAAGTTGCCATATAAAAACAAAATCACTCAAATTTCGGAGCAGGAAATTGTATTACCTTTCTGACTGGCTTTAACAATCACTTCTATATGCTTCATTGCTGCTTTTAATAGTTTCTTGGTGATAATAGATGGAATATCCACCTAGAAAAATTCAACATTAAAATAAAAACTTTTAAAATGATTTATCTCTAAGTTACAATGGCAGGAGCACTATATTTAAGACATTGGAACATAAGATCTTAAAAATTAGCTGTATTGAGTGAAGTAAGTCCGAAAGAGAAAAACAAGTATCGTGTATTAACACACATATATGGAATTAGAAAGAGTACTGATGAACCTATTTGCAGGGCAGCAATGGAGACACAGACATGGAGAAAGACTTATGGACACGGGGTCTGGGGAAGAAAGGAAAGGGTTGGGCAGATGGACAGAGTAACATGGAAACATATACACTGCTGCTGCTGCTAAGTCGCTTCAGTCATGTCCGGCTCTGTGCGACCCCATAGACAGCAGCCCACCAGGCTCCTCCGTCCCTGGGATTCTCCAGGCAAGAACACTGGAGTGGGTTACCATTTTCTTCTCCAACACATGCATGCATGCTAAGTCACTTCAGTCATGTCTGACTCTATGTGACCCTATGGACAGCGGCCCACCAGGCTCCTCTGTCCACAGGATTCTCTAGACAAGAACACACTCCAGGGAGTGGGTTGCCATTTCCTTCTCTGAACATATCCACTTCCATATGTGAACTAGACAGCCAATGGGAATTTGCTATATGACTCAGGGAACTCAAACCGGGGCTCTGTAACAACCTAGAAGGCTGGGATATGGATGGGAGTATCAAGAGGGAGGGGGCACATGTATACCTAGGGCTGATTCATGTTGATGGTTTGGCAGAAATCAACACAATATTATAAAGCAATTACCCTTCAATTAAAAATAAATTTTAAAAAATTAGTTGTATTATTAGGAATCTTTCAAAAATATAATTTAAAAGCACTATACAGTCTTAGACCATCTTGATTATAACTTCAGACACTTTTACTACCACAATAATGAAAACATACTTTATACACTAAATTATTCTCATGAAATTAGTGTCTTTATTCTTGACTTATTTCTTTAATGTATTTGTTCTAAATGTATTCAAGAAAAAAAATGTCAAGCAGCTTATCATTCCTTTGAGCTTATAAATTTGTGTTAACTAAGGCTACTTGAAAATAAACTTTTCATTCAGATTACAAGACAAATCCTGGTTTCAAGATATATGGCAGCATTCTATTTTGGAATAATACTAAGTTTCATTTTTTCCCCACAGACAATTTTCAACTTAAAGATTGGAAACTGTATTTTTTTTTAATTAAATTTTATTTTGCTTAACTTTACAATATTGTATTGCTTTAACTGTAGTGACTAGGGTAGGTTAGTAAGAGAGAATTAGAAGCGTACATGAATACACATAAAAGAGACAGAAAATAAAATAACTTTAAAAAAAAGCCTTGTGAATTAAGTAAATCACCAAAAAGCATGTTTATTAGACTTCAACAGGGTTTATCTGCCATCACAAAGCTCAACACATTACATTCTCCCTTTATCAAAGGCATGAGAAAATTGTATCCTAAAAGTGTTATTTTGTGTTAACTTTTCAATTCTTTTTAAATTCTTCAATAAAGAAGAGGGAAAACATCACAGCCTGATAAATCTGTTACGTATAATGACTCATAAGCCCCCAATATGAGTGATTTACTAGTAAAATCCAGAGCAGTTTATAGGTATCTTTCAGCTATGAATATCAAACATGTTCAAAAAGGGGCTATGTTTCTGCTAGCAATATGCGTTTTTGCAAAATAACATTACTCTTCATTTACTCCTGCCCTCTTAGTACTTAGTGATTATAAAGTAGTTCCATTATTTGTCAAATAAACAAGATGTCTTTGTTTTCAAATATTTTGTAATATCTCATCTTCTGAGAACACACATGAAAATTTTCACTTGCAAGTTCTATTTTAGAGACTTCAGGTCAAAGTCAAAATAAATAAAACAATGAGTTTGTCACTGAACTTCGATTTAAAAAAAAAACACTGTGGACCTTAAATGATTGCCTTCATTATCCCCCAACCCCCAAGTTACATTATTCAGGCAATGTTACCAAGGATAGAACACTGTACTAGGAATAACATGACCCAGGCCTAATCCTGTCCATCAATTACCTCTGCTGCTGCTGCTGCTGCTAAGTCGCTTCAGTCACGTCAGACTCTGTGCGACCCCAGAGACTCTGACAAAGAGTATTAGTAACTTTCTACAAAATGAGTATGATAAAGACCCACTCATCGTCCAGGACAGTATGCAGATAAAATGAAAAGAAAAAATATATAGTATAACAATCCAGAAAGTGGAAAAAATATTTGGAAATCATATATCTGATGAAGAAAATATATCCAAAATAGATAATAAACTCTTACATCTCAGTAATTAAAAGACAAATAACCGAGTTTAAAACATGGACAAAAAATTTGAATATACATTTCTCTCCCAAAAAAAGATACACAAATGGCCAATAAGCATCTAAGAAGATGCTTAACATCATCAGCCATGAAGTGAAGTGAAAGTCGTTCAGTCATATCTGACTCAATGCGACCCCATGAACTAGACAGTCCATGGAATTCTCCAGGCCAAGAATACTGGAGTGGGTAACCTTTCCGTTCTCCAGGGTATCTTCCAAACCCAGGGACGAAACCAGGTCTCCCGCATTGCAGGCGGAGTCTTTACCAGCTGAGCCACAAAGGAAGCTCAAGAATACTGGAGTGGGTAGCCTATCTCTTCTCCAGGGGATCTTCCCAACCCAGCAACTGAACCGGAGTCTCCTGCATTGCAGGCGGATTCTTTACCAATTGAGCTATCAGGGAAGCCCCAAAAGCCGCAGGGAAAAGCAAATCAATGCCACAATGAGATATGACTTCAGGTCCATTAGCATGGTTAGAATCAAAAAGTGAAATAATAATTAGTTATGGCAAGGACGTGGAGAAATCAAGACACTCATACACTGCTGGTGGCAATGGAAAATGGTGCAGTCATTTAGGAAAACAGTCTTTTGACAATTTCTCAAAAAAATGGTTTAAACATAAATCATTTGACCCAGTAATTACATTTGAAGGTAAAATCAAGAGAAAGAAAAACAAATATTCCATACACATTCTCTCTGCAAAATACTTGTACACAAACCCTATGGTGGCATTATTCACAATAGCCAAAAGGTAGAAACAATCCAAATGTCCACCAACTGACAGATGGATAAACAAAATTGAATATTATTCAGACATAAAAAAGAATAAGTACTGATACAGGTACAACAGGACAACATGAATAGACCTCAAAAATATTATGCAAAGTGAAAACAAATAATCACAAAAACTATAGAAAGGATTTCATAGTTAACATGTACGATACTGAACCAACCAACAATCTCGCCAATGGACATCAGTTTTCCTTTTCAGTCTTCCTTATTATAAGGTATACTGCAATGAATCTTTGAATATATATGTTTCCACTCTATTTCTTTAAAATATACTAAAAAAATGGAATTATATTTGAGAGTACAGACATTTTTAAGTCTTTCAATAAAGATAACCAAATCCACTTCCAGGGTAAGAGTTGTATCAATTTGAACATGTACTTGCTTTGCCTGTTTCTCTACAATCACCACTGCTAAACACTATCATTCTTTCTTCCTTCCCAACCTGAGAGGCAAAAGAATGGTATCTCATCAAAAGACAACATATTTTCAAATACTAATTGGCACTTTTATATTTTTCTTTTGTGAACTACTTATTCATGATTTTTTGCATATGTTTGCTACAGTGGTTGATTTTATTACTCATTTCTCAAATAGGTATAGCAACATTTAACAAGAATTTATCTTTATTTATTACTGGCAGAGATACAGATCACTAATTTATTATCAATATGTTCAATATATACAACTGACAAAGCAGTAGACAAGTATTTGTGCCTATAGCCAACAAAGTTAAGTGTATATATATGTTTATATGTATGTGTGTGTGTATATATATGAAAGTGAAAGTGAAGTCATTCAGTTGTGTTCGACTCTTTGCAACCCCATGGACTACAGCCTATCAGGCCCTCCATCCACGGGATTTTCCAGGCAAGAGTGCTGGAGTGGATTGCCATTTCCTTCTCCAGGGGATCTTCCTGACCGAGGAATCGAACCTGGGTCTCCCGCATTGCGGGCAGACGCTTACCGTCTGAGCCACTAGGGAAGCCCCTGCTGCTGCTGCTGCTGCTGCTGCTGCTGCTGCTGCTGCTGCTGCTGCTGCTGCTGCTGCTGCTGCTGCTGCTGCTGCTGCTGCTACTAAGCCGCTTCAGTCGTGTCCGACTCTGTGCGATCCATAGACAGCAGCCCACCAGGCTCCTCCGTCCCCAGGATTCTCCAGGCAAGAATACTGGAGTGGGTTGCCATTTCCTTCTCCAATTCATCCAAGTGCAAAGTGAAAGTGAAGTCGCTCAGTCGTGCCAGACTCTTAGCGACCCCATGGACTAGAGCCCACCAGGCTCCTCCATCCATGGGATTTTCCAGGCAAGAGTACTGGGGTGGGGTGCCATTGCCTTCCCCCGGAAAGCCCCATATATATATATATATATATATACATATATACATATATACATACACACACACACACACACACACGAAACCTTAAAATATGACTTGAAATTTTTTTAAAACATCATAATCATTACCATGTATTCAGTAAATTCATCTAACAAGAACATGACTTTTTTTCTACAGTTGTCTTTTTATCTCTAATTTCTAAAAACCAAGATATCCAAAC
Organism: Tragelaphus eurycerus; assembly: GCA_935064755.1. Lineage (NCBI taxonomy): Eukaryota > Metazoa > Chordata > Mammalia > Artiodactyla > Bovidae > Tragelaphus > Tragelaphus eurycerus. The sequence continues at coordinate 1,008,540 of CAKXYN010000012.1, forward strand.
ACTAAAGAAAGCAAAATTGATTAACCAATAGTAATCCATTTATCTCTTAATCCAAAAAAATTAAAGGTGAAGAAAATGAATACATATAGTATGCGTGCTAAGTTGCTTCAGTCATATACAATTCTTTGCCACCCCATGGACTGTAAGCCCACCACGTTCCTCTGTGCATGGGATTCTCCAAGCAAGAATACTGGAGTGGGTTGCTATTTCCTTCTCCAGCATATAGTATAGAAATTCCCAAATTTCTCATTATAAATATATACCTTGTGAATCCTTCGAATTAAGACAGATGCAAAAAACCGTAATATAATTCTCAGTTCATCAACAAAGGACTCATCATCTGTTACATCCCTTCAATTAAAAAGAAAAACAAGCATTTAGAAGGTCAAAGAAATACACAAGAGAAACCAAGAGAAGTCTAGAACTGACTCTTTTTCCATTTACTTATGCTATTTTTTTAACAAACAATGCATTATATTATGGAACAAAAGAACAAAGAAGAAAATTAAAATCTCCTATAATTCTAGTACCAAGACATAATTATTGTTAACTAAATTATTGTATAGATTTCCCTGTAGACATTCATGTGTACGTAGTCATAAATTAAGATCATTTGCTAAACATCATCAAGGAAATATTTAAAAAACACAATAATTTTGAAAAGAAACAGAATTACATACAAAAGTTCAATTAAATATTTATAGATTAATAATATAAACTAATTATAAAAGTAAGAAAAAAAAAGTGTTTTATTTGAAAAAGAAAATAAATTGAAACTCAAAATGTTTTTAAACAGAAATTTTGACAACCTTTTCCTGAGTTTTCCTATAGCCTTGAGGTCCCTAGAAGAATTAGGATACTTTCCTAATCAAAGGCAAGAAAGAAAGGTATGTATAATCATAATTTTCTGAACTAGAAGATGATGCTGTTAAGTCCCTTGGTAGAATAAAGAAGATAATTTTGTATCAATCATGGTTCCCACTATTAACTCCAAGGAAGGGAATATCATAGCATCAATAGCTATACAGGATACACACTAAAAAATACAGCCAGATTTTACATCTGAAAAGTTATAATTTGGGGGCGGGGTGGGGATGGGGTGGCAGTGGGGGAGTTTCACAACAGGATTCATTTTATAAAAGGCCTCACAATCAATTTACTTAAATGACAAATGCCCTATGTTTAAGACAGATGCCAATGTAAAAACAGTATATAAGCTATACAGGCAAAAATAACATATTAAATGAGTATTAAATTTGTTTTAATCCACTATAGATCAACTCAACTACTAGCATTTTTTTCCCCCCAGCCACATTACTCAGCTTGTGGGATCAGTTCCCTGACCAGGGACTGAACCCAGGCCCATGGCAGTGAAAGCTTTGAGTCCTAGCCACTGGAAACCAGAGAAGCCGCCTATTAGCATTTTTAAATTAGGAAATTCAAAATATACTGAACATTAGGGGAGATACAATTAAATATTAAAAGTCATATAGGTGTAAATGTTCAAATATATAACTAAGTACATGATGCCTATGTAAGGGAGTATGTGTTTTATCAAATGATTTCTGATTGTCAAATCTGACTTTTTTCCCCCACAGATCTAGAGCATTTTTCCATAGTCCACTGAGCATAGAGGATTTGTACATCAGCATCAGATACCAAAAACAAAGCTACTTTGGAACAAAACATTAATTTTCCAGGAAGTCTACTGAAATTAACTTTCAGTTTAATGAAATACATGAATAAAAATTTTTTCTCTAAATATACAACTAGTTCAAGTGTAAAAAGTGCATACAAAATAGTAAATCACTACAATTAGGAGTCATAAGAAATTGTACAGTTACTGTTTTTTCAAAAAGTAGCCTAGGGTTTTTTTCCTCTTTGCTATCACTAAATTGTTAATTGATTACCTACATCAATGGTTCTTAAGAAACCACTGTGCCTCCCAGGTAAATTTGGCAATCTCTGAAGACATTTTTGGTGATCACAACCAAGGAGAACAAGTAGTGCCACCAGCATTCACTGGGAAAAAGTCAGGGGTACATTAAATACCCTGTAATGCACAGTATAGGTCCCCATAACAAAGAATTATGTGGCCAAAAATGTCAATAGTGCCAACACTGAGAAATCACCACCTATACTAAAAATGTATCATTAGCACACTTAATGGGATTCATTATACTACAGAAAAAAGGTCTTATAGAAAGAACTTACCTGTACCAGGGGTAGACAAAGTTTTCCAACACTAATTCAAGAACCTGCATAAAAATTATTTTTTAAGAAAAATCAGGTTAATTAATTCTGGGAAAATAAACACTTAATACTAAGAAATATATAACACAAACTAAGCTTAGTATCCCAAATACTGACACCTAGTATCATACTTTTGCATGACAAAATGTCTATGTCGACTTCACATGGCTGTGATGATGAAAAGGGACATATGAGAAAACACTCTGAAAACAATAAAACTCCATTAAAAAGAAAAATTACTATCAGAATGATACACACACTTTAAAATATACCCATAATTTAAAAAAAAAATTTTAATCTAAATTGTTCCTGACTCTGAAGATTCACTGAACCAAAAATATTGTATGGAAAGAAGGAAAATAATACGCTGGTCTTTTCATTCCTAATGCCCTCTGTAAGTCAGTAGTTCCAGGATAAAATGAAAAAAACAAATATCTAAGACTTAGGGGACTTCCCTGGTTCTGGTGGTCCAGTGGTTAAGACTCCATGCACTCAATGCAGGGGCCCAAGTTCGATCTCTGGTCGGGGAACTAAGGAGTCAGTGATTATCTTTCAAGGGAGGATAGAGACTAGGAGGGAGTATGAGCAGAACTTCTGGGTGCTAACGATGTTTTTGTTCCTTGATCTGAGTGCTGGTATATGAATATGCTAAGCTTTGTGAAAACTTTAAGTTATATATTAAAAAGTTACAAAACAAAAGAAATCCTTGGTGTTAAACCTTCCATTTCTTGAGCCTGGGTGGAACAGTATAATTTTTAAAAGGATTTGCAGCAGTGGGCATTAATTTTAAAAAGCACTAGGGAGGTAATGAAACAACATATCTAATCTGATTATATATCTTCTCTGGCCCAGTAATGAAAACTGTGGACTCTCTACATACTCAGGCAACAAGATTTGGATTTTTTATTACAAAAACTAAGCACCAGTGATATCGGCTGGAAAAATAAGATACACAGAGACAGGATTAGGACACAGGAGGAGACTAGAAAGCTTACCATTAAACATTTCATCTTACATCATTCCCCAAATCCAACCAGAAGTCCTACTGATTTTACATCTACATAGGATGGAGGAGCCTGGTAGGCTGCAGTCCATTGGGTCGCTAAGAGTCGGACATGACTGAGTGACTTCACTTTCACTTTCATGCACTGGAGAAGGAAATGGCAACCCACTCCAGTGTTCTTGCCTGGAGAATCCCAGAGATGGGGGAGCCTGGTGGGCTGCCATCTGTGGGGTCACACAGAGTCAGAAACGACAGAAGCAACTTGCAGCAGGAGCAGCTCTTTTCTACCTCTTCTCACCCCTATATATAGCCTCTAAATCAATCTCCCTCCTTCCAAGTTAGCTCCCTTCCATTCTCTATAAAATTGCCAAAGTGATCTAAAATATGCATTTGACCACATCACTCACCTGCATGAAACCGTCAATATAACAAACCACACATCAAAGTAAGAAAGGTGGAGCTGCACTGATTCTGAAAAGGCAAGAGAAAGCTGCATGCCAGCAGCTATGACCTCCCACTACATTCTGTAGAGAATTGATGCTTTTGAACTGTGGTGTTGGAGAAGACTCTTGAGAGTCCCTTGGACTGCAAGGAGATTCAACTAGTCCATCCTAAAGGAAATGAGACCTGAATATTCACTGGAGGGACTGATACTGAAGCTAAAGCTCAATTACTTTGGCTACCTGATGTGAAGAACTGACTCATTGGAAAAGACCCTGATGCTGGGAAAGATTGAAGTCAGGAAGAGAAGCGGACAGAAGACAAGATGGTTGGATGGCATCACCAACTCGACAGACATGGGTTTGAGCAGCTCCGAGAGTTGGTGATGGACAGGGAAGCCTGGCATGCTGCAGTCCATGGCGTCACAAAGCCATGGGGTCACAAAGAGTCAGACACAACTAAGCAACTGAACTGGACTGAACATCCTGTGAGTCATATCTGAAAACTACAGTTAGACAGTTTGAAAATCAATGACATCTATGATCAATTAAACATCTTCAGCATGGCCTTTTAAGTCTTTTGATGATCTGATTTCCAAAGGGCCATATAAAAAATTGGTTACGAACTAAAGCAGTCCTGCATTTTAGATTGAGTTCTGCTACCAGCCAGTTATGACACTTGAGAAAATTATTAAAATTATCTAAACCCTAGGTTTGGTAAAACCATCAAAAATAGCACCTACTTCATAGGTTACATGAATAATACAAGTACAGTGATTAGCACGATATCTACTATATAGTAAGTATCCAAAGTGTTAATCGCTCAGTCGTGTCAGACTCTGCGACTCCATGGACTGTAGCCTGCCAGGGTCCCCTGTCCATGGAATTCTTCAGGCAAGAATACTGGAGTAGGTTGCCATTTCCTGCTCCAGGGGATCTTCCCTACCCAGGGATCGAACCTGGGTCTCCTGCACTGCAGGCAGATTCTTTACCATCTGAACCACCAGGGGAAGCTATATAGTAAGTGATTGACAAACACTAGCTACTAGAGTATGGTCTCTTCGTTGCCCACATTCTCCTTCACATTTCACCCTCCAGCTTACGGAACGGTCCACCCGGTTTCAAAGCCTCTCTTTCCTTTCAAAAACTCTTTCCACACCGTGGAACACCCTTTCCCTTTCACTATCAGGCTTGCAAACATCTAGTTACACTTTCTGACTGCCCCTCTCTACAGTTACGCACTTCTTTCTCTGTACTAATGGCATGCCTTGTATGTTTCTTCCATAACTGACTGCATTACATTACACTGTGCATGTCTGTTTATATGCCTACCTCCCTTCCTAGACCAAAGCTCCCAGAAGAAAAGAAGCATATTTTATTTCTTTTTATTCCTAGGATGTAGTCTAGTTCCTGCCTATAGCAAGACCTCAGAAAATGGTTTTTAAATATTAGAGCTAATATTTGCTCAATACCAATAAGTGTCAGGCACAAGGTCAAAAAATTACATAAGAAATACAGTGTTAAACGACTACAATCACTATTCCCCTAGAAGTCTTGTCTTCAAAAGACCTCAAATCAGCACTCTCAAATAGAAATATGTCAGCCACATATATAATTTCAAATTTTCTAGTAACTACATTTAAAGAAAAATAAAAATAGGTGAAGTTAATTTTATGATCTATCTTATTTAACCCAATATACCCAAAATATTATCATTTTAACATATAATCAATGTAAAATATATAATAGGATATTTTACATTTGTTTTTCCTTAAGAAGTTCTCAAAACCCAGTACATATTTTACATATACAGCACATCTCAATTAGGACTAATATATCTCAAGTATGTATTAACAGCCACATGTAGCTAGTTGCTACCATATTGGAAAGCACAGTCTTCAATCCAGGAATCTGGAGGATGAAAAAGACCTTAGAGAAAAAATAGAAAAAGGAAAATGCCAATAATTTAGCATTTATGCAGCATACTTTGGAGAAGGATATAGCAACCCACTCCAGTATCCTTGCCTGGAGAATCCCATAGACAGAGGAGCCTGACAGGCTACAGTCCATGGGGTCGCAAGAGTCGCCAGGGAAGGATTCAAAGTGGGAAAAGTGACAATTAGGAAGGACTCAGATGTTTAATGCTACTCTTCAACTAATCGGCATTTAGTTTAATTCAGTATCTATCAGATACCAACAATACGTCTGGCCCCTGCACTTGGTGTTGGGGACAAATGAGATCCATTCCCTGCCTTCAAGAACTTGACAGCTTTCTCAGATGGATGGAGAAAACAAGTCTGTCAAAGAAATAACTAAAACATAGTATGTTACCAAAAAGATACATATAAAATGTGACTGCCACAAAGACAAGAGATCATACTTCCTATTCCTATATTATGCAGAAACAGTGAAATGTATCCTGTTCTCTGTTCTATTCTGGTTATTTCTACTGCCATATTATAAAAAATGACTATTTCTTAAAGAGATAAACAGTAACTAGGTAAAACTATCTTCTTTGGCTAAAATGTCCATTTTTATTAGATATGGAATCAAAAAACACTTATGGCTTACAATTCAAGTTGTGTAACAATCAACTATCTAACCAAGAATCAATTAGGTGGCATTTATTAAAATGCTCCATGATTCCCTTTCCCATAAGTATTTAACATTTTTTGCTTGAGTATACACAGCAATATTAATTAAATCAGTTACCTCTGAGAGAGATGCATCAACCTTAGAAGAAATTTTCAGGTCTAGCCATGGCTGGTAGTTTTCAAGTAGCAAGGAAGGCCTAAAGAAAATCATACAGTTAAACTGCTTGAAACCCAAAACTTAATGGAAAGGATCAACAAATTAAGTGTTTAACTTACCTACGTCGCTTACATTTCACCTTACCACAAACAGCACAGCTACGACCTTGAGGAAACAATTCCTGAAGTCCTAATTGCTAAAAAAGGGAAGTGGGGAGATTTGTCTTTACATTACACATCATATTTACTAAAGAGAATCAACTTTTCAAAAACTTGTTAATCAGTGTATGAATTCAGAAGACATGATTTTTTTTTAATTACTGTCTGCTTTAACACTGAAACTATTCTTTATAATAAATAATTCTTGCTATACCAAACTGCCAAAAGGAAGAAAATACCAAATGAAATGCTTTATAATAACTAAGCCGAATTCCCAAGCTTGAAATTAAAGTCAACTGCTATGCTCACTTATTTAAAAAAAAAATTCAATCTATATTTGAAAATGATACTCTGCTGCAAAAGTATAAGAAAAAACTATTTTCTGTTTCTCCAAACCTTTAATCAATGAAGGAGAACATATGCTGTAACTAATTAGTTTCCTGACCAAACACAGGGCACCACTTACAGCTGTGTTTCCTCTGAGCAGAAATATCAACCAACCTAAGATAAGGGACTGCAGCTACTTGAAGACTTCAAGATATCCCACTCAACCCTGATCTACACTCTTGGGACTTTACCTACCAGAGACAGACTCAATACAGTACCACCTTCATCAAAGTTCAGATATACAAAACAAACTATTTTGGTTAAGCAAACTGCCTGATTATTTGTTTCTATGAAGCAAACAGACATCCGTGGAACAATGAGTTCCTGAGTTGTGTCTGTGCCTCAGAATCACCTGGAAAGCTTTCAACAAGTACTAATTACAAGGTCCTAGTCCAGAACTCGGAGAAGGCAATGGCACCCCACCCTAGTACTCTTGCCTGGAAAATCCCATGGGTGGAGGAGCCTGGTGGGCTCCAGTCCATGGGGTTGCTAAGAGTCGGGCACGACTGAGCGACTTCACTTTCACTTTTCACTTTCATGCATTGGAGAAGGAAATGGCAACCCACTCCAGTATTCTTGCCTGGAGAATCCCAGAGATGGGGGAGCCTGGTGGGCTGCCATCTATGGGGTTGCACAGAGTTGGACACAACTGAAGCAACTTAGCAGCAGCAGCCCAGAACTATTCAATCAAATTCCAGGGGTAGAGCCCAGGAACCTGTATTTTTTTAAAGATTCCTTAGGTGATTCTACTGTACAAGCAACTTTGGGAACCTCTAATTTACTGTCCTCATAGCTAATGTGAAGTTAGAGGACACTAAAATTGTGGACCCAATTTTCTGAGAATTTTTAATTTTCTCTTTCTAGCTCCTCCTAGGAGAACTGTACACTTTAAAAATATATACATATGCAAATTTCACTTTGAAAATGTTGTGACGTCTTCCATTATTAAATTATAGCAGATAGATATTTTAGAAATCACTGCTTTAACATGCTTTCAAGAAGAATATCGAATAGCATAGAATCATATATATACTAATTCTCTTAAAAATAAGAACACATATATTTTACCTTAGGTTTGTATTTTATCATGAAGAATATATTTGGTAACAGAGAATCAGGTCCCAATGAGCAGTAAAATGTGACAACTCCAGCAACAAACGACCAGAAGATCATTAAAACATGAAGATACCTTAGAAATAAATGAAGACAATTATTAGAACCAAAAACACATACAAAACTAATTTGTGCCTTCATTGATTTAATGAGTATTTAATTAAGCATCTACAGTATCAGGCTGATGCAATTCCTCCAGTCATGTTTTCTGTAATATACTTATTAACTATAAGAATATTAGAATGTTTGCTATCAAAGGTATATTTCATTTAAAGTATAAAGAAGTATAAACCCCCAATATTTCATAACTTGGCACCTAGGCTGTCATGTTTAACTAGCCACTACTACATTTTTCCAGAATATCTTCTAATGATAGTGTAGTATTCATACCCCACCAAAATTCTGATTATTTTGCATTAAATCAAAACAAAAATTGTACTGAGTACCCATTTAGTCCTACACAGTACTAAGTTCTGGGGATATAGTAAGGAACAGCACTGTGTCTATTTGCATAGGAGACACTATCCCTTAGGTGTAGCAGGTAAGGAAATGAATACAACACAGTGTGATGATGTGTTCTATACTACGACAGAGAAAATACGCATGATATGAGAGCACCCAAAGCAGAACACACAACCCAAATTTAAAAAGAAAAGCTTTTTGCAGAGACAATTGTGTCTCTGGGAAAACTTAAAGAATGAGTAGGAGAAAAGCGACAGAGGGGACAGGGTAGAGGAATGAGGGGAATTCAAACTTGAGAGAACAACATGAGCTAAGTAAGATCTGTGCACGGCTTCAAGGAAGACGTGGCCTTGAGATGAGCCTAAAAAAACAAGCCATAGCCATACGACCTAGTGTCATGTAATAAGTCACGTTACGGTGTCGCAATACAGTCTGTCCTCACATTGCACAGTTTTCAGTTACCATGATTTTGCAAAGCACCAGCCCCTCAACAATGCAGCCCCTCAACAACTCTAACCGTGAATAAGGACACAGAGTTCAAACTTTGGTGCTAGCTCTTCAGTTCACAAATCACTACACAGTAAGAGAATGAAGCCAAACCAGAGAGAAGGGGGACAATCAGGGAGATGCAAAAGTATTTCAAAGTTTCTGAGGCCTGGCTACTCTCCAGTTCTTTCTGCACTTACATAAGCATCCAATGATTCCCCTCTCCGCCAAACCTAGAGTGATATAAGTTTCTTTCATCTACCATCAAGAGTCCTGAGTAATACCCAGGAGACAATGAACAACTTAAGAAGATTTTAAGAGTTTTAAGAAGGAAAGCACTATCATCAGATTGTATAATCAGAAAACCACTCTGGCAGTAATATGGAGCATGGTCTAAACTGGAAACAAGCAAGCTAATTAGAAAGCTGCTGAAGCAGTTAATCTAGGAGAATTTATGGATGGCCTGTAGAGACTTAGAGATAAAAAGAAGCTGACTTCTGAGACACCTAGGAAGAATTAAGAGGACTAAGTAGGGGAATTCCCTGGTGGTCCAGTGGTTCTCCACACTTTCACTACAGGGAACAGGAGTTTAATTCCTGGTTGGGGAACTAAGATCCTGCAAGCCAAATGGGCTCGAACAAAAGACACCTCATTTTTTTTGTTTGTTTGTTTTTGGCCCCTCTGCATAGCTTAAGGGATTTTAGTTCTCCAACTAGGGAGAACCAGGGATCAAATCCAGGGCCTCCACAATGAGAGCTCAGAATCCTAGTCACTGGACCACCAGGGAATTCCCTCAAAAAACAAAGTAAAAAGACGACTAAGTAGTTGATTAGATACAAGGAGAAGAGAGAAATAAAAAATCAGTTACTTTTGGACATGCTGACTTTCAGGTTTCTCAAGACGCACCAAGTAGAAATGAGCTGGACACAACTGAGTGACTTTCACTTTCACTTTCAAGATGTACCAAGCAGAAATGTTCCATAACCAGCCAGGTTTTGGGTAGTTTAAATCTCTGCAGAGAATATGGGCCAAGGATAAAGGTTTGGGAATTACCAGCATAAAGATCACTGAAGTCACAGGAATGAATGTCATGATCAGAGACAAGCTGCAAACTGAAAAATGAAGAAAACATGACATATTTAAGAAATAAGCAGAAGTAAAGAAATCTATAAAGGAATCTAGGAATTAGGACAGTTGAGAAGAAAAACAGGGGTCAAATCATAAAGGCTGTCAAGATTTAAAAAAAGAAGAAGAAATGAAGAAAATATTTCAACAAGAATGAAGTAGTTAAACATGATCAAATATTTGTAAAATAAAGTACAAGAGACTGAGAAGTGTCCACTGGTTTCAGCAACAAGAGAGATACTGATGAACTAGGCAAATCAATTTTAGCAGGATGTAATAGGTTAAAGACTGGTGGGGAAGTGGAATCAGAAAATGTGGATAATTCTCTTTTCAAAGGAAAGAAGAACAATAAATGAATAAAAGAGCTAACGTGTCAGCTGGAGAAAGACAAGTAGGAAAGGTGTTTGGTGAAATCTTATCACATTTAAACATTAATAGGAGAGAAAGAGAAAAAATAAAATGAGGTAGGAGAAAAAAGATAACAGAATTATTTTCCCCCAGAGAATATAGGAGTAGTTGGGATTCAGAGCCAAATAGAAAAAAATAATTATAAAAGAAAGTGATATCTCCTCTTCAATACTAGAGAAAAAGAAAGGGTTGATGAGAATGGAGTTAAATCTACAGATTACATAAAAAGAATTCAAAGCCATATGATGGCCTTTAAGTCAAACAGGTGCTGCTTGAGAGGAAAAGGCAAAGGTGACATGATTGGGAGTTCTAGAAGACAGGAAGTTCTGAAGCAGCAGCTGGAGAGAAGTAAAGAGAAAGGTATCCTTAGGAACTGCTGAGCAGTACTAAGGTTGAAGAGTTAAGTTCACAGGTGTGCGATCTTCTCTAGCAGCATTCAGTAACCAGGATATAAACACTTAATAAAACAAACCAGCATCACTGATCCAAGGTTTGGATTTTGTTCAGTGAGTGACATGCAAGCAAAAAGAGTTAAGGATGCTGGCAGTAGTCTGGCTAAAGTGATGGGCCTGGAATCTAAGCTAGACTGACTCTAAACCACACAGGAAAAGTAAATGATAACAGAAGAGGGACAATGGAAAGGAGGAAAGCAGAGAAAAGCGGGTACCGTGTGACTGACGGAATACGAGACATAGCCACAGGTCAGCAAGTGGAAGGCTTAATTTTTAAGATTTCACAGGAAGAACAGTCTCTGGTGATAACACAGGCCACCAAAAGGTGATCCAAGTGGGAGGCTATAGAAGAGTGACCTCAAGATAAACTACAGTATTTGATGGGTTACTTGCACAAACACTAAAGTTACCCACAATCACAAGATTTAAAATGGTAAGAGACTATAAACTAGAAGCTTATAGTGCAAGAGACTAATATCAGTAAGAAAAGACAGATGGCAGAAGTTCCAAAGGAGTGAGAGATTTCTACTTCCTCAACAGAATAACTGGTACCAGACTTATCTTCCCACCATAAACAACTGGAAAATTGGACAAACCATACACAGCAACTGTTTCTAGGCATAGGATAAAAAGCACTACAGGAACAGAATCTTGAAGAGAAGGGACATGGATGAACCTAGAGCCTGTTATACAGAGTGAAGTTAGAAAGAGAAAGACAAGTATTGTATATCAACACGTGTATATGGAATCCAAAAAGATGGTACTAATGAAGCTATTTGCAAGGCAGGAACAGAGATGTAGACACAGAGGACAGACTTGTGGACATGGCGGGAGAAGGAGAGGGTGGGGCGAACTGAGAAAGCAGCGCTGAAACATGTCCATTACGATATGTAAAACAGACAGCTAGTTGAAAGCTGCGGTGTTTAACACAGGGAGCTCAAACACAGTAGTGACAACCTAGAGAGAGGGGTAGGTAGGAGGGAGGTTCAAGGGGGACGGGACATATGTATACTTGTGGCTGACTCTGTTATTGTATGGCAGAAACCAACACAACATTGTTTTGTATTTTTTGTTTGGTTTTTTTAGCCATTCTTTTTTTTATTTCTATTTTTTAGCTTTACAATATTGTATTGGTTTTGCCACATATCGAAATGAATCTGCCACAGGTATACATGTGTTCCCCATCCTGAACCCTCCTCCTTCCTCCCTCCACATACCATCCCTCTGGGTTGTTCCAGTGTACCAGTTCCAAGCATCCAGTATCCTGCATCGAACCTGGACTGGCGATTCGTTTCTTATATGATATAATACATGTTTCAATGCCATTCTCCCAAATCATCCCACCCTCTCCCTCTACCACAGAGTCCAAAAGACTGTTCTATACATCAGTGTCTCTTTTGCTGTCTTGTATACAGGGTTATTGTTATCATCTTTCTAAATTCCATATATATGCATTAATATACTGCATTGGTGTTTTTCTTTCTGGCTTACTTCACTCTGTATAATAGGCTCCAGTTTCATCCACCTCATTAGAAATGATTCAAATGTATTCTTTTTTAATGGCTGAGTAATACTCCATTGTGAATATGTACCACTGCTTTCTTATCCATTCATCTGCTGATGGACATTTAGGTTGCTTCCAATGGAGTCCTGGCTATTATAAACAGTGCTGCGATGAACACTGGGGTACACGTGTCTCTTTCAATTCTGGTTTCCTCAGTGTGTATGCCCAGCAGTGGGATTGCTGGATCATAAGGCAGTTCTATTTCCACTTTTTTGAGGAATCTCCACATTGTTCTCCATAGTGGCTGTACTAGTTTGCATTCCCACCAACAGTGTAAGAGGGTTCCCTTTTCTCCACACCCTCTCCAGCACTTATTGCTTGTAGACTTTTGGATCGCAGCCATTCTGACTGGCATGAAATGGTACCTCATAGTGGTTTTGATTTGCATTTCTCTGATAATGAGTGATGTTGAGCATCTTTTCATGTGTTTGTTAGCCATTTGTATGTCTTCTTTAGAGAAATGTCTATTTAGTTTTTTGGCCCATTTTTTGATTGGGTCGTTTATTTTTCTGAAATTGAGTTGTAGGAGTTGCTTGTATATTTTTGAGATAAGTTGTTTGTCAGTTGCTTCATTTGCTATTATTTTCTCCCATTCTGAAGGCTGTCTTTTCACTTTGCTTAGAGTTTCTTTTGTTGTGCAGAAGCTTTTTAAATTTTATTAGGTGCCATTTGTTTATTTTTGCTTTTATTTCCAATATTCTGGGAGGTGGGTCATAGAGGATCCTGCTGTGATGTATGTCAGAGAGTGTTTTGCCTATGTTCTCCTCTAGGAGTTTTATAGTTTCTGGTCTTACGTTTAGATCTTTAATCCATTTTGAGTTTATTTTTGTGTATGGTGTTAGAAAGTGTTCTAGTTTCATTCTTTTACAAGTGGTTGACCAGTTTTCCCAGCACCACTTGTTAAAGAGATTGTCTTTAATCCATTGTATATTCTTGCCTCCTTTGTCAAAAATAAGGTGTCCATATGTGCGTGGACTTATCTCTGGGCTTTCTATTTTGTTCCATTGATCTATATTTCTGTCTTTGTACCAGTACCATACTGTCTTGATGACTGTGGCTTTGTAGTAGAGCCTGAAGTCAGGCAAGTTGATTCCTCCAGTTCCATTCTTCTTTCTCAAGATTGCTTTGGCTATTTGAGGTTTTTTATATTTCCATACAAATTGTGAAATTATTTGTTCTAGCTCTGTGAAGAATACCGTTGGTAGCTTGATAGGGATTGTATTGAATCTATAAATTCCTTTGGGTAGTATACTCATTTTCACTATATTGATTCTGCCAATCCATGAACATGGTATATCTCTCCATATATTAGTGTCCTCTTTGATTTCTTTCACCAGTGTTTTATAGTTTTGTATATATAGGTCTTTAGTTTCTTTAGGAAGATGCATTCCTAAGTATTTTATTCTTTTCTTTGCAATGGTGAATGGAATTGTTTCCTTAATTTCTCTATTTTCTCATTATTAGTGTACAGGAATGCAAGGGATTTCTGTGTTGATTTTATATCCTGCAACCTTACTATATTCATTGATTAGCTCTAGTAATTTTCTTGTGGACTCTTCAGGGTTTTCTATGTAGAGGATCATGTCATCTGCAAACAGTGAGAATTTTACTTCTTCTTTTCCAATTTGGATTCCTTTTATTTCTTTTTCTGCTCTGATTGCTGTGGCCAAAACTTCCAAAACTATGTTGAATAGTAATGGTGAAAGTGGGCACCCTTGTCTTGTCCCTGACTTTAGAGGAAATGCTTTCAATTTTTCACCATTGAGGATAATGTTTGCTGTGGGTTTGTCATATATAGCTTTTATTATGTTGAGGTATGTTCCTTCTATTCCTGCTTTCTGGAGAGTTTTTATCATAAATGGATGTTGAACTTTGTCAAAGGCTTTCTCTGCATCTATTGAGATAATCATATGGTTTTTATTTTTCAATTTGTTAATGTGGTGTATTACGTTGATTGATTTGCGGATATTGAAGAATCCTTGCATCCCTGGGATAAAGCCCACTTGGTCATGGTGTATGATCTTTTTAATGTGTTGTTGGATTCTGATTGCTAGAATTTTGTTAAGGATTTTTGCATCTATGTTCCTCAGTGATATTGGCCTGTAGTTTTCTTTTTTTGTGGCATCTTTGTCAGGTTTTGGTATTAGGGTGATGGTGGCCTCATAGAATGAGTTTGGAAGTTTGCCTTCCTCTCCAATTTTCTGGAAGAGTTTGAGTAGGATAGGTGTTAGCTCTTCTCTAAATTTTTGGTAGAATTCAGCTGTGAAGCCATCTGGACCTGGGCTTTTGTTTGCTGGAAGATTTCTGATTACAATTTCAATTACCATGCTTCTGATGAGTCTGTTAAGATTTTCTGTTTCTTCCTGGTCCAGTTTTGGGAAGTTGTACTTTTCTAAGAATTTGTCCATTTCTTCCACGTTGTCCATTTTACTGGCATATAATTGCTGACAGTAGTCTCTCCCATCACTACATGGGAAATAGATGAAGAAACAGTGGAAACAGTGTCAGACTTTATTTTTCTGGGATCCAAAACAAGTTGGAATCAAGATTGCCGGGAGAAATATCAATAACCTCAGATATGCAGATGACACCACTCTTATGGCAGAAAGTGAAGAGGGGCTAAAAAGCCTCTTGATGAAGGTGAAAGTGGAGAGTGAAAAGGTTGGCTTAAAGCTCAACGTTCAGAAAACGAAGATCATGGCATCTGGTCCCATCACTGCATGGGAAATAGATGGGGAAACAGTGGAAACAGTGTCAGACTTTGTTTTTCTGGGCTCCAAAATCACTGCAGATGGTGACTGCAGCCATGAAATTAAAAGACGCTTACTCCTTGGAAGGAAAGTTATGACCAACCTAGATAGCATATTCAAAAGCAGAGACATTACTTTGCCAACAAAGGTTCGTCTAGTCAAAGCTATGGTCTTTCCTGTGGTCATGTATGGATGTGAGAGCTGGACTGTGAAGAAGGCTGAGCGCCGAAGAATTGATGCTTTTGAACTGTGGTGTTGGAGAAGACTCTTGAGAGTCCCTTGGACTGCAAGAAGATCCAACCAGTCCATTCTGAAGGAGATCAATCCTGGAATTTCTTTAGAAGGAATGATGCTAAAGCTGAAACTCCAGTATTTTGGCCACCTCATGCGAAGAGCTGACTCATTGGAGAAGACTCTGATGCTGGGAGGGATTGAGGGCAGGAGGAGAAGGGGACAACAGAGGATGAGATGGCTGGATGGCATCACTGACTCGATGGATGCGAGTCTGGGTGACCTCCGGGAGCTGGTGATGGACAGGGAGGCCTGGCGTGCTGCGGTTCATGGGGTCGCAAAGAGTCGGACACGACTGAGCGACTGATCTGATCTGATCTGGACTGCAAGGAGATCCAACCAGTCCATTCTGAAGGAGATCAGCCCTGGGATTTCTTTGGAAGGAATGATGCTAAAGCTGAAACTCCAGTATTTTGGCCACCTCATGCGAAGAGTTGACTCATTGGAGAAGACTCTGATGCTGGGAGGGATTGGGAGCAGGAGGAGAAGGGGATACCGGAGGATGAGATGGCTGGATGGAATCACTGACTCGATGGATGTGAGTCTGAGTGACCTCCAGGAGTTGGTGATGGACAGGGAGGCCTGGCGTGCTACAGTTCATGGGGTCGCAAAGAGTCGGACACGACTGAGCGACTGATCTGATCTGATCTGATCTGATGATCCTTTGTATTTCTGCCAACACAACATTGTAAAGCAATTATCCTCCAATTAAAATTTTTAGAACAGAGAAGGGAAGCACAGAAGTGAGTGTCATATCCAGCCCAGTTCTTTGACTGGGGACAACTGCCCCAAGTGCACCATGAAATAGAACGGGCTACAGAAGATATTGTGAAGATTGGGGATTTCAGAATCCAAGAATAAAGCACCAAGTAGTATGAAAAGGTGAAGATGATGATTAAAGGTGCTCACATATTACAGACAGTGAACAGTAAGTGCAAATGCTGTGAGACAAAGGCTGCACCACTCAACTACAGGAAACTGGTCTCTAGGCCCCCAGGGCAATTCTACACTTGACAAACATCCACCACAAACCTATCACTAAAAGTTCTCACATAAACATGATTACTGTTAACCCAAAGAACTGCTACTGATTAACCTGCCTGCAGAAAGGAACACAAACCCTCTAAACCTCTATGGTCCCTGTTAACCTGGCCCCAACTCACTTTTCTGCTCTTATGCTTCCCATTCCTTTATACAAAGTTTTATACAAAGCTTCACTCCAACCAATAAATAACACACTTGACATCAAGCTTTTAAAAAACCTTAAGTCTAGAAACTAATTCAATGGGTTATAGAGGTATTCACAGAGGAAATTATGAAATCCATGTCCACAGACAGTTACTGAAAATCATTTTGAGCCAGAAAGATATGACTCCGAATTCACAATTTTTAGAATCCCTCAACACTTATATAGTACACATTTCATAAACATACATTATATAGCATAATACATCATGTTATAATAACATAAATAATATGAGGTCTGCCATAGTACTCTATAATCAGATATTAGTATTTCCACAGAAAAATGTATAAACCATAAATAAATAAGTCAGAAATAAATACTATAAACAAGTCTCATGTCTGTTCAGGTCAGGTTTTGTTATCAAATGTAACTGGTGTATCAAATCTAGAGGACAAGTTATTTCTTTCTGATTTCTGAATTATGGATTAGGACTTGCAGACCTGCACTTGGACTGAGTGACAATAAACACTGCATGCAATATGCACATCACTGTAAGGCAAGCAATAACTGAAAGGCATTATTTAAGACAGAAATCTTTAGTGTTAAATACATTAATCCTGCTGTTCTCAACCAAGGGTGATCTCACCCACTGCCACGGGAATTTGGCAATATATGGAGACATTTTACACTGTCACAACTGTGGGAAGATAGAGAGAGGTATTTTTTATGGTATGGTATTTACATCAAGTGACTGGAGGCCAAGGCTCTGCTAAATATCTTACAATGTACAGAACAGCCCCCCACAACAAAGAATTATCTGACCCAAATTATCTATAGTGTTGAGGTTATCCTGCATTAATCACAGACAAATACTGAAAACCAACAAGCTAAGCATTCAGAAGGTTGGGGGAGGTAATACAAATCCAAACACATATAAAGGAAGGACACACTAAAGAACAGAAATCAATCAAGTAGACAACGAGAAAAGACATTATAAACTGGTTCTTCGGAAAAATTAATAAAATAATTAAAACCTCTAGCTGGATACTACTTGAGGTTACTAGGGCACCAGTAATTACTCTAAAAACTGATAATTAAGAGAAAAAGGTACAAGCATTTATTCTACTTTTCCAGCTTGAGCTATAGTTCACTGTAACTAAACAGACCTTAACAGAGGACAAATTAAAGCAATTCTACAAACACACACACACACACACACACGAGAATTTAAATTAAAAAATACAGAAGGAATGAAACAATAACAAATCACCATGTTGCATCCTATAATGATTCAGGGAGTAAATAAATGGTGAAACCAAAGAGAAAATGTATTGGGCAGTTGTCACCACCTGACTCTACAAAAAGTGAGGCAACTCGACCTAATGTGGACTTATCTTTTGATGTGATGTATTAGAATGTATACATCATCACTGAAGTACACGTGGAGCCCCCTTAAAAAAAATGTCCCTGTCTACAAGAAATACAGAGGTGCAGATGACTATCAGCAAAATCCAAAGTGTGAACAAATAACCCAGTTTCTTCAACAAGTCAATGGCAAAGGGAAAAAAAAAGAGCGGGTGAGGAGGAATGTTCTAGATTAGGGTTGACAGAGGCTTATGGTATAGTCCTCAAAGCTAAGATTTTTACATTTAAAAAAGAATATGGGACAGAGAGACCTGATATAGCCCAAAATATTTACTGACACTTTACAGCAAGTCTGACAACTCTTGTTCTAGATTCTACTTACAAAAGCTTCAAAAATGCAGCAACTACATAAAATGAGTAGACCCAGTTGTGATTCTGATTAGAACAAATGCATTATAAATGTTTATGTAATTAAGAAAATTTGAGTATGAGCTGACTATTGTAAGACATTTAAAAATTACTGTTAATTTTGTAAGGTTATGGTTTTGTGTAGAATAATTATTTTAAAAGGAGGAAGGTCAGATTTTTTTAAATACTAATGGTTGTTGAAGCTGAGCGATGAGTGCTTAGGCGTTCTTTGTACTCTCTTTTTTCTACGTATGCTTGGAAATTCTCAAAAGCAAAAATTAAAAAAGACAAAGTTTTAGCAAAACAGATCAGGGGAGAAAAGAAAAAGAGAGGATACAAATATAAAACTGTTGACTTTTTAAAAATGCACAACATGAGAGTTGTAAATTTTATTTGGGGCAAAATGAGGACTGCAGCATTGGAGAGAGCACTCTGAAACAGCTCTAAGAAACTACTCCAAAGAAGGAAGAGGGAAGCTCGGTATATATGAGATTTTGGTGAAGGGGGAATACATGCAACCAAGCACATATTCTTCCAAAAGGTTTCTGCTAGTCTCATGAACCTTTCCCAAGTCACAAGGAACAGTCATCACCATGAAGGATTGTAGTGTTTTTCTAGATATCAGAAGATACAAGAATCAGGCTAATAAAATCAGCTCCTGAAAATACCTATCTGAAGACCCCTGCTGCCAGTCCCACCACACCACCCCCAGCAACAGTGCCTCATTTCTGCTCTCCACCCTGAACTTCTTTCAGGGGGTGTTGAACATCAGTTGCTGAAGCAGCACATGATTTAATCCTTGTAGAGATAGATGGCAAGTGCCCATAGCAAGAGCCAACTTGTAGTTGACACAACACAGAATGAAAAAAAGAAGCAATCACAACTATAACTGAAATGAAGAGTAACACTATAAACAACTGCTGCTGCTGCTGCTGCTCAGTCGCTTCAGTCGTGTCCAACTCTGTGTAGGACCCCATAGACGGCAGCCCACCAGGCTCCGCCGTCCCTGGGATTCTCCAAGCAAGAACACTGAAGTGGGCTGCCATTTCCTTCTCCCACGCATGAAAGTGAAAAGTCAAAGTGAAGTCGCTCAGTCGTGCCCGACTCTTAGCGACCCCATGGACAGTAGCCAGCCAGGCTCCTCCATCCATGGGATTTTCCAGGCAAGAGTACTGGAGTGGGGTGCCATTGCCTTCTCCACTATAAACAACTATATACTCATAAACTGGATAAATAATACGACAAATTTTTAGAAAAAAAAATGCTAAGAATTAGGAAGTTAAGAACTAGATAACCTGAATAGACCAACTATTTATTAGAGGAATTAAAATATAATCAGAGACCTGGCTTTAAAAAAAAAAAGGCCACTGGCCCAAATGATTTCACCAAACTTTCATGAAATAGATAATCCTTACTTTACACAGACTGCTTTCAGGGAGGAAAAAAATGAGGAAAAGCTGCCAATTTAAAAGGACTAATATAATTTTACTCCCCCAACCTGATAAAGATAATATAAGGAAATCCTTAGGTCTATTTTATTCATGAATATAGAAATAAAATAGTAAAATACTAGTTAACTAAAACTAGCAGTATATCATAAAATAAAGAATAACACACCATAAGAAAGGCATATTTTTCTAAATAGTTCAATATCTTTTAATCATCATGAACTAAAGGAGAAAAAAATCAAAACAATGATGACTTTTAACCTAATTACTAGTTTACAGGGACCCTAGAGGGGCATTCAAAAACACTGCAGGGAAGCAATCAGCAGAAGCCAAATTGTGGAAAACTCTATGGAACAAATGGCCAGTTTCCCTAACAAATAAATTACAAGGTTAAAAAAAGGGAAGAAATTTTCAGATTAAAAGATCATACTTGGGTATTATTTGAATAAATCTAAAAGGCTATTTACAAATAAGATTCATTATTGTTGGAGTAATGGATAGACAGGCTCATGACAAAGCATATAAAAATACAGTAAAATTTTAATGATGATTGATCATTTACTATAAATTTCAACACTGCTGTATATTTAAAACTTTTCATCATGAAATACTTGAGGATAAAATTCTAACAGATTCAGGGAAATCTGAACAATGAATAGATATTTTAAGGATGTTAACAGCTTTTTTATTGTGAAATGGTATTGTGGGGGCTTCCCTGGTGGTCCAGTGGTTAAGACCTTGCCTTCCAGCAAAGTGGGTGTAGGATCAATCCCTGGTCAGAGAACTGAGATCCCACATGTTCAGTTCAGTTCAGTTGCTCAGTCATGTCCGACTCTTTGCGACTCCATGAATCACAGCACGCCAGGGCTCCCTGTCCATCACCAACTCCCGGAGTTCACGCAGACCCACGTCCATCGAGTCAGTGATGCCATCCAGCCATCTCATCCTCTGTCGTTCCCTTCTCCTTCTGCCCCTAATCCCTCCCAGCATCAGAGTCTTCTCCAATGAGTCAACTCTTCGCATGAGGTGGCCAAAATACTGGAGTTTCAGCTTTAGCATCATTCCTTCCAAAGAAATCCCAGGACTGATCTCCTTCAGAATGGACTGGTTGGATCTCCTTGCACTCCAAGGGACTCTCAAGAGTCTTCTCCAACACCACAGTTCAAAAGCATCAGTTCTTCAGCGCTCAGCCTTCTTCACAGTCCAGCTCTCACATCCATACATGACCACAGGAAAAACCATAGCCTTGACTAGACGAACCTTTGTTGGCAAAGTAATGGCTCTGCTTTTGAATATGCTATCTAGGTTGGTCATAACTTTCCTTCCAAAGAGTAAGCATCTTTTAGTTTCATGGCTGCAGTCACCATCTGCAGTGATTTTGGATAAATAAAATAAAAAATAAAAAAATAAAAATAAAATAAAATAAATAAAAAATAAAGTCTGACACTGTTTCCACTGTTTTCCCCATCTATTTCCCATGAAGTGATGGGACCAGATGCCATGATCTTCGTTTTCTGAATGTTGAGTTTTAAGCCAACTTTTTCACTCTCCTCTTTCACCTTCATCAAGAGGCTCTTTAGTTCCTCTTCACTTTCTGCCTAAGGGTGATGTCATCTGCATATCTGAGGTTATGGATATTTCTCCAGCAATCTTGATTCCAGCTTGTGCTTCTTCCAGCCCAACGTCTGTTATGATGTACTGCGCATAGAAGTTAAATAAGCAGGGTGACAATATAGCCTTGATGTACTCCTTTCCCTATTTGGACCAGTCTGTTGTTCCATGTCCAGTTCTAACTGTTGCTTCCTGACCTGCATATAGGTTTCTCAAGAGGCAGATCAGGTGGTCTGGTATTCCCATCTCTTTCAGAATTTTCCACAGTTTATTGTGATCCACACAGTCAAAGGCTTTGGCATTGTCAATAAAGCAGAAATAGATGTTTTTTCTGGAATTCTCTTGCTTGTTCAATGATCCATTGGGTCGCAAAGAGTCAGACACAACTGAGGACTAACACTCATACTGAAATGTTTGGGCTTCCCAGCTGGTTCAGTGGGTAAAGAACCTGTCTGCAACGCAGGAGATACAGGAGTCGCAGGCCTGATCCTGGGGTCTGGAAGAATCCCTGGAGAAGGGCATAGCAACCCAATTCAGTATTCTTGCCTGGAGAAATGGACAAAAAGGAGCCTGGAGGTCTCTAGTCCGTAGGGTAGCAGAGAGTTGGACATGACTGAAACGACTGAGTACGTACGCACTGATATGTTTAATGTTTATAGGTAAAACATCTCACATGGCATTTTCTTCAAAATAATTAGGGACAGGAGTGATACTTGGCTTTGAACTGATCATTTTTGAAGCCAGGCGATAGGTATTTACAGGTTCCATTGTACTACTCTATTTTTATTTTGTATGTGATTGAAGTTTTCTATAATAAAGTTTTTAAATGAAAAAAAAAAAAATCTATTAAAAGACCATAAGAGCAGATCTGAATGAATGTGGAAAGATATGTTCATGGATGTAACCATTAAATATAGTTAAGTAACATCAATTCTACGCAGATTAATTTACAAATTAAATCAAACTGTGCAAATTCTTTGCACTCTTCACATCAAAAGCAGGAATCTAATTTCCTTCCCCTTGAATAGAGGCTGGCCTTAATAACTCACTCCTAATCAAAAGAATGTGGCAGAAGTGAAGCTACCTAACTGCCTAAATTTCAGGGTTATGTCATAAATAAAATACAGCCTCCAGTGGAATCTCTTCCTCACGATACTCACCCTTGTCACCCAACACCACTTGGGGAAAAAAGTCACACGTGAAACCGTACGTAGATGTTCTGACCAAGAGCCCAACTGTACATAAAAAACATACTACAAAACTACAATACTGTCATTTTAAAAACAATTCAGTACTGTTGTAGAAAGAGAAATATACACAAAAGAAACAGAACACAGAGTCAAAGACCCATTAAGTTTGGAATCAAAAACATTGTAGTGTCTGGTTTCTAATCCTGGATATGATAAAATGCAAATTACTTAATCTCTCCGATTGTTTGGTCCTCTATAAAACGGGGGTAATAATAATACCTAACTCACAGGGTTGTTTTAATAATTAAACAAGTTCATTAAAGTACTTTAGAAGAGCCTGTCTTAATACTGTTAAAGTGTATGTAAGCCAATTGTGGTAACTTAAAAAGTAATAAAGAAAATAATAATAAAATATATTAAGAAGTGGCTCCATACATAGAAAAGGCTACAATTTATAAGATAAAATTGTAAATTGCAGGGAAAGTGACTAGAATGTTAACAACAGTAGTCATCTTTGAATGGTAAATTTATGAGTGATTCTGAACACCTTTCAGTTTTCTGACTTCTTTACAGTTTAGGTCTTCCCTCATAGCTCAGCTGGTAAAGAATACGCCTGCAATGGAGGAGACCCCGGTTTGATTCCTGGGTCAGGAAGATCCCCTGGAGAAAGGATAGGCTATCCATTCCAGTATTCTTGGGCTTCCCTTGTGGCTCAGCTGGTAAAGAATCCGCCTGCAATAAGGGAGACCTGGGTTGGGAAGATCTCCTGGAGAAGGGAAAGGCTACCCACTCCAGTATTCTGGCCTGGAGAATCCCATGGACTGTATAGTCCATACAGTTGCAAAGAGTCACACACAACTGAGCAACTTTCACTTACAGTTTATATGAATCAATGTTATTTAGAAAGTTATTAATATATTTTTCTTAATAATGTCTTTTTAATGTAATTTTAAAAAGCGTGGGCTTCTAAATCAGAATGATAAACATTAGAATCCCATTCTGCTACTTACTGTCTATGAGAAAATTACTGAACAACTCTTAGCTTCAGTTTGCTCATTTGTAAAATGGGGCTATAATCAAGACCCTACAAGTTGAAACTACAATGACCTCCCACTATACACTAAGTAAAATGGCTAAATTAAACCTATAAACAATATTAGACAAAACTATAAAACATTTTTGGCGAGAGTATAAATTGGTATAATAACCTTGGAAAACTGGCAGTATCTACTTAAGTTAAACAAATATATATGCTACAACGAACCATGTTCATTTATGGGCATATACACCCAAGAGAAATAAGTACATATGCCTATTAAAAGAAATATGTATTAGAATACTCACAGTAGCATTATTCATAATAGCCAAAAATTATAAACAACGCAAATGCCTTTCAACAGAATGGACAAAGTGTGGTATAGTCTCAGTGGAATACAACATAATAACAAAAATAATAACTACCAATATATGCAATAATATGCATAAATCTCAAAAGGAGAGTTGAGAAAAAGAAACCAGAGAAGACCATGCTGCTGCTACTGCTAAGTCGCTTCAGTCGTGCCCGACTCTGTGCGACCCCATAGACGGAAGCCCACCAGGCTCCCCCATCCCTGGGATTCTCCAGGCAAGAATACTGGAGTGGGTTGCCATTTCCTTCTCCAATGCATGAAAGTGAAAAGTGAAAGTGAAGTCGCTCGGTCGTGTCTGACTCTTAGCAACCCCATGGACTGGAGCCTACCAGGATCCTCCGTCCATGGGATTTTCCAGGCAAAAGTACTGGGGTGGGGGTGCCATTGCCTTCCCCGAGAGAAGACCATATGATTCCATTTATATAAAGTTCAAAAAGCAACAAAACTGATACATGACAACTGAGAATGTCACTGACAATGGAGCCTACTAGGGTGATGTTTTATATCTTGGTAAGTGGTGGTCACATGGGGAATTATATTTTATAATTCAAAGAACTATACAATTACATATGTGTTATGTACTCTTTTATAAGTTGTATCTCAAAAAAAAAAAAAATCACCAAGAGTAGTAACAGTACCTACTTCACAATGTTGTGAGGATAAATAAGACAAAAATAACTGTTTTTGTGCTGAGCACCATTCCAAGCATGTTCCATGTATTAAAATGCAGTTAAGGACTTCCCTGGTGGAACACCATAGTTATGGCAGAAAGCAAAGAACTAAAGAGCCTCTTGATGAAAGTGAAAGAGGAAAGTAAAAAAGTTGGCTTAAAGTGCAACATTCAGAAAACAAAGATCATGGTATCTGGTCCCATCACTTCATGGCAAATTGATGAGGAAACAGTGGAAACAGTGACAGACTTTATTTTGGGGGGCTCCAAAATCACTGCAGATGGTGATTGCAGCCATGAAATTAAAAGACGCTTACTCCTTGGAAAAAGAGTTATGACCAACCAGACCACATATTAAAAAGCAGAGACATTACTTTGTCGACAAAGGTCCATCTAGTCAAAGCTATGGTTTTTCCAGTACTCATATATGGATGTGGAGTTGGACTATAAAGAAAGCTGAGAGCTGAAGAGTTGATGCTTTTGAACTATGGAGCTGGAGAAGACTCTTGAGAGAGTCCCTTGGTCTGCAAGGAGATCCAACAAGTCCATTCTAAAGGAAATCAATCCTGATTATTCATTGGAAGGACTGATGCTGAGGCTGAAATTTCAATACTCTGGCCACCTGATGGGACAAGCTGACTCGTTGGAAAAGACTCTGATGCTGGGAAAGATTGAAGGCAGGAGGAGAAGGGGACCACAGAGGATGAAATGGTTGGATAGCATCACCAACTCGATGGACACGAGTTCGGGTAGGCTTCGCGAGTTGGTGATCGACAGGGAAGCCTGTCGTGCGGCAGTCCATAGGGTGGCAAAGAGTCGGACACAACTGAGAGACTGAACTGAACTTAACTGGTGGTATAGTGGATGGAATTGCACCTACCAATGCAGGGACACGGGTCTGATCCCTGGTCAGGGAGACCCCACATGCCACAGAGCAGCTAAACCCACGTGCCACAACTACTGAGTATGTGCTCTAGAGCCTGCAGGCTGC
The DNA here is from genome assembly GCA_935064755.1 of Tragelaphus eurycerus. NCBI lineage: Eukaryota > Metazoa > Chordata > Mammalia > Artiodactyla > Bovidae > Tragelaphus > Tragelaphus eurycerus. The sequence goes on from CAKXYN010000012.1 coordinate 1,034,461, forward strand.
AACTACTGAAGCCGATGTGCCTAGAGCCTGTGCTCTTCAACAAGAGAAGCCAGCACAATAAGTCCACACACCACAAGAGAGTAGCCCCTGCTCACCACAACCACAGAAAGCCTGTGTGCAGCAACAAAGACCCAGCACAACAACAAAAACACTTAAATCATCAAAGTAATCACAAAATGTAGACTCCAGTATTATGCACATTATACAGATTAGGGGACTGACTCAAAAATTAGATTACTTATCCAAAGTCATATAACTAGTTAAAGGAGGGAGGAATCAGAATAAAATTCTGAGCAGTCAAGCTTCAAATTCAAAACTTGTGACCACATGAATAAATTGCTTCAATAATAATGAAAACTCTTAACACAGTAACTAGACCAAAGTACTCACAAAGCGATATCTATTAATACTATTGATATTACCATTATTATTAGGATTAACTTAAAATATTCCTTATAATATTCAAATATTCAATCCTATGATTAGCAAATCTATATAACTGTATTTCTTAATCGTATGCTCTAATATATTAAAACAATACTATAAAGATATCATAAGTAATTTGAAATACATAAAGTATATTACTCTACTCTTCCCACAAATCAGTTACAGTGGTCCAAAGGATATATCCATTTATCTTTCCACAGATAAAATTCATAATTTTATTCATACTGAAAGAAAATTTTATATGCTAATTAACATCTTGAGAGATTTTTAGGAGTTAAAATTTCAAGACAATAAGAAAAAGTTAATTTCAAAAAGAGTACTAGTCAAAGTTTAACCACATACTAACTAACCAGGGGAGTTTTTGTTTGGTTGGTTTTCTGGGAAGGTGTGGGGTTGTTTGTTGCTTTTGTTTTCTTTTTGGCCATGCCATGAGGCTTGAGGGATCTTTTTTTTTTTTTTTTTAAACTTTTTTTTTTTTACATTGGAGCATAGTTGATTAACAATATTGTAATAGTGTACAGCAAAGTGATTCAGTTATACATATCCATATAACCATTATTTTTCAAATTCTTTTCTCATTTAGATTGTTACATAATACCAAGCAGAGCTCCCTGTGCTACACAGTAGGTCTTTGTTGGTTATCCATTTTAAGTATAGCAGTGGATCTTAATTCCCTGACCAGAGCTCAAACCCAGGCCCCCAGCAGTGGAAGTCCAGAATCTAAACACTGGACCACCAGGGAATTTCCAACCAGGGGAGATTTTAAACTGAGAATTTCTTATAAAGTTATTTCTAAAAATGAACTGGTAAAATGCCTGTATAAAAATCATTTTTTGAAAATATGTACTAAGCATATCTTCTCATTTTTCTAGTTCCACAGCCACACTCCCCAATGGTGCCTTGTACACAAAAACAATCTCATTCATAAACCCAACCACTCAGAAATAACACGTGTTATTTCCTTCTTTCTTTGCATAATACAAATACAGGGTACAGTGTTCAGATGTTATAAAGACACTGATGCTATCCTATGACTCCTTAATAATACAGATGCTGGATGCTATGATTAAGTTGAAAACCTCAGAAATTTAGTTCAACCTGTTCCTACATAGCTGTCCTACCTGGAACACCTAAACTGACCTAGCTCCCAAATAAGATAAGTAAAGATGCCTGGACAAAACAATCATATAAAGTTGACATATCTTTCATACTACACCTGCTTATCTGGCTTGAAATACTTGCCAGATGATAAAGTAAATAATTAATAGCTTCCATTCTCTTAAGGATTCCACGTCCTCCATACTCTTAAAGTCATTTTACCATCATAAAGTACAGTTTCCAATAACATTAATGGCAGTTTAAACCTAGTATTATATAACTCAGAATCAACTAACTAGAAAGCAAAGCGACAAGGGAAGAAATCCAACTTCAACACAACCCCAGGAAATGGTTATCTTAGAACAAAATCAATTTACCAAGTTTCATGTGAAAGTTTCCCCGATCTTATTATGCTTGGGGACCAGTATCTCCAGATAAAGAGTAACAATGGTTGCACGCTCAGACTATGAGAGAAAACATGCAGGTGTTATCGCTGACAACTGCCTCACATGTCTTTCCACCAAAAGCAAATCTAGAAATAATTCTGAAATAATTTCACCTCTACTACCTATTTCATCGCTACCGCTTCTAGAAACAACAGAATGAAGGACATCGACCAGTTTAGTTCAGAGGCAGAACCTTCCGCTTTCAAAATGTCAACGAAATTAACCAATTTCACCTTTCGAAAGTCTTCCCTTTAGAAATATTCTAGGGATGATAGTACTATTTTGCTTTCTGACTTCGAGTCAACAAATCTTTGCGGTGTTGTAACAAACACCACCACTCCTTTGTGGGAGAAAGCCTAGGCTGGGATCGCTTCATATAAGGTGGGCGTGTGCGCGCGGGGCGGGGAGGAGCGAGGGGAGTCGGTCAAAAACAGACCGCGACCGGACCTTGCAACTCTCCACCGTCAGCTGACCGGGCCGCCCTGAAAGATTTTATTCCTCTGAAAAGCATAGACGACGGAAGCCCAGGTTTTAAGAAATGGGTGAAAACAAGGGAAATCTCGGGGCCGGGTGGTTGAGAAGCGAGGCCTTAGGACCCGGGGCGCCCAAGCCCACTCGCCCGCACTTCCGGGCCCGGCGCCACGCCCGGCTCCCCCGTGCCGCTCTCCCAGAGGCCCCCGCAGCTCGCCCCACGTCCCGCAGCTGCGCAGCCCGACGGTCTCCGCGCAGCGATGTAACACGGCCTGAACCCGCAGCTTCGCGGGAGTGGGGAGGAGGGCAGTGGCCGTCCGCCCCTGCGCCGCCGCCTTACCTGTTGAGGAGCAGGGAGGCGGCGCTAAGACAGAGCAGCAGGAAGCAGAACAGCGGGTACTGGCGACAGATCTCGCGTCCCACGTCCAGCCGCAGACGCTGCTTCAGCTTTTCCCCCATAGTCCGCACCCAGGGCGCCATCTTCGTCGGCGTCGCTGAAGCTGTACTAAAGACTGAGGTCGAGGTCTAGGCGACCCCCATCTACCGCCCGCGTCTCCACCCACCAGGGGCAGGATCGACGACCCAGACCGCCGGCGACCGGCGGACGGCCAGCCGGCTGCAGCTGCAGCTGCCCAAAGCCCCGCCCACGAGCCCCGCCGCGCGTGCGCGGCCACGCCCCCCGTCGGCCGCGGGGACAGCCGCGAGACGTGTCCGACGTCAGCCGGTGGCGCAAGGCCCATCGCTTACCTTTCCGGTCTGGACCCTCGCACCGGCCTTCAGTGGAGAGCCCCGTTCCCCGGCGGCCGGTCCTTTGCAGAAATCTGGGGGAAGCTGCAGCACCCAGTAACCGCCTGTATTGCGGAGGAGGAACAGAAGGATTTACCGGAACACAGGAGAAACTGCAGCCCCCTGCAGCCACCGGGCCCTGCCTGCGGTACTCTCGGAGCTCGGGGCCGCTGGGGACTGTAGTCTCTGGGACGCGCCCCCCCAGCGCTCTGCACGCCTCCTCTCCGTAGTCTCCGCTCTGCGTGGGGACAGGTCCAAGCTTTGCGCGACGCCCCAAGGGGAGGAGGGGGGGACACCTCTCAGCCCTTATTTTGCACGGGCCGCACGCGGGTGAGTAAAACAACCCTGGAACATGGAAGAGTCAAACCCACCGGGTCACCACGCTTGCGAGGAAGCGTCTTTTACGTGCTCACGGGCGAGATAGACTTCAGTGCACAGCAGCCCCGCGGACCTAACCAAAACGTGTATTTGGGTGATACGACTTGGCAGGTTAAATCCCTTAATAGTCTCTTGGGGCTTTTGCTTTACCAAGTCATCACATTTCTCAATTTTAATTTCCTTTTTCTCCGCTACTCTGACAGATGCAGGAAGACAGTATCGTAATAAGATTTATTTAGGCGGTGCTCTAAGCAGTTTACCCTTCACACATTGAACTCCTGATATAGGTACTCTGGTTTCTCCCTTTTTACGGCTAGATTACTGACATTACTAAGGCAGAAAGAAACTTGCTCAGAATTACACAGCTAGCGAAACCAGGCTTGCAACTACTCTTAACTCCAGAGCTGGTTTTCCTGCTGCCTTTTTTTCATTCTTCGGAGGGTGAGCCTCCCAACTGCAGAGACAGAATGTTCAGAAATTATTCTTTTAAATACATAAAAAGGTATATGGACAGCTTAATATGTTCCCATGTTATTCCGAATGCATGGGTCATCTTTATGCATTGCTTCCAACGCAGAATCTATTAGTGCTATTTAATTTCACTGATATTACTAACCTTGATCACAAATTATACACATTTCTAATCCTTTTAGGATCAACATCAATAAAATTGCTATATCAGAGAAAGAACATGGTACAAACTCAAGATCCTACCTGGAATCTAGTTCCACAACGGGATATAAAAGTATCAGTTTCACCGATCCTCATCTTTTGGTATTATTTAAACGCACATCATAAATATACACTGTAAGACTACTCTGCAACATCATTGGAAAGCTTAGTGCTTTTTAAAAATATTTTGAGGTACATAAATAAATTTCATTTTCAGCCTTTTTTTTTTTTGGTGTCATTTACCTATAACCCCTCTTGTTTTTATTTCCAAATTTTAAAACTTTTTATTTTGTACTGAGGTATAACTAATTTTAACTAATTAACAATGTTGTGGTAGTGAACAGGGAAGGGATTCAGTCATAATATACATGTATCCATTTTCCTGCAAACGCTTTCCCATTCAGGCTGGCACATAACATTGAGCAGAGTTCCATGTGCTATACAATAGGTCCTTATTGGTTATCCATTTAAAATATAGCAGTGTCATGATCTTTCTAAAGTCCCTATCCTTCCCCCACCACAACCATAAATTCACATAACCCCTCATTTATATGAACATTCTAGGGCTAAACTGAAGTATAAATAAAAGGTGTATGTTGAATTAATCTGCATGTATCAAGTGCCTCCTGTGGACTTGAGTACTTTATACTTGGGTAAGTTACTTCATCAAACTTTTTAGTAAGTTATATTGCCCTTGTTTTCTGTTTAAAAATTTTGCTTCTGTATTTGTAAGCTCATTCTGAAATTCCTGTTCAATTTTTCACTGAGAGCCACTACATTTTAATGATAAAATATTTTGTTCTTTCAAATTAGACATCTTAACAATATCCAACTCCTTTCCTGTATGGTTTTCTTTGCAGGAGCAATTAGAATATAAGCTAATTAGACAATAGACAAATTTAAATTTTCATATTGCTCTTATGCTCAGAAAAGGAAAAAGTAAAAATTCCTGCTATAAGAAAACTCTATAAAAATCCAATCTAAAAGAAAAAAAAAATTCCTATGGATCAGACTTAATCTAATGAAGTAAAATTTTTACTCCATTAAATGATTTTTCTTTGCATTATGGCCTAGTATCCCTGTCTGCTTCCCTGGTGGCTCAGCTGGTGAAGAATCCACCCGCAATGTGGAAGACCTGGGTTCAATCCCTGGAGGGAACAGTACCCCCTTCAGTATTCTGACCTGGAGAATCCCAGGGACTGTATAGTCCATGAGCAACTTTTATTTCACTTCATCCATGTCAGCAGTCATACACAGAGCTTGGTACTTTTTTCCAACTTTATATTAAAAGATATGAACTTCCTGGGAACTTCCTAGGTGGTCCAGTGGCTAAGACTCTGCATTCCCAATGCAGGAGGCTAGGGTTCGATCCCAGGAGGGGGCTAGATCCCACATGCTGTGACCCCCGAAGCAGCCAAATAAATACTAAAAAAAAAAAAAAAAAATGAACTTCTAGTGAGGATATGGGATATCCATAATCAATCCTGGTTTGGAAATCAGCTTCACCTTCTACTAGCAGTGTCATTGAGCACATTTAACTTGGTGTATCTCAAACCCAATATCCTCAACTCTAAATGTTACATTCCTCAGAAGTCTTAAGAGATTAAACTGGGTAGAAAGTGGCTATTTACAATGCTTAATACAAAAAATGTTTATTTTATGGATTTATTAACATGATAAACAAAAAAGCCAAACCAATTAGCTTTATTTGGATTCTAACAACCTAAAATGACAATGACATAAAATCAAAACTATGAGACAGCTTGGAAACAAGTCCACAAGTTTGTTGCCTGCCCTCAAGTTCTAGACCTGCACTGTGCAGTACTGTAGCCACTATCCATTATCTTGCTATTGAACACTTGAAATGTGGCTAGTTTGAAGAGATGTGCTGTAGTGCAAAATAGACATCAGATTTTGAAGGCTTAATATGAAAACAAAAGTATAAACTCAACTTTCAAAAGTCGATTACATGTTAAATGGTATTTTGGAAATAATAGGCTAAAAATTAACCTATGTTTCTTACTTTTGTAATATACCAAGTAGAAAATTGCAAATGTGACTTGTGCTATATTTCTACTAGACAGTGATACTCCAGACTAATATTAGTTGTGGAGAGACTGGACAATTAAAGGCATAAACTTTTTATAAATGCCACAGTTACCACATATGCTAGTGGTACATTCTCAAACTATCAATAGTAAATGGTTAATAATGCATTCATCTAAAGGGCTCATAAATATCAAACTACAGTATCTCCATTTTAATGTTTATTAAATTAGCAAATAAATGTAAGGCACTATACTAAATGTGGTGGCAGATAAAATGATTTAGATGCTTTCTTGCTGACTTCCAAAGGCTTACAATCTAGTGAAGGAGACATGTCACGTAAGAAAAATAATGTATCATACAGGGCATATTTATATATAAAGGCTGTAATAGCTTTTTTTTTTAAATGACAGTTGCTGGGAAAGGGAAATTTTCAACTGGTTGAGGATCAAGAAAGTCCTCTGGGAAGACAATAATTTGAACATACAAGGATTTATCTCTGCTTTCACTTAATTTTCGGAAGTGATGCAGCACAAGGCAAAGAATTTAAAATGCTTCAGAAATTTGAAAAGATGGTGTTGAGTACTTGAATCCCTTGTGACTAGGCCTACTTAACTCTGATGACCCTAAATATACACCAGATTTTAACTGTAGAGGGCCATTGTTCGTGTGGCATCTGAGTATGTAAGGGAAAGGACAGAGGAATACTTACTTACCCCTTGGAGCCATTTCAGCCTCTCCCTTTCACAGCGGCCTCCTGTGATTTGGAGTATGATCTCCTATCACAGGATTAGCATTTCCAACCCCAGTTCCCCGCTCCCCCCACCCCAAATCTCAAAGCATCAACGTTTTTGTTTTACCTTTTGTGGCATTTTTAATGTTCTTTTTAGTCTTAATTTTACATTTCCTAATAGCCTCATCTCCCTACAACCTATCCCTATGTATTAACCTCTGGACATGATGGTATCTGTAAAAGGATTAATCTGCCTTCTATATCTCACGAAATGTTCCCTTCCTTGATTTTCAAAAGAACAACTCATTACAATGGAGAATATGCAATTGAAGGAAGAGCATTAACGGACTTCTGGATAGGAGTTCAAGATGTCAAAATGCAGCTACTTTCGTATTTAACCAGCCCCCACTTTCCTGTGCAGTCATGAAGACAGACATCCAACAATAAGATATCAGTAAGATATGAAGAACTACTACTTTACAGAACCAGTGGATCAAAGAAATACTCTCTGGGTAAAAGCTATCTAAGCTTGAAATTCTGAACTGTTTCTTAGCACCAAAAATTAAACTTCATGTTTGTCATTTTACTTCTAAGATATGTTGGAATAACCATCCTCTCAAACCTCACTTTGATGTTAATAGGTCATAACTTCAGAAAATATAAATTATTGATTAAAAACTGAAAATATATTCATCTGCCTGTTGATAGGGTTTTCCAGGTAGCATCTGTGGTAAAGAATACACTTGTCAATGCACAAGATGGAAGAGACCTGAGTTTGATCCCTGGGTTGGGAAGATGCCCTGGAGTAGAAAAAAGCAGCCCAGCCCAGTATTCTTGCCTGGAAAATTCCATAGAAAGAGGAACCTGACAGGCTACAGTCCATGGAATCACAAAGAGTCGGTCAGGGCTGAGGTCAGGTGTACGCACACCTGTTGGTAAATATTAAAGATTGGAAAAGGCCCTTATAATCTAATACTGCTATTCTTTGTATAAGATGGTCAATGCTTTCTTGTCTAAAGTTTTTTAAAGTCAGTTTTCCTTTAAATAAGTAACACTCCACCTTATTTCTTATATTGACTAGACAATGGCTTTCATAAAAAGAAAAATGCTAACTATATTCAGATGTTTAAATATAGCTTTCAACTGACTTCAGTAACTTGAAAATATTTTGGAAAGCCTTTGTAATCATTCCTCTTATCTCTCAGTAGCTGTTCTCTAAAATATAAAAACAAAAGCATTTGCCATGATACCTGTAAACCACCATGCAACTAGGGTTAGTTCAGAATTGTGAAGATCATTAATACTGGTACTTCAATTCCAATTCTAGTAAGGTTGCTAACAAATAATTAAAATAAATTTTTATATTCCTTTCATATAGATAGAAACTATTTTATTTGGTCAACTGATTCCAATTAAAAACATTAAAAAAAAAAAAAAAAACAACCCACCACAACTCCATACAGTATATCTAAATAGAAATCTTGAACAGTTAAGTAATCTTGGAAATTTTTATTTAAACAATTTTATTTGAAAATTATTCCTATATAATGAGTTACCATTTAGTTTTTTTTTTAGCTCAGAAGAACACATTTCAAAACAGTCTGAATTCTGAGCATTATCAAAGTCATATGGCCTATATGCTTCGATTTTGTGAAAACAGTTCAAGATATGTATTTATTCAATATAACTGAATTATCCAGATGTTCAGTGAGCACTTCGCTTCCATTTTGTTTCAAAAAAAAAAAAAAAAAAAACCAGCTTTCAGTTCCGTATCTCCAAAGACTAAGGAAGCTTCTCCAAGAATGCGCACAGAAACACTGATGGTAGGGTTGGAGCAATTTTTGTAAAGCCTCAGAGATAAGAGACAAACAACAAATAACACCTACCTAAATAGACCTTTACATGTACTAGATTTTCAAATGTTGATAATACCTCATGTATTATCCCTAAATTAGTTTAAGCCTATTTATTCAATCTCTGCCAAGTTTCATAGCCTTTTACCACTGGCAGCACAAGTGCTTAGCTTGCTCAGTCACATCTGACTCTGCAACACCACGGACTGTAACCCTCCAGACTCCTCTCTCCATGGGATGGATTCTCCAGGCAAGAATACTGGACTGGGCGGTCATTCCCTTCTCAAGGGGATCTTCCCCACCCAAGGATCGAACCCTAGTCTCCTGCATTGCATGCAATTTCTTTACTGAGTCACCAGGGAAGTCCCATAAGGCAGCCTATGAAACTTTATTGGTAACAGCAGAGGATGGGAAATGGTAATGAACACATAACACTGTTGACAGAAAATGAATTTGAAGGATAGTAGCAATAGTAAATCTAACTTTAATGTTTCTGAAGATTGTTCTTGCAATTATGAAGCACAGAAATACCGTATTTGCAAATATTGTCAGATTAAAGTTACCTTCAAGCAGAGGTTGATAAATTTGGGGTTTTGACTTATACATAAACAGCTGTTACAAACCTGTACCACAAGCAGTAAAGGAAGAAAAATAAGCTAATGGCCTTGTATTAGCTCCAGAAAGCCAAGATTTTTGTTGTTCTAACTGTACATGTTCCTCAGGGATACTCTGTGATCATTTTAATTCACCTGCAGCAAGAAGACTTTACTATTTTCACTGAAGAGGATTCCTGAGTGCTTGGCTTATAAGGGTAGGGTGGGGACATCCATTAGTCAGATAGCAGAAATGTTAAGTGCACCAAAGAAAAATGCAATGGCAACTCACTCCAGTACTCTTGCCTGGAAAATCCCATGGACGGAGCCTGATAGGCTGCAGTCCATGGGGTCCCTGAGAGTCGGACACGACTGAGCGACTTCACTGTCACTTTTCACTTTCATGCATTGGAGGAGGAAATGGCAACCCACTCCAGTGTTCTTGCCTGGAGAATCCCAGGGACGGCAGGGCCTGGTGGGCTGCCATCTATGGAGTCACACAAAGTCGGACATGACTGAAGCAACTTAGCAGTAGCAGCAGCAGCAATTTGTTTACAAGGCAATACCAATGGAAGGTTAAGACTAGAAGGATGAGCTCAGGCCAAATTATAAAATTTTAATTTACATATATGGCTTGCGGTTTACTTCTACTAGACAGTGCTATTGTAGAAATAGATGTGGAGAGTGATTATCATGTGCCACTTATAAATCTGGAACCACTTAAAGTATTTATAAATACAAAGTTCAGTCAGACATGAACTTCTCAAAGGGTATGGTAGGACTTGGATAGAGAGGATTTTTAGGCTTATTCAGTAACAAGTCATCAAATGTAGCTGTGTGGTAAGTTAACAGTATATAACCACTGACAGAGCAAAGCACTCTATCATGTACAGCAAAGAGCTGAAAAGGCAAACCTGCATATAACACAAATTAATCAAGTCCTGACATTAAAGCAGAGTAGGAGTCCACAAAGATGTGACATGAAGCTGCAAATAATAGTTGAGATCAAGCAAACAAGTATAGAAGGAAAAAAGGGCAATAAAACAGATAAGAACAAGATAGTCACAGAGAGAACCAGCAAAGAACCAAGGAAACTTTTCAAGGAGAGTGATTCAGGGTGTTAGAAAAGTGAAAGCTTCTGGGGGACTTTCCTGGAGGTCCATGTTAAGACTCTGCGTTTCCAACGCAGGGGGGTTGAGGGTCCAATCCCTGGACATAGAGCTAGACCCCCTATGCCACACAGGGAGGCCAAAAATTTTAAAACTTTTTTTAAACCCTTTTTGGTCATGCAGTGCTGCTTTTGGGACCTTAATTCCCTGACTATGGATGGAACCCAAGCAGTGAAATTGCCAAGTCCTAACCACTGGACCATTAATTCCTTAAAAGCTTGTAAAAAATATAATTTTCGTATCGGGCTACTGGTATCCTGTGAACAGTTCTTAAAAATAGAGGGGAGAGGAAAATCAACTTAAAAGGGTTATCATTCCCAAACCACCAAGCTCCCTAGGAAAAGGTACAATAAAATGCTTCATTCTGACAATAAAATATGAATACATGATGTTAAAGACAGTTTACTGGGGATGGGCAGGAGGAAGAGATTGCTGATGCTTACGAGAACATTTACACTCTATATATAATTTCTAGAAAATACATAAATCAGTATCAGTAGTAAAGCAAATTTGGGAAGCTAGTTTGGCAGTTACACTGTCTTCTGTTTCCTGATCATGTTAACAGCCTTACACCAAAAGTTTTGCCAAGAATTTCAGAACTGAGAGCCCGTAAGTAAATGAACACTAATTCTAAAATTTTAAAAACACAAGTTACTAGCATGAAAAAAGTAGACTCATATTGCTCATTTTGACTGATATCTGTTACACAGGTTGACTCTAAACTAGTAAAATGTTAAGAGTAATTTAGGGAATTTGGGGTAATTTGAATAATGCTCTGCGAACTATATAGGGCTTGATAGTTTTTTTTCCTCAGAACATACAGCTTTAAAGTTCTTTTTTTTTTAAAAAAAATCAAGATTTGTCATACCCTCTTTCAGATAACAAGTAAAATAAAAATGTGCCAGGAAATGTTCATAACATATAAGGTATTACAAGGCAAATGATCAGTAATGTACATTTCCTGTGTTTTGTAAAACTAAGCCTTCACAAAAAAATGTGTAAATGAAGCGAAAAATCCTCTAGGCAGAGTATTTTTTTTTAAACACAAGTTGTATCTCATAGAAGAATGTAAGCTTGCAAAATACTGGGTTGGCCAAAAAGTTCATTTGTGTTTCTCTGTAAATTCTTGGGGGAAAACTCAAACTTTTTGGCCAACTCAACACCATAATTTAACAGCATTTCTTTTTACAGAAAACTCAGAACCAAAGAAGTTATATTTATGTGTGCTCATAGTTCCTTTCATTAAATGTCTCAATGATTTAAGAAAAAATACCATTTTTCACCTAGAACTCTTGGGGAAATAAGGGAGTTATCTATTAAGTCATTGAAATTGTGAGACAGTCTTTTGCTTTAACAACCTGTATTTCTCTAAGTGTATATAAAAGTGAATGTAACAGAGGTGACATCAGTCTTACTGGAATGTGAAAGCCACTATAAAATGCAAGAGATTAATGGGTCTTATCTCCATCACTTTGAAAGAATCTAGGTACACTAGCTGAAAACTTATCCAAGATTTTTGGTATCAAAAACCCTGAAAGTCGGTCTCTCCCTTGATATCAACTAAGTAATATTTAATATAATAAAACCTATTAAAAATGGTTTTAAGGAGGAGTTCCCTGGCAGTTCACTGTTTAGGATTTGGTGCTTTCACTGTCATGGCCTGTGTTCAATCCCTGGTTGAGAAACTTAGATTCCCAAGTCACATAGTGCAGCCAAAAAAAAAAAAAAAGTTTTAAAGTATTAAAAAAGGTTTTAATACTTGGAAGGGGTCCTTAAGAACAGGCAAAAGGATCTAAAATGTTTGAATTGCCTTAAGTGGAAAAACTTGTTCAAGGATTTAGACCCTCTAATCAGCAAAGACAGGATATGACAAAAGTGTAAAAACATATTCTACAAGTAGGTTAACATGGACTCTCACCAAATCCCAGAACATCCAATTTGGAGGTTTGAAGAGAGCCCTGCCAAAATATGGAATGTAGTCTCATTAACTGGTAAAAGAACATACAGGAAGGTACGCTGTATTAAATGTAAATGGATGGAGGGGGAAAAAAGGAAATGGGAGTTCCCTAGTGGTCTAGTGGTCAGGATTCAGCTCTTTCACTGCTTTGACCTGAGTTCAATCCCTGGTCAGGAAACCGAATCCACAGGCCAAGCTTGAAAGAAAAAAAAAGGTTAAAACTAAACAATGCTGAATGGGTGCTTCTTCCATGTTCAGAAATTATATGCTTAAATAAAACCTACTGTACTATTACCCCAAAAAAGGTCTTGCAAAATAATCTGCTTTGCCCAGTTAATAACGCCACTAAATTTGCAACCTTAGTCACAAAATGTCTTCTATATATACTCATTAGCATACTAGGTGCTATTCTCTTTTCAAGTAAGATTTATTCAAACTTTTCCTAGACAATTTAAGAGCTGTGATACAGAGATTAAAGTGGTTTATTCTAATAAATCCAAGATAGTGTACACCATGCTGTTGTATTTTACTTACATTTTTAAACTGACTTTTATTAATTTCAACAAATTAAAACAAAAAAAAGATGAACTGACACTGTTCACTTTGCAGTCAGAGGCAGAAGAAAAGCAGCCAGTTTTCATGAGAAAGATGAGTGTCAAAGAAAAGGCAAAACCTCAGGCTTGCAAGAGTGGAAAACGGAAGAAATTTATGTGCCTGAGGGTTGCAGGCCTGTTTTCAGGGTCTACCCCGCTCAACGGAGAAGGCAATGGCACTCCACTCCAGCACCCTTGCCTGGAAAATCCCATGGACGGAGGAGCCTGGTAGGCTGCAGTCTATGGGGTCGCCAAGAGTCGGACACGACTGAGCGACTTCACTTTCACTTTTCACTTTCATGCATTGGAGGAGGAAATAGCAACCCACTCCAGTGTTCTTGCCTGGAGAATCCCAGGGACAGGGGAGCCTGGTGGGCTGCCGTCTATGGGGTCGCACAGAGTCGGACACGACTGAAGCGACTTAGCACCAGCACCCCGCTCAATGCAAATAACTTGCCTAGCAGTCTGTGTGCCTACAATTGAGCACTCTTTTCTGGCACTGGAGAGGTAAACTTGCATGCCTGCCAGCTCCCAAGGAAACGAAAAAAGGCCTGTTAGCCCTTGTGTTCTCACACACACACAACTTAGTCAGCTGTCTCAGTGGGCAGGCCCAGAACACCAGGTCACTTTTATCAATCTTTCTTCCATGTTATAAATACAAAAAATACAGTCACCAAACATTTGAGAAAAATCAAAAGCACAGAGAAGTGAAGTATTTCGATGCATTCTATTACAAACTGGTTATCTTTCCGAAAATCTACAGATTTCAAGAGTGAGCAAGACAGTCCACATATAAATAATAGGAGCCTGCTCTACTGCTGGAATTGAGTCAATAAGTGCTGTGGAGAGAAGTTAGTAACAAAAAAGTATAGACAGTTAATAGGAATTGGGAGATGAGAAAGTAGTGTGTGCTGTTTCACCATACAGTGAGAACAGATACTAAAACAGATGTTAGTAGTAGTAGCCTAAGTGTAGTCTGAGTAATGACAGTAATCAATTGAACTAGTTTAGGGGAGGGGAAAAAAAAAGACTAGAGTAAGCCAAATGTCTCACATGGGGTTTTAAAAAAAGAAACTGCTTAAACTTAGTAATTGAAAGATTTGAGGTTAACTAAGAACTAAAAACAGGAGTCATTCATCTGTTAACTGATTAGGTTGAGAGCAGAGAAGTTAAGACTTTCACATTCTGCCCTGTATCTTGTTTTCCAGGTACAGGTTTTACAATTTTTCTTTGAAGTACTATCAAGTTAAAATGTCAACTAAGTGCATTTAAGCATAAATACCACCTTTAATCCATCACTACTCTAAACAAGTAGGTATATATAGTGAAAAAATGCCTTAAATTCAGAGCCTCTCTTCTCAAAGGGATTTACTTTTGAACCAGCCAGCAACCAACTGTAAGGTTCCTATTAAGACTTTTCATACAGATGTATAAAAAATTTTTAAGTATGGATTACTCTTAGTAACAATTGTTTCATTATGTGTAGTTACCTAGCTTTGAAACTTTTTTCAAGTATGACTACTACCTTTCCAAAGTACTCTACATAAGAACTTTAAACAAACTTTTTGGACTCAAAACTAGACTTGTAAGCAGAACAAGAACCCAATCTTGAAGTACCCCTTCCTCATAAACCTAAGTACAGATGGGACTTGGTAGGCCAATACCTTTTTGTTCAGCAGTTTTGAATTAAACTCAATTCCAACATAAAGAAAAATTGTTGGGCTAGGCTGTCTTCATAGACAGATATAAATCCCACAGCCAACGGCTCCCTTCAAGACCTTTTTAAGGTCAGACAATTTAAAATATGGACCTTCATGATCTTAATTTGCCTTAAAATTTAGTATTCCATGTTCATTACTTTTTAAAAGCTGTCCATGTTGTAAGTGGCTCAAAATTTTCAATTCCTTTTTCAAGTTAACAAGTCACAATTAAGCCAAATCAAGCCTAATAAACTAAACTGAAAATTCATTTCCAAGCTAAAAAATACTTTGCAAAGTATTTGTAAATGCGTGTCTAGCACCATTAATTCGGATTTCCCTGCCTTGGAAGGACTTCTGTTCTAGGAGGCAAAAGAAACTCCATACACTGAAGAACTAATTAATTAAACAAGTACTGGTAGTAATTTAAATAGACTGATCAAAAGACACTGAGCAGCATAAAGGATAAGAATCCATTGACTCCACTGTTGGACGCTTAACTGCTGATACCATCTTAACACTAAATGGATCGTCAGGAAACCAATGAAGATTTAAAGTGTAACTTTAGAATAAAAGTTTTTCACCATGTTTTAATTCTATTTATAAATGAATCGGAAGTTAGGCAGGATTCCTAAAAGAAATTACACCTGTCAATGTTGAAGGACTCCTAGGAATTCAACTTCTGCAAATAAATTCATGTTAATTTTTACTATTTCAAGAAGTTTTACCAAAACTATACTGTATATTACACATGCCTGTGGCTGCAAAGAATTGACAAGTGTACTCTATTAATTTTTGCATGACCTTTGACATATTGTTGTTCATTTATTTACCTCCAAGCTCATTCCAAATATTAAATATACTAAGAAACAGTATATATGCTTTTCTAATTTCTTCTATGTCAAATAGAGCAATTTTAGAGGCCTAACTCCTGACTCCTCCCAATTAAAGCACCATGAATATCATTCATAGTATTTTTAACTATAAAAATAGTTTTTAAACTATTCTCTTGAAAATGAAGTCATTAGAGAATTTTTTAAACTCATGACTTTTTTAACAATTCTGTGTTCAAATGATGCAATACTGGCATTTTCTAATTTCCATTTAAAAAAAATCAGGACACAAGTTGAAACGCAAAATTGTGATACAAATGGCACGAATAATCAAACCTCTTCATCTCATTTCAAAGTATACAAAGTATACAAGCCACACCAGATGTTAGAACTCTTCTGATGTCATGGTATGTGTCTACAGCTGGAAGATTGGATTTTGTAATGTGCAACTCTCCTACACATTTGTTACTGTATTGTGAACACAATCCTAATCATGTTTTCTTAATCTGTGGTAATGTCTGGTCCACATCAAAACCTTTTGTCCTTTGCCTTGTAGTAGCAGTAACTGGTTGTAGTTCAAATGACTTTAAATGTCAATTCCCTTATGTATCCCCAAAATAAGTTAGTATTTGGCATCACAGAATCCTTTCAGAACACAAGTCAAGAAATGACCATTCAAGAACATTACAGATAGCAACTTCAGATTAGAACTTGTTTTAAACCATTTTACAAAATAAAATCAGCTATTCACTGAAGCTTATGGTAAATTATTCTAAAATAACCTTATCTTGATTCTATTTGCTTGTGTTAAAAAAACATGTTCGGAAACTACACTTGAAGACACTAATTTCCAAAATGGTTTATTGGAACTTCGCCCTCATCCAAAAAGTCTGTCAGCAGTCTTGATTATCAATAAGAAAAAAAGTACTAGTTTGGCATCTGCACAGGGAGTCAAATAGGCAATGTAAATGGTTTTCAAAATCCTCTAGTAGTGTTTAAGAATTTTTCAGGTATAAAACTTCCATGACTGTTCTGAAATGACAAAAACTTTTTTCAATCATCAGTATAAACTTCAGTAATCATAACACAAACTATTAAACTCTGTACCTAAAAGGATCTTCATGAAGTGACCAAAGCTTATCACCCTCCCACCAAGAAATCCTAGGGATGAGCCAAAATCTCCTGAATGTATTTACAAGTTCCCCATTCTTTGATAATGACTTGCTAATTTTGCTTAATGAAACACATTTTAAGCTGAATTC
Organism: Tragelaphus eurycerus; assembly: GCA_935064755.1. NCBI lineage: Eukaryota > Metazoa > Chordata > Mammalia > Artiodactyla > Bovidae > Tragelaphus > Tragelaphus eurycerus. The sequence goes on from CAKXYN010000012.1 coordinate 1,051,495, forward strand.
ACCTACCTAACCTCATTTGCGCAGTCACCTAAATGTACATTAAAGCAAAATAGTTTGTTCACTCCCCTCTCCTGTATTACTTACTACCTCAATTACTCATTTCCAAACCTTCAAAGAGTGATAAGAAAATGGAACACTGAATGGTGGGGACATGTTACCAGAAAAGCAGAACCAAATTACCATTAACTTCTTGAGTCCACTGGCATGTGTGTGACCAGAGTATTTTCATTAATTAAAATTAAGTGGAGACCAACACTATACATTTATCCTATACATCATCTCCCTATCATGTGCTTCAATTAGGGATCTTGGGGAATCTGTTTTGGTATTACTGTTGGCTAGTTACTTTGAATGTATGGATAATTAAAAGACGAAAAGACCCCTAAAGATTCCAAGTGTCTATTTCAAAAGCTGTTAAATGAAAAACGATGAAATGGAGGACACCCACAATAATTCTTGGACTCCTGGAGATCCTAAGACATGCTACAAAAATAGGTCTTTATTCTTAGGAAAATATAGTCAGAGCTAGCTTCCTTATGCTATACATAAAATCTTAACATCAGAGGCAGTACAGATAGTACAGATAGTTTTTGAACTGATCTCCAAACAAGCACAAACCCACTACGTTGAAAAGAACAGGTAATTTTGAGGTTTTTGGCAAAAGACAGTACTTCACACATCTAATCCAAATCAAAGAGCCTGCAGACAGTTTTCAGTGAGATAAAAGGAATGAAATAAATATAAATTCTACAGATAAATAAATGTAAGAGAATTTAAATAAGCTAACAGAACTAATTTTTTTAAATAAAAATACTAGTCAGGTACAAGCTTTTGTTTCTCAATGCCAGACTTCTAGATGTTTATCAGACTACTGTTAATATCATTAAAAACCTAATCCTGGACCAGGGCATTAGTTTTAATACTATTTTGCAGTCGTAAAAAAAGATTTTCTTTCAACTGAATGCTCCTGGCCCTGAAAAATATTTTAGGCATATTACTGAAGGCAGACTGTGGTACTAATAAAATCTGTATCTTAAGTACTTTTTTAAAAAGTGATAGACAAAAAAGTCCATCCACTAATTTGCCCACAGTTAAAAATGTCTTTGAACATTGGCTGATAATTAGCATCTTAAGAAAAGTAGTGGCATGCCCTATTTATTGAGTGGTATGACTGAGTAATTAATACTACACTTTAAAACATTATCCCCACAAGTCTGTTCATTTTATGCATTGTTATTTCTTGATTCATTTTAAACCCACCATTGAATTCCTATGGTCAGATTAAAAGTTTACGGTATATATCACTGGGGAGAAAATGACCATGGTGGGTATTCTTGAAGTTTTAGGAACCTGAGCAATCATTTACTCTAGAGGGGTAGCTCCCTCACCTGAATGCAGAAGTCCTACTCTGTAATTTCTCCCCTTAAATAGACTGTATGTCATGCTCTGTTTGGTCTTTTTTCCTATGTTTCTGAACAGTGACTTTTGGCTTAGCAGTCAAAACAGCTGTCCTGAATGTGACAATTTTGCCCATCTAGCATGATATTCACCCTCATTAAATCTTTTCAAATAGATTCATACAAGTGAATACCCGAGGTCACCCCATCAATCCATTCCTATGTATGCTATTCCTATTTTATCATGAAAAGAGTATAAATCATTAAATCAGACTTGCAGTCATTGGTAGATTTCTCATGATGCTACAACAATGGCCGTCATGAGTGTGCAACCGCTTTTTGTGCTAAACCCCCCATTCATTTCTAATATCTGATTCAATCACAATGCTGGAAAACCTCCCACAAAATGCATGATTGGGAGAATATATCTAACACAATTTTCTCACAAAGCAACTTTCTGAAAACTGATTAACTAAAGTGATGATCACTTTTGATTGCCAAGTAGTCTGCAGAAACAAAATCTTGCGTCTGCTTTGGTTAGGTAACTCAAGTTTTGTTATGTTATTTTTCAACAATCAGAATGCTTTAAGGATACATTTTCACCCCAAGGAAGGGACTTGATTCTTGGATTTAAGACCCATTCCTTGACAATTATATACAAAATTTCTTTTAACTTGTCATCTATCCATTCTTTGAAGCTGTCAAAGCCAAGAACCCATAAACAAATCACAAATATCAATAACCTACATTAGTTAACATTCCCCTTTTTAACATGTTGACATTTTTACTAAAGGATTAGTTATTTTTGCATTTCCATTTCTCATATCCCATGACATTCCATAAAAATTGCATTATTGCTTTATAGGCCACACAACATTCAAAAGTATGTTTATATGCATTGCCTGTTTTCCTTGATCTGATAAGAGTTTGATACTGATTTTACTACAGAAATTTAAGTTTGAAAATACCAGTTAGTATTTCTTCTCAGTACTTAATTGTTCACATCACTAATCACTACATGCATATTTAGCTCTGATTATATTGCTCAAAAACTGCACCCATTATCAGAACAGTGCAAATGATTATTTAATTTTAAAAGTAATTATAATGGCTTAAATTCAAAGTTAGTCAAATGAACACTGTCAAGTAATTTCACTTGAGTGTGTATATATTTAATCACCACTGTTTACATTACCCATCAATTCTTCACAAATTTTTTTAATATCAGTTTTTCCTCCCAAATCCCCAAACTAAGAATGCCAAATAGTCTTGGAAACCCACAGCTCCGTATTTTAATATTTTCTTAAGAACACATTTGTGAACTCACAAAAATGTTCATCTTTCAACTTTGACAATGCAGTTCTTACTTAAGTCAAACAAACCTGTTCTAAAATCCCAACAAATAATTCTGAGAATTAACTTAAACACCTTGACAGTGTCCCTTAAAAAGGGTATGACAGTAAAGTGCCAATAGGCATGGCAATGACCTCTTTGATGGGATCATTTAACTCCTTGGACCTGGGAAGTGCCAGCACCAAGGATTACACTGAGATTCAATTTAATTGAAGGCTACATTTAGTTTACCCACTTTGCACAACCTATTACTCATTTTATGTTAGAATGAAATGTAAATGTTTTGTGTAGCCCTCAAACTTACACTAAGATTTGAGAGATGTACTTTAAAAAAGCACGGGGTAATATATAAAATCAGTGGCAAAAAGTTTCATTAAGCACCAGGAACTAATTTTTGTCACCCCATACTCATTTTGTAGGTAATGTTTCAATAACCGGCAAGGCACATTTACATATATTCCAATGAATACTTATTGACAAATTTTAAATTACACTCTATGTCCCAGCTATCCCAGTAACTGACATACAACATACTAAAATGGTTTATTAAGATAACATAAAAAACCAATTAATGTGAAACATACAGGCTATTGGCAACCACTATCTAAAATTATGTAAGTACAAATAAACATACTGAAATGTGTGCATTTCTAAGTTTTTAAACCAGAATATTTCTACACTAACACACATTTATATTAATGACACATAAAAAAAATAAAAACTTTATTACAAAAATAAGTTACACTCGCCTCCAGC